>CM035407.1:29969571-30387071 GCA_020310875.1 Ceratopteris richardii
ATGGAGAATCAAATAGACCTTATAGGCATGCGATAAGTCCAATAAAGTGCACTACATACTTTGGAGCATGAAGGAGAAAGAGTCGATACAATACAGATAGGTTCGCACATCGACTAACTCAAAAAACTTACTATCTATGGAAGAGACAATGAAAAAAACTCAAAAAATGCTCATAGCGACCAGCATGATTACAATTAGAAAAATCATTTTACGGGAGTGATACACATAGGGTTGAGTGTATATAATTCACAAAGTATAAGGAATAAGCAAAATATGCTATAGGAATGAATCAAACACTCAACGGTGGTACCTCCTATTTTTCAGGAATACGCAGAGATTGACCCCGAGATAGAAAAACTGCGATTTCTCCCAATCTAGTAAACAAATGCTATGACAATCTACAGGCATATGGAAAAGAAGATGATGCAGAGAAATGAAGGAGCAAGACAATGATGGTCACAAGTGTATGTATATTGATTCCATGTATTGGACAAGTGATTTCAAGTCTTTATATAGACTCCAGAAGTGTTCCACGGCTTGCAAAAGTGGATTTTGAATTCAAATGAAGATGGGAACTGTTGTTGGAGGGAATCAATTCAATTCCTACAATATAGGAAAAGTGAAGATCTAGTTTGATCTACTTTTAGGTGATTGATTGCTTGATTGAATCCAACTAAACCACCAAACATTTGTGGAATTTGGGCTCTATCTTTCTACTTTTACATGTGTAAGGTCTAGGCTTTTATAATGGTAAAAGATCCATGAAAAATATTTTGAAAAAATACAATAAGTGAGCATAAGAAAAAGAACTCTCCAATGGATATTCCTTCGATGTAATCCAAGCCATGGTTTTTGATGTAGATCAAATCCACTTCAAGCATAGTGTAAGCTTGATGTTCCAACAATCTACACCATAAAGCTTCTCAAATATAATTTTTTTTTTTTAAGTATAAGGTATTGTCAGAATAGATATTTTTGAAGGTTGGAAGTGATTCCTTGATCACAAAATGATGCTTTTTTTAAAGCAAACATTGAATATTGATTTCTACTCATGAGTAATTGGTTTTTTTGCCAAAGTGCCATTGATCCAAAGAATATTGTAATTTCTGACAACACATATTGATATTATTGTTCATATCCTAGAGAAACCATTAGCATAGAGATGAAAACATGTCAAGCAATGTAGCCATGAGTTCCATCTACTTACCTGCATCTATCTTGGTGAATGGAGGATCATGCACAAATAAACACTTGCTTCCATGAATAGCAGCATGGTGAAGGGAGTGGCAATACCCATAATTGCACAGAAAATGACATGCATCATCTGCGAGAGCTACATTGAAGCCTTTCTTCACTAGAGAATCAACTATGTTTGGTTCGAGAAAATCTAAATGTGAAATTCCATCTACTGCTAAATAGGTGATGCCTAGGGTTTCCAGCCCATCTCATCTAGATAGCAAAATATGAGAACATACACATACAGTTATGCATATCCATGTATGTATATATGTGTGTATTTCCAAGTGCACATTGAATGTACATGGATACTTTAATATATATGTATTTATACATATAATGGCACACCTAGTTCATGCACTTTTATGAACAAGAATACACATATTTATATGCAAACGCACAATACTCACCTATGTATGTAGAATCACATGCTTGGAATACAATGCACACTACACTCTTTGTCATCATACATGCGCACAAACTTTCATATAAACACTCCTTTGATGCAAATACATTCACATGCATAGTTAGAGACATACATTATATGCTATGCTTGGAACACAATGCACATTAGACTCTCTCTCATCATACATGCGCATAAATTTCTTATACACACTCCTTTAATATGAACACATTCACATCCATAGTTAGCGACTTACATTATACGCTAACTTTTCTGTAAGTATAGATGGAAATGAAGATAGGAAGCAATGAATCATATAGTCACTTATTCAATCATCAATACATGATTAAAGATAGATTAAAGAGCACAAGTTTTCAGATAGCATAGTACTGATATCACTTCATCCATGAATTGTTGTTTGATGACACTGGATTTATTTTGTTTTATTTTTCAATCTAGAAGAACCACCTACACAATCAAAATATATGTTTTAATTGATTTAAACTTACCTTGATTTATATTTCAAGTGTTTCTTATAAAATAGCTCACTGGCTTGGGATACAAATTGCGACCACATTTGCCCCTATAGACCTTTGTACATAACAACTATAAAAAAGTATGAAGTAGTCATGAAAAGAACTTTAAAAAAAAAAAGGAAAAACATGCTCATTCCATGCAAACATATTGAATTTTGTACCAATCTAGAGAATGCAGTAGAGTCAAGCGCCATACCTAGCCTACTATGCCACAACGAACACAATAAGACTAAGTAATACTATGAATAATCCATGAGCTTCATAGCTCTTTTGTTTGATCAACCAATTTAGATATAGCAGCTATCCTAAATACTCATATATACATCATATCGTTTTATTTTATTTTTCTTTTCCTATTTCATTTTAGCTTTCTTTTTGCACTTCATTCCAGCTCAACTTTTTCATTTATTTATTTGTTTGTTTATTCATTTATTTATTATTTATTGATTCTTTTTATATACACAAGCCGACCTATGTTGAATTTGGGTGCGACTCTAGGGCATGTCCACCTCACCAGGTTTACTCCACTTGTTCATCGACCTGGAATAACACATGACACATGGTGCTAGCCCCATCGGAAATCGACGTTAGCTTGTGGCTCTTGCCACCTGGGTGGAAAGACCCCATGTGCTTCCCATTAGAGGGCATTGATGACACATGTATATGAAGGCTAGAACCATACCATAATAAATCTAGAGGTGGGATCTAGTGAGGGACTAATAGTAGGAAATGAGGAATCCCACTTTACAAAGAGTTGATGCAAACTAGTATATACAAGCACTTGGTGAAGCTTCACCTTCACCTACTCAAGGTTTCATTCATGAAAGCTCTAGTGTGCTAGCCAAATCTACTTATATATTTCCTTTCCTTTCATGTATCACATGCAAGCATAGTAACAATCGTACATTTACTTGATTCTACTTAATTCCCTTTATATTTGTACAAAACCTTAGATGTCATTCACACAGATTATGCAATGCATATCATATAGATATGGGGAAAAAGAAAAAGGTGAAACAAATCATTTCACTTGTTTAATATCGAACGATTAGACTAACTTTGTAGGCATCGATCATATCTAGTGTGCTTGCTCCAAACCCTTGTCTTTTGATCTTCATTTGGTTTCTCTAGTTCGTCTTAAAACTCATAGAAAATAGATATTATATACGAAATCATATGTGTGTGTGTGTGTACGAAATCATTTCAAAATGTGAACAAATTTGTCTTGATGAGATTTTCCTAGAAGAGCATCTTCTACTTCTCCAAAGGAAATATGCTTATATGAAAACCAATATTGTAGTACATTCATCATAGAAACATTTTTGAAGATGTGAGATATGTGGAAAAGCCACTTTATTTGCTTGTCCATCCTTTGAATGCTTAATTGACATACATAGCTCTTGAAAAACTTGGAGTTTCATGATGTAATCATTCGAGCATATTTTCCTTTATTTGTGATCCTCTCACATGCATCATATGAATTTGCACTTGACAAATGGGTCGCACTTGTATTTATGAATTTGAAGTTTTTTCATGCTTAAACCATCATCAAAAAGTTCCTTTAAGCATGCATTTTGACCCACTTCAAGTTTGAATTCAATTGAAGGAATTTCATCCTTTGCACTATTTTCATTTAGACTTCCATCTTCATTAAAACAGAGTTTTTGGTGGATTCATAAGATTTACAATTGAAATGGAAAGGTTCATCATGCTCAGATCATAGTATATGCTCATATTGTCACCCAAACAGTCATGATTTCTCCCTACTTGAGCACCGGCAATCACAGAATCTACTTTTACTTCTTATCTTTCCAAAAGCTCTTCATGATTGTTTTGCTCCCAAGCCATATCTCCTTCATCATGAAAGGAATCCATATCATCATAATCAAGAAAACCTTGATCATCAATATCTCTTGATTCTTGCTTATGCAAGTCAAATTCATCACATTTTACACATTCACTCAATTTTCACACTTCCTAGGAATCTGCATGTAGTTTGATGTCAAATCAATTTCTCTCTTCAAAATGCCCTCATAGAACTCTTTATATACCTCAATTGTTCCTTGCTTATTCTCTTTAGAGGATGTATTTATACCACACTCCTCATACATTTCTTTGATCATTGACTCTTATTCAAATATTTCATCATGTTTGAATATCTCGACACATACTCTTGAATAATTTGGACCCTCATCCATCCAATAATATTTGTATCTAGCTTCATCAATGTAACCATTTGATTCAAACTTCTCTTGTAAAATCTCGTCACATGATGTATTCTCATGACATTTTTCATACATTTTGATGAGTGTTGCATCCATCTTTTCATATTCGATTTCTTTAGCATATGGACTCAATGCAACATGATCATCATTGCCACCAAAGGGATCATCTTTACTTTCATTCATGTCATACTTAAAACAAAGACCTATGTCTTTATATGTCTGCATTTTGGAATCGATGGAGCTCCAAATCATTTGTGTCCTATCATCTTGTTTCTCTGTTGAAATGTTTTCATATTTTTGTCATTTCCTATCATCTTGCATCTAATTACTTGCTCCCATATCATCACTTGCATACATTTCATTTATTAAAGGAGCAATCAATGGTATATCATCATTCCTCTTTTTTAATGTTGTCCACCTGTGTCTTCCCATGGGATGTTACATCTCTCATGTACATATTAGTATTCTCAAATCCAATCAATAGCTTATCTATATCCCTATGAACAAGATCATTCTCTTTTGTCTCTAAGTGCACATACAATGTGGCACCACTTAGTATTTCATGGCTTGATCTCTAATCAAACTTTCATTAGGTTTAGCATCATGCTCATCTCCATCGGCATGCATATCACTATTTAGAGAACTCAACGCTTGCATGTCCTCCTTGTTATAAGTAGATTCATTGTTGTGCATCACTATATACATGTACAATATGGCACTATTCACATCTATTTCATTCTATCGACATGTCCTTAGAATTAACTCACACACACGAGTAGTTTGTTTATGTAATTTAGTCATTAGAACATATGTTCTATTGGGATCATGTGTTTGAAAAGATATACCACTTTCAATTGGCCACCAATGATTATCTTAGTCGTTTTTGGTGTCATCACTTAAGGTAGCATCTTCAGCTTGATCTTCATACATAATCTCTAGATTTCCTTCATATATTTCATCTTTAGTCTCCATTTCATCACTTATAGGGGAAGCTTCATTTTGTTTTCTTGATGGGTTTTGTTGAATTTTTCTCTTTTTATGTTTGATGTTTTTTTTATTTCAATTGATCAATCTCCACCAGTTCCTTTACTCCTCCCATCTTTGGGGTTTGTGCATATATAGCACTTGAGGATGTACATATTGTAAAAGATAGCTATTGACTCTTGGAACCGTGAAACCTTAGAGGTCACATCAATTGTGTTTATAGGATTTTCTTGAAAATTCTCAACATGAGTATGTAAGTATACTCCGTGCATAAGTGCTTCATCTAAAATGGGGCTTTCTATGAGCTTGAACATTATCCATAGTTGTTCAAATGCACGAAATTTTTCTATCTTTATCATCTGCATGAAGTTCTACTTCCCAATCATCAAGAAACATTTCCATTGTCTACTGCTTCTTGATGTATCTCCTTAGAGCTTCATGGGTGAGCATCCAATCCTCTACGAGTCCCGATTTGGAATCCAATTTTTGCAAGAGTGGAGTTAATTCCTCTCGAGATTTAGCATATACTAGTCATAGAAATAGCAACACTGTTTTGTGCCTTATACATCTCTTATCATGCCCATTCATGTTTTCAAACTCTTTCTTGAACTCACTCTTGATCTTTAGAACAGATTGGTAGTTGGGCATATGAACCCACCTACTTTATCAAGGATTTATGTGTCACTTTAATAACATCCTCCATCATGAATTGCTTGAGGAGCACTGCTTTGTACTACACTCATGTCATTTGTTGACTCATGAGTTGATCATGCAGATCAACCCTATTAGTGCTAGCATGCGACTGATCCATCCAAGCATCTCTATATAAAGAAACCCTTAACCATACTTCATGTAGAAATTCAAAGTATAGTCATTCTTTAACAAGAATATATAATCTAGAAACGGGAATATTTCTTCTCCTCTAAACTTTCATTTGCATCTTCTTTGATTTTTTGTATGCAAAAGTTATCTCTCAATAGCAAATATATGGACAAAAAGAACTAAATATAACAGCACAATCATAAGCTAGCTATAGATTCCTTTCCTTCTTGATCATTCTATTCTCCACTTGTTCGTTCTTATGCGAACCATCTATCTTTCTCTTCATAACCAAAGAGCAAACTATCTGGTTATGAAGGGAAGGAAAGATTTTTGGTTTCAATTGTAAACTTCAACATGCAAATATATGCTTAATGTACTCTTATCTCTAGCTTTATTGAAAGAAGATGGCATCAGCATAATGCTTGCGCATGGGCTCCCTTCTAGTTATCCTTTGGTTTGAAAGCATGAGTCACACCTCTTATGGAAGCATTCTAAGCCTATCCTTCTCTCCGCCAGCCAAACCTTCAAACGGAGCATTGATTATGTCTGTCTTCAGCTTCTGAACTGCACGTTAACTCAATGATGTCAATGGACTTCTTTGTTATTTACAATACACCTGAATATTCCACTTCCCTCACTTCTTCAAATGAAGAATGCAGAAGTCTTAAGAGACCCTCATAGAAACACCTTGCATCTCTTTGAACATGCTCTCTGCTTGATATAATGTTCCACGCTTGCAATACATGTACTATATGGGAGAATAAAATGTTTTCTCTCTTCGCATAATTACATGCAGAGTTTGTTCAACTGTCAAACCAAGGCCTCCCCAATCTTAAGCGTTGTATCTCTGTTTAGTTTCATCTTCTGTGTGTTAACAGCTCTCTCCTTGCGATGTAGTTTTCAAGTGAAAGGGCATGGACTTCGGTTGGTTCTCATCGACACCATAGAACTCCTCAAATATAGAGATATTTGTTAGATTATAAGGTGTTTTCAGGGTTGGTAGCAGCTCATTGAGCACAAAAGTCATGATTTTATGGAAAATAAACATTGCATATTGATTTGTGTTCATAAGTAGCTGTTTGTTTGCAGAAGTACCATTGATCCAAAGAATGGAACTTCTGAGAATACATATTTCTATTACTGCACAGAGATGAAAATATGTCAAGCAATGTAGCCACGAATTCCATCTGCTTATCTAAATTTATCTTGCTGAATGGAGAAACATGCACAAATAAACACTTGGTTCCATGAACAGCAGCATGGCAAAGGGAGTGATAATAGACATAATTTCACACAAAACGACCTGCATCATCTGAGAGAGCTATGTTGAAGCCTTTCTTCACTAGAGAATCAACTAGTTATAGCTCAGGAAATCTCTCTATGACATGTGAAAGCCCATCTGCTGCTACAAGGTGATCTCAAGGGTTTGGAGCCCATCTCTCTGGATAGCAAAGTGCTTCCTCATTGATTGCTCTTCTTTGGACTCTGATATATTCATGGTTTTCGTTATCTTCTTCATATTTTGCTGCACAGCATTCCAAATTCCCAACCTTCCTTAGCTCTTCTCATTCACAGCTAGCAACTTCAGTATACTTCAAGTCCAGAAGGTACTGGAAGAAAGTTTTGTGCACAGAAGAAATATTATCTCCCTTACAAAGATAGATTTCTTTATCAGTGGGCAGACTGACTTCTTTCTAGATCCACCATTCCTCTTTATCTCACACTCACACACACTCTCTCTCTTTTTTGTGTGGGTAAACAAAATTTGCAATCTCTCTGAGAAGCTCTGCTTAAGATCCCATTAGGAAAGAAAAAAGCTTTTGTATGTATATAAACGTTCAGATAAATGACATAAAACCTTGGCTAAAACTACACCTTGGCTAGTGTGACAAACTTCTTGTAGGGGAATCGTCTTAAATTCTGCTCGCTCTTGTCTTCATCCACATGTCCCTTCGGCATCAATGTTTGATGATCTTGCAATAATTTTTGCCAACGCTCGTTATTATTTAACCGGCGCCATCAATGTTGCCCTCAAAGAGCTTCCGCTAGTCCCCTCAAAGAGCCCGTGGGCACTAGTCCCCTTTTCTTTTAATTAATTCAAGTCCGGGAGGGTAGGCTAAGGCCGAACTTCTTTTATTTAAAAAAGAGCTTCCACTAACTTCTTGTCGACTTCTTTAATTTCTCTTCCCAAGTCTGTTTATATGTTTTATGCACATATGTTCAATGTCATAATTGTACATATACTCGAACACATGGAGATATAGATCAGTGCACTCACATAAACACACATCTCACAATAGCATGCACATGCTTACTCAAATGTGCAAATGCAACACATACTCATCACACTATTTTGCATAAGCAAATGCACACGTTAAAAAAAAGCGGACACATACACATGCACATGCATATTCTATGATCATATGAGCACATACAGATATACCTATGCATATACATTAACATATTTCCAAGGTCACATTGAATATACATGGATACTTTAATATATATGTATTGATACATATAACGGCACACCTAGTTCGTGCACTTTCGTGAACAAGCATACAAACATTTAAATGCAAACACACAATACCCACCTGTGTATGCACAATCACACGCTTGGAACACAATGCACATTACAATCATCTATCTGCATAAACGTTCATATAAACACTCTCCTTTACTGTTAACACATTCACATCCACAGTTAGGGACATACACTATATGCCAACTTGCTTGCAAGTATAGATGGAAATCAAGATACGAAACAATAAATCATGCAGTGACCCATTCAAGCATCAATACATGATGGCAAATAGATTAAAGGACTGAATTCACCGGATAGCATGTTACTAATATCACTTTGCCCATCATCTACTCCTTGATGAAGGTCGATTTCTCTTGATACTTTTTTCTTTATCTAGCACGAACCACGTACACAATTAGCATATATATATATATATATATATATATATATATATATATATATATATATATATATATATATCTATATATATATATATATATATATATATATATATATATATATACATATATATATATATATATATATATATATATATATATATGTGTGTGTGTGTGTGTGTGTGTGTGCGTGTGTGTGTGTATGTGTGTGCGTTTTAATTGATTTGAACTTACCTTGATTGAGCTTTCAATTGTTGTTTCTGAAAGAGTTCACTGACTTTGAGATTGAAATCACAAACACAATGTGATTCTCTCGAGGATATATAAGTGTGTGTGTGTGTGTGTTTGTGTGTTCCTTTGTCTCTCTCTTTGTTTCATTTGTTTATGTCTTCTCGTGTTACATTCATTTGATGCACTTTGAAATATGCATGCATGATAGATAACGGAGGGGATCTAGGTGCGTGGCTTGAAGCTAGAGATGACGGGACAGGAGGTGAATGGAAATGTGATGGCTTTGAGACTTTGTTCATGCACTGAATCACTGTATCATATGGCATGCCTGGCCACCAGAGAGTTTTGCTTCTACTCTTTGTCTAGCGGACACCCGTGCAGCAGTCACTCACGCTCAGGCGGCCACTATATATCGTAAAAGAAGGAGCTCCAATTGATATTTAAGTTGTGATGAACCAAGCTCGATTCTGAAGGTATGGTAGAAGAGGAGTATCCATGGAACTTCCTCACAGTCAAAAGTCTCTTTGGAAAAGGAGGAGATATACCATGTCTTTTCACTACTACACAGGTATAAATTATAATTTTTTGTCATTTTTGACGTTTAATACGAAGGTCATTTAGGATGAGTTGAAGGAGGAGAATGAGGTAGTCAGACAAGTGATCAATGGCATCAAGGCAGATGACAAATGGGAAAGCTTCACAACTACCATGGACTTGTACATGGACATGCAGATTCCAGATCTTACCACACTCATGGGGCAACTCTTTACCCATGAAGCTAAGCTCAACAAAAATGGAGAACCATCAAGAGGTAATAACTCTTTTGCCCTATACATAGATAAAGGCAAGACTAAAGAGAAAGGAAAAAGCAAAAAGATTGAAGATGAAGGTACTACCTCTCAAGCTAACTATGCACGGAGAGGTAGGAACTCAAGAGGAAGGGGCAGAGGAGGTAAGCAAGGCAGGGGGAGACCTTTCAACTCTTCCCCATGAAACATATGCGGGTTGTCTAATCACACTACAGATGAGTGCAATAGGAACTACAAGAATCAGAGAGGAAGAGGATATCAAAGAGGTGGTTACTCACAATCAAGAGGAAGATTCAATCATACTCAAAGCTACAACAACAACTACAACAACAGTAACTACCAAGGAGGCTACAAATCAAGGAAAGACTAAAAAAATTACATAGAGGATCAAGAGGATTCCCTTCTGATTATGAACATGACTTCGACAAAGCAGGGTATGAATGATGAACACCTCTTCTATATTGACTCAGGTTGTTCAAACCATGTGGCAGGCAATGTAGCACTTCTCTCCAATCTTTAGGAACCCAAAGAAAAGCACCAAGTACAAAAAGGTGATGATACCAAGCATTCAGTGGTCAAGGTAGGAAATGTTAAAACCTCTGATGGGAAGAAATCTATTGAGCAGGGTTCTATATGTACCTACAATCACCAAGAATTTTATGAGTGTTCGACAGATTGTGGAAAAGGGTTTGTAGGTTAGGTTCAACAAATATGGAGCATTTGTGGAGGATCCCCAACATGGATTCAAGAGAATTGCCAAGGGATAAAAGGGAGGTAGATTATTTACATTTGAACTTGAGGATACAAGGAATATTGCACTCTATAGTTACAAAGATCAAACATTGTTAGAGCTAGAGATTTGGCATAGGATTTATCATGTGAGGAACCTACCTCATATGAAGAAGCAAAGACCAAGGCAAAATGGAAGGAAGCTATGGATGAAGAAATAGAAGCACTCAAGGAGAATGATAGTTGGGAGCTAGTTTCAAAGAAGGAATCAAGGAAGGTAATTGGTTCTAGATGGATTTAAAAATTCAAGAGAAACTCAAATGGATCTATAAACAGGTATAAAGCTAGACTTGTGGCTAAGGGTTTTGCACAAACCCAAGGAGTTGATTATAAAGAGACTTTCTCACCTCTGGCCAAAATGCCAACCATCAGGGTATTGGTAAGTGTGGCTGCATCAAGGAATTGGAATATGTACCACTTGGATGTGAAAAATGCTTTTCTTAATGGCTGGATTTTAGAGGAAGTTTACTTGGCTCAACCTCCTGGCTATGAAGACCCAAGAAAGGTAGATTATGTATGCAAATTGAATAAAGCTTTGTATGGATTGAAGCAGGCACCTAGGGCATGGGACCATAGGTTGACTACATACCTCCAAGATCAAGGATTCATCATGAGCAAATCAGATACTTCTCTGTTTGTCAAGAAACGTAATTCAAAGATGATATACCTATGTTTGTATATTGATGATATCATACTTACAGGTAGTGATGCCAATGGCATCAAACAGATCAAGCACCTAATGATGCAGGAGTTCAAAATCAATGATTTAGGATCACTAAAGTATTTTCTTGGACTTCAATTAGTCTATACTGGAATTTATATTACTCAAAGAAATTATGTGAAGGATGTCACTCCTAAATGTTGCAAGTATAAGGAGTTAGTTCCCCAATCTTATACAATTTGCAACTAGCGCATGAATGGTCATCCTAATATCATTTTGTAAGCATGATTTTTCCCAAAATCATAAATAGCAAAAGTGTGCAAATTCTACACGAGAAGTGGTGAGAGATAATCCCTTATAATAAGCCTAATGGTTTCTCAATAGGGAGTTTGTAATGCGTGGAGTACATCATTTGTTCACAAGCAAAAAGTTGTAACAAGTGTGTAGGCCTACTGATGAACACTTCTGAACGGTACTCCCAAAAGCCCATGGTAAACATCTCTTCAAATGTTAATTCCTAACATGCAAGTAAATACTTAATCCGACAGTGCCATGTGTAACACACCTTGAGTGACAACGTTGTACTCATATCGTAAACTAGACCACCATTACTATGCTCAAAACCCAAGGTGGACACGTGAGGGTATGACGTCTTAAGATTTTAAACATGGTCTGCATCAAATCAAGAATTTTGATGGTCGTTTGGGTGGCCACATCGGTCACGTAGTGAACAGGAGAGAGACAATGTCATATGGTAGCCATCATATACCCAACCATGGGGGGACCCCATGGTGGTGAAAAATGTGGATAGTTTAGCCACTCCTAGGATTGCTTATTATTCTATATTTTGATGGCAAATGCGGTCCAAGAACAAAAACAAGGTACAATGCCATAACACGAGTTTTACTTTAAATCTAGAGGGGCATTTCTCAAGTATACGCCATCTCAAATATTCCTAGTGAAGCGATGATGGTGTGACGCTAGGGTGGTGGATCTACAATCACCCTTCATACTTGGTGACTAGATGATTGTGCTTTGATAGGTACACATATATATTCATGGGGCTATGACATTAATCGAATGCGTTGAGGGTCAAATTGCGGTAGAGGCATGTGCTTTAGGAAGTGTAGCACCTCAATGGTGCCCACCACCTAAATGCGCTCATTAAAGCATTGAGAAAAGAAGCTTCGAACCCACTATTTGCCAATTCCTATTGGAAAACCTCTTTACTTTGTTGTTCGGCTATTTGAATCCTCTCCCAAATAGCTTGCATGTGCTTGTACAGCCTTTGGATTGCAATGGTGTATGGTGCTACCTTAGAGGTGTCATCCTCCCTGGTGCTTGTGTCACCTTGTGTCTTTGTTTGTTGCACCTCTTGGACTTGTTGATCTTCACCCTATAACTCTTGACTCTATTGACTCTCATTGTCTCCATCCTCTTCCTTTGTTACTGTTCTATCATCCTCATTTGAGGTGGATATAGCTTGTTCACCTTTGTGCTCTAGTTGGGAGTTGGGTAGCTCGGGTGTTCATACTCCTGTGATAAGAATTGTGCCTCTAAAAATTGAAACTCACTTGAAAAAGCCTCCTACATTTTGAAGTCAAAGGTGGTGTTAAGTGGTTCCACCTTTAAGGTAGGTATAGGGAAAGCAAAGGCCTCGATGACAATAGTAGTTATGGTTTCTCTTGATTCTATGCCTATAGCAGCGATGGTGGTCATAATAGTGGCTTGAAAGGTTATGGCTGCACTAGAGGTTCCTTCTCAGGTGAGCGGTCATGATAGACAGATTCTAATAGGGGGTAATGCCAATGGAGGTTCCATAGGTGATTGTTGGGGTGATGATTGAGGGGAGGGTTATGTGGGTACTTGTTGACATGGGATTGTGCCCCTCATACACTTTCTAGTTCTTGACTTCAAGGTTTTATGGGATTTTTTGGTAGATTCTTTAAATCATTTTAGTTCTTCACTAGACATGGCTCGCTCTACAAGTATGTCATAGGCCAAACACATATATACTATCCTCATAATTGCACATCATCCATGGATGAATCTCTTTATAATCCATCTTTGGTTTGCCAAATACAACTGTTCTTGAATCCAACTAGCTAGATCAATGGTTTGGGGCCCAGTATTCGCTAGATATAATCCAAACCATACACGTTTTTGTGGCAAGGTAAAATGATCTTGTGCAGGGAAGGCAAAATGTTGCTTGCATACTTACAGAGGCTTTGCTAATTCAGGTGTAATAGCTAAAATATCAACCCACTTCAACACATCTCCTTTTTTCATAGGCTCGGGTATGAGCCATTCCCTTTTTCTTGGTGTATGTATGCCATGAATCTTCAATGCAACCCTAATGAGATCTATTGAGAGATAAAACTTTTTGAAGGGTGGATCTACGACTAACGATGGCAAAATGAATGTGCCTGAAAGCTCCTCCCTTAATAGTGGTTGTAAGGTGGTGACCAGATAATAACAACAATAAAAATCAGGTTTGAGAAGGGGGTGCTAAAATATTATGCCAATCTTGCCCTTGCCCAAATTTATCTCAATTCCTATGAATATGGAAGGGCTTCGAAATCTTTGGAGAAGAATTGGTATCTTCTCCACGTATCATCGCTAATGCATCTAGTTGCATCGTACATGTGCTCTACATCGACCAATGGTCCTGCTAATCCTTGGAACCAATGTGACTTATTGTGAACTCTCTTTGTCCCTCCTATGGGGGGATCATCAATAGGAATTGGTCCCATAAAGTCTTGAAAAGTTGGAGGTCTTATGGAAGGATGATCCTATACTAGTAGGTTCTCAAAATCCACTGCTAGCATGTTGGTGCTAGCACTTGAAGTTCCTTTGGCTTGTCTTGTGATTTTGAGTGTTTGTGTAAAAGATTTGCTATAAAAGGATAACACATTAGCATGGAAATTAATTATGATCCCAATAAAATGGGACCACAATCGCCTTCCATAACTGATGTGTAGCCCATGTAGCTTTGTGTGTGAGGTGATCATGTAATGAGCTCGTAATGACTAATGCATGTCGCTAGACTTCCTATCGACACTGAATAAATGCGTACATTTTGTTTCATTCGAGATGTCACGATAATGATTAGTGATTTAGTAAGGGTTATATTTAGAAGGATTAAGGGTTAGTGAGTGTTTACCACGATGAAGGTTATTATTATGAGGTTTCATACTACAATGGGGTTTATGGATGGTTCTGGGGGCTTTTTGACACACATTTCATGATGGTTGGTGAATGAACATGGTTCCTTGGATGGGATAAAAGGGATGGATTTGGAGGTGATGCGGCTAGTGAGTGGTGTGATTTCAAAGGGATGGATATTACATGGATTGGTTTTTGAGCTATGAGAGAGGCTTTGGGTACCTCGATCTGAGTGGTATTGGGTGAAGCTATTGGAGATTGCTTAGGCACCCAGATTTGTTGAATTATTGTTGATGGAGAAGGTCTAGGTGATTTGGAGCATCAAGGTTGATTTTGCTTCCTTTTGACTTCTTGTTCTGCACTGTTGGAGATAGTTAGTGATCATTGTCCTTTGGGTACCCATATTTGCTTCATGCATATTGCTTTGGGGTACCTGTTGTATGTCCAAGGGGTAGTTTGGAGCAGTTGTTGATTGGGATGTCCAAGTCATGGTTGACTTTCCCATGGTGGTGGTTGAGATGCCTCTTGGACACTTTGCTTTGGAAAAGAAGGAAGGTCCAACACTTCCTTGACCTGCCCATCAGGAGGTGAGACATTCTGCACAACAAATATAAGCAGGCATGCAAGAAGTCTAGAGGAGGATCTCGAGGAGACTATGGTCCCCATTTGTTTGTTGATGATGCCCATTTGTCTAAATATAGTGCCCATTCAGCCAAGGCTCATCATCGAAGGAGGGATTTGTCCAAAAATCTTTTGGTCCTCCTTCGCATTCATCACATATGGGCTAGAGTTACTTTCTCTGGGAGGGCATGGTTAGGGAACTTGAGCAGTATTACTCGCTCCTGGCCTACTATCCTAAGCTGAAGAGAATATTTTCTAAGATTCAAGTCCATTGAGTGATCATATAACCAATCTTGGCCCAGAATCAGTGGTTCTATCAGGTCATCATTATAAAAAAATAGGAGCTTCACCATCAAGGTTACATCTTCGATGAGGATAGGAAAATCCACCTCACCCATTCAAGAGGTTTCCATCCCTCCTAGCCCTATGAGGTATTCCTCAATAGGACATATTTCTAGTCCCATGTCTTGACAGTGAGACCACATAATCGCACTAGTTGAAACACCTAAATCAATTAGCACCCTAATCTCCTTGAGAGCATTATCTTGTCCTAGCCTAACTGTAATGAATGTTCTCCTATCCACTATGCTAATATTCATAGTTAACTTTGCCTGGCACATTGCCATCAAATATCTCGGGGCTTCTATGTTAGTACATGGGCTTACTTTGAGGCCTTCTTATTGATTATAGTGTTTTCTCCCTAGTCCTTGTATTCTTAACTTCATATGTTTAATGCATTCTTAGGCCTCTACCTGAGCTTCTTCTCTAATTCTCTTCTCTTCAGCTTTGCATTTCATTGCTAACATGAGTCGCTAAGCATATACTCCGTGAGAGGTTCTTGATAAAGCTTGAATCTATAGCCGGTAATATAGTTAGGCATTACCTCTCCTTCAAAAGTGGCTAATTGTACCACTCCACTCGTTGAAAGTTTGTTTATAATCATGGGTCCATACCCTCGTTTCGCTAGTTTCCTTGCATGTTGTTTCAACATATAGACTAAGAATAAATCTCCCTCTTTCAAGCCTTTGTCTTTCACATGTGCATCAAAATAGGCTTTTGGTCTCTTCTTGGCTCCATATATGCTTGCTCTCGCTCTCAGCCTAGTCTCTCATGATTGTTCCAAATCCATGATCCTTGATGATAACTCATGGCCAGTCCATTGATGCTCTTGTGTCACCGGAAAGGTGGGTATCAAAAAATCTAAGGGAAGCACTACATTTTGACCAAAAACCATATGAAAGGGAGCTGCATTGAGTACGGTCTTGTAGGCCACTCGATATGCTCAAATAGAGTGGTTTTACTGTTTGTCCCAATCTGAACGTTTGTTGTTTACGGGTTTAGTCAGTACATTACAAAGGATCTTGTTTGTAATTTATACCTATCCATTGGCCTAAGGATGATATGGTGCAGACTTCTTGTGAATCATCATAATTACTCAATGAATTTGTTTAGAAAGTGAGTCCCTCTGTCGCTCACTAGCTCTCTATGTAATCCATACCTTTTAAAGACATTCTCAAATAAGAATTTTGCAGTCATATGTGCATCATTCTTTCTGATAGCCTTAGCCTCTATCCATTTGGTGAGATAATATGTTGCTACAATGATGTATTCTGCATGAGTACCTTTAGCATGGGGGTTAATGGGTCCAACAAAATCTATACCCCACTTAGAGAATGCACGTCCTCCCATCATGGATTTCAATGTCATTTCATCTTTACAAGTTGGAAACTGAGCTCTTTGGCATACATCACATCTCTTCACATATGTATGTGCATCCATATGAAGAGTAGGCCACCATAGTCCTAAGAATAGTATGGCTTTGATTACTCGATCCAGGCCAAAATCACCTCCTGCAACACCTTGGTGTGCAGTTTCCAATATGTTCTGGTAGTCACTCTCTCATGAACACACTGTCTCAGATATCCGTCTCTTCCTCTTTTGTACAGATTATCACCGATGAGTGTGTAGTCTTGATCTTCCTGGTCTAGACTTCTTTGCCTTGTTAAAGTCATCCCTTGAGGGAATGTTTTCGTCCTCAAGTAGGTTACCATAGATTCGCTCCATTCTCGTGTTAGAGACACATGCTATAAAAGTGCATGTTTGACTGGTGGTCTAACACAATAGATTGGGCATTCCTTGCATGTTCTATGGACATCTGCTTCCATTGAATGCCAGTACACTCTTAATCTATGCAGAGTCTATAGTGTGCGGTGTTTCATTGTTGCTATAACACACCTACATGTGCTAATTACAACCATTTCTCATGCTCCGATTCCTCTATGAAACAAGCAAGCATCTTTTGATTATCTTGTTTGTAAATACTTCTGGCTATGATTTGGTATCATTGGGTCTTGGTTGTCTCTTGCTCCTTGATTCTAATCTAAGGATTCTTGGGTCCAAATGTAAGAATAGGGACAATTGGCTTGGCCCATTCAGGCACTACTTCAAGGTTAAACAAGTAAGCATCTAGTAAATCATCAACTATTCCTTGAGGGTCTTCTTTCATAGTGAATTGTGAAAGATGATTGGCTCTAAGGTGGTTTTTTCCTTTTTTTTACTACCACTTCAATATCATACTCCATTAACAACAAAAGCCAACATATCAATCTTCCCATGTTATAAGTCTTGTTGCTTAGATATAGCAACACGATGGTCTGTGAAAAACTTGAATTTGTTGGCTAATAAGTAGTGTCGGAATTTCTTTACTATGTAAATCATTCCTAATCCTTCTCATTCAGTAGTGGTGTAATTCCTTTCCACTGCATTCAATTGTCTACTTGCATATGCTATGGGGAGATCTATATTACTCTTAGTTGTAGGTTGTGCTAGCACACACCCGATAGCATAGTTGGAGGCATCCAGATGTACATGGAATGGCTTAATCCAATCCGGTGTTGTCAAAATTGGTGCTAAACACACGCATTGTTTGAGTTCATGAAATGATTTGTCACATTCATCCAAATTAGTCATTCTTTGACACAATGTATCCTAGAATCTTCCCTTGCCTGACCATGAAAACACACTTCTTTGGGTTTGGATAGATTTGATATTCTCGACAATTGTCAAAGACTTGTTTCAATTTAGGGATGTGTGTTTGCTTAATGCTAGAATGATCACACAAATCATCACCATAGACTTCCAAGGTTTTTCGTAAGAACTCCTTAACGAAATGACACATCCGTCATTGAAAACTAAGAGGTGCATTTGTTATCTTGAATGGCATCAGACAAAATGCAAATATTCCCCATTCTATAGCAAAAGATGTCTTATGTTGATCTTTGGGAGCACTGGCCACTTGATTGTAGCTTGAGAATCCTTCAAGAAAGCTGTAACTTTCCTTGCCCTCTACTAGTTCTAATAAGTGCTCCGTGATAGGAAGTGGATAACTATCTCTAATAATGGATGCGTTAAATTTTTTTAGGTTTATGTATAACACATAGCTTCATGTTCTTTCTAGGCACTACCACAATGGGTAATACCCATTTGGTATGCTCAATCTCATAGATAAATTTGGCTTCTTTCAAATGATCTATCTCTTCCTTAATTTGGCTGCATAATTATCATTATAAGTGTAGGGTTTTTTTTAAGGCTTAGCTTCTTGAGTCATGGAAATTCTATGGGAGCATATGCCAGGGACTAGTCCTTTCAAATCCTTATAACTCCATGCAAACATGTCTCTATACTCTCTCAATAGGGCTATCAATTCTTCTTCCTCTTCCTCGGCTAGATCATGCCCTATATATGTGCATTTTTCTTCTCCTTCTTTGATTGTCACTACGTCTTCTTAGTCTTCTCGCGATTGTCATATGCTTCTCCAATACTTGTTTCTCTCTTCGACATTTTTACCATTATCCTTCTATCTTCTATTTCATATTTCTTAAAGTTATCTAGTACTTCCAGTGGGGGTTCTTCTTCTTCTCACCTAGGTGACTTCTTTCTTTCTTTCTTCTGCTTATTCTCCTTGAACTCTGGAAGGGGTTTAAGCTATTGAACTCGATTCTCCTTCCCTACCTCAGGGGTGGTAGCTTCTATGAAATACAGATATTCTTCTTTTGAAGAACAAAAGGGTTTCATAATAATGCACTCTAGATCTTCACGCTTGTCTCACCTGACTCTTGAGTCATTTTGGTGCATTGTTCCAAAATAGGCTCTTCTTCCATGGGTTAGATCATGAAAATGGAGATATCATAACCATCCTCATCACAGTGACGGGTCCATTGTTCTTCATTCATCGCTACATCCATGGTGGCTAAGATCTCTACCCAGCCATGAGGCTCGAATTCCTCATCTCAAAATACTATAGGTGCATAAGCAAGATCTTGGAGGGTACATGGGTATCGTTTGTAGCCTAAAGTTCTAGCTTTTAATAATTCTTTGTCTTGTTGAGATACCTTACACATCCATAGATGAGTGTCCTCTTGCAACCATGAAGGGTCTCACTCTTAAGATTGAACTGACTCAGTTTGTTCAGGTGCTTTATGGATGGGATTCCACTATAGTGGAGGTACATCATGATGGGAATATTCTTTGAGGTTGACTCTGGTATTCACTTCAAATGTTCCAGGTACAAAGAATTGGTTCCCCAATCTTGTATGATTCACAATTGTTGCATAAAACTTGGACATCCCAAAATCATCTCATACACATGGTTCTTTCTAAACTCACAAATGGTGAAGGTGTGTTCAAAATCTACACCAAAATTAGCAAGAGATATTCCTTCAAGTAAACCTAAAGGTTTCTCAATATGACTATCAGCCATCTGTAGTTCTATGTTGATCGCCCTTTCCTATGTGCTTCCCTGATCTGAGGTTCATGAATTTTTCCCTCGGGTACTTGATGTGCTTAATCATCACAAAAATTCTTTGCTTTCAGTTACTTGGTTCATTTTTACTCTCTTTAGTCTCTTGTCTTGTCCAATCATGTATGTCAATTATCGTTTCTTTCATTGTGTGTTTAAGTTATCGCACCGTTAAAATTAATTTCTTTTCCTCTTCAGGGTCTGTCACCACAATATCTTAATTTGCACTTGAACTTGAGTAATTAAGGGTTTCTTGCACTTGTATCATTCCTAGCATGATCCTAATTAATTAATGACACTAATCATGCTTAGCTTAGATAAGCAATTGACTGAGGGGGTTCAGAGTCTTTTCCAACCTCAAGTCCAATGTCTTGTTGATTGCTCTTATGCCCAAGAAGACATGCTTCCCAAGACTTTCTTTGCTCTGTGTCTTGCTTTGCTTTGGATGCCCTTAATTGACTTGAAAAAATATTATACCTAGATCACTCTTTAATTGGCAAGGAAACAGGACCTTTTTAACATCTGTTAGAGGGACCCTAAGATGCACCAATTGCTTAAAAATTCACCCAAAATTGGTCTCAAAATTGTAAAAAAATATCAAACCCTAATTTTGCATTTTAGTCGGACTGTCATGATGTTCAGACAGGATTGCGATGATGATGAACCATCACAATGGTCTTACCCAATCACGATGGTGTGATATAATCGCAATGGCATGATGTATTGTCATGATGTTCATGAACCGTTACAATGGCATAAGCATGTCACGATGGTGTGTAATGAACGCGATGTGATGGCCTAGTCTCATCGCGATGGCATGGCATAATCATGATGACATGGAGGATCATTGCAATTGTCACGAACCATCGTGATGGCATGATCTAGGCGATGGTCTACACTAGCATGATCGTCTATGCTCATCGTGATGGCTTGAGCCAATCCCGATCCTCAATGGTTGAGTGAGTCATCATGATGGCCTAGGCCCATCGCAATGATGTGGTCTAGTCACAATGGCATGAGCCAATCGCAATGGTCCAAAGACATGTTGATCTCAAAGCATCACGATGGTACGAACCAATTGTGATGGCATGGTTGGGGTGATCGTCACGATGATGTCTGTGAGTCATCACAATGGTCATGAACTTTCATGATGGTTTGGTCTCATCCTGATGGTGTGAACCAATCATGATGGTGATGCCTCGTCATGATGGTGATGAACTATCATGATGCTTCACCAAAACGCAAATTTTTAAGATGCAGCTATGGATTCCTTTAAGCGCAAGGATGCTCTACACTATTCATATGATGTTTTCACAAAAATGCAAACTTCTCAGACCATCACAATGGTTTGAGGCATTCGACAAAAATGGTGCAAAATGCAAAAAATTTACTTGTGTAGTGTTGTAACCTTGTTAGGAAGCACTCTCCTACAAAGAAAATAACACATGCAAATGTACTCTCTCTCTCTCTCTCTCTCTCTCTCTCTCTCTCTCTCTCTCTCTCTCTCTCTCTCTCTCTCTCTCTCTCTCTCTCTCTCTCTCTCTCTCTCTCTCTCTCTCTCTCTCTCTCTCTCTCTCTCTCTCTCTCTCTCTCTCTCTCTCTCTCTCTCTCTCTCTCTCTCTCGCGCGCGCGCTCTCTCGCAAATGAAGGAAATGAGGAGAGAAAGGTGGAAATGTGATTTTTTGTGATTTTTCCAATGAAACTAGATGATACGGGGATGAAAGAGGAGTTTAGGGGAGGTGAGGGAAGATGAAAAAAACATTAAAACAACAAAAAACCTGAAATTAATTACCTTCCAATGCTGATTCTTCCAATACTCTTACCATCACACATTTATCCTAGAGCTCGTCCCCGACAACAGTGCCAAATTTGGTGTTGTTATAGACAAGGGTAGGTACCACATCAAGAAGCTCCACCTCTTTAATCCTCATCAAAGATGTAACCTTGATGGTGAAGCTCCTAGTTTTTTATGATGATAACCTTATATAACCACTGATTTCGGGCCAAGATTGGTTATATGATCACTCAATGGACTTGAATCTTAGAAAATGCTCTCTTCAACTTAGGATAGCATGCCAACAATGAGTAACACTACTCGAGTTCCCTAACCATGCCCTCCCAGAGGAAATTAACCCCAATCCATATGTAATGAATGCAAAGGAGCACTGAAAGATTTTTGGACAAATCCCTCCTTCTCTGTCAACCCTTGGCCAAATGGGCACTATAGTTGGACAAATCGGCACTATAGTTGGACAAATGGGCACCATCAATGGACAAATGGGGACCATAGTCTCCTTGGCTCCTCCTCCACACTTCCTGCATGCCTACCTAGATCTCTCTATTGTATAGAATGCCTCATCTCTTGATGGGTAGGTAAAGCAAGTGTTGGACCTCCCTTCTTTTCCAAAGCATAGTCTCTAAGAGACTTCTCAACCACCACCATGGGAAAGTCAACCAGGACTTGGACATCCCAACCGACGACCACTCCAAACTACCCCTTGGATGCAGAGCAAGTATCCCAAAGCAACAAGCATGAAGAAAATATGGGTTCCCAAAGGACAAGGGTCATCAAACATCTTTAACAGTACAGGATAAGAAGTCAAGATGAAGGAAATCAACCACCACACTCCAAATCACCTAGACCTTCTCCATCGATCAGAATTTGACAAATCTAGGTGCCTAAGCAATCTCTAACCAGCTGCACCCAACACCAATCAGATCTGGGTACTCAAAGCTTGTCTCATACCTCAAAAACCAAGCCATGTAATATCCATCCCTTTGAAATCACACCACTCATGAGCCACATCACCTCCAAATCCATCCCTTGTATCTCATCCACGAAATCGTGTTCATTCACCAACCCTCACGAAATGGGTGCCGAAAAGCCCCTAGAACACTCCATACATCTCATTATATAGTATGAAACCTCATAATAACAACATTCATCATTGTAAACACTCACTAAACCTTAATCCTTGTAAAAATAACCCTTACTAACTCACTACTAACTATCATGACATCTCAAATGAAAATAAATGTATGCATTTATTTAGTGCTTTTAAGTAGTCTAGCAATATGCATTAGTCATTAAAAGCTCATTACATGATCACCTCACACAAAAAGCTACATGGGCTACACATCAGTTATGGAAAGGGATTGTGGTCTCACTTTATTGGGATCATAATTAATTTCCATGCTGATGTGTTATCCTTTTGTAGCAGATCTTTACATAAACACTCAGAATGACAATGCAAGCAAAAGAAACTTTACGTGTTTGCACCAACATGCCAATAATGGATTTTGAGAACCTACTGGAGGCTCATCCTTCAATGAGGTCTTCAGCTTTTCAGGACTTCATGGCACCAATGCCTATTGATAATACCCCTATAGGAAGGAGAGATAAAGTACACAGTAAGTCACATTGCTTCCAAGGATTAGTAGGACCATTGGCTGATGTAGAGCACATCTATGATGCAACCCTGTGCTTTAGTGGTGATACAGGGGGAAGATACCATTTCTTCTCCAAAGATTTTGAAGCCCTTTAAGATCTCGAGGAATTGAGACCAATTTGGGTAAGGGCAAGATTCACAGAATATTTTAGCGCCCCCCTTCCCAAACCTGGATTTTATCGCTGTTATTATCGGGTCACTGCCTACAACCACTAGTAACAAATTAGCTTTTGGGCACATTCATCTTGCCATCGTTAGTCGCATATCCACCCTTCAAAAAGTTTTATCTCTCAGCAGATCTCATTAGGGTTGCATTGAAGATTCATGGCATACATAGGCCAACAGAAAGGGAATGACTCATACCCAAACCTATGAAAAAAGGAGATGTGTTGAAGTGGGCTGATATTTCAGCTATTACACCTAAATTGTCAAAGCCACTACGAGTATGCATGCAACATTTCACCATCCCTACACAAGATCATTTTACCTTGCCACAAAAATGTATATGGTTTGGATTATATCTAGCAAATAATGGGCCCCAAACCATTGATCTAGCCACTTGGATTCAAGAACAACTATATTTGGAAAACCAGAGATGGATTAGAAAGAGAGCAATCCATGGCTGTTGTGCAATTACAAGGATAGTTTATATGTGTTTGGCCTATGAGATACCTGTAGAGCGAGCCAGTCTAGTGAAGAACTAAAACGATTTAAAGGATCTACCAAAAAATCCCATAAAACCCGGATGTTAAGAACTGGAAAGCATGTGAGGGGCACAATCGCATGTCTACAAGTGCCTACATCATCCTACCCTCAACCATCACCCCACCAATCATCTATGGAACCTCCATTGGTAATACCCCCTATTAGAATCCCTATGTCATGACCGCTCACATCAGAAGGAACCTCTAGTGCACCCATAACCTCTCAATCCAGTACTGTGACCACCACTGCTGCTGCAAATATAGAAGCAAGAGGAGTCATAACTACCGTTGGCATCGAGGCCTTTGCTTTCCCTATACCAAACTTAGAGGTGGAACCACTTAATACCTCATTTGACTCCGAAAAGTAGGATAGTTTTTCAAGTGAGTTTCAATTTTTAGAGGCACATTTCTTTTGATAGGAGTATGAACACCTGGGCTAACCCAACTCCCCACCAGAACATGAATGTGACCAAGCTATGTCCAGCTCAGACGAGGATGATAGAACAGTAATAGAGGAAGATGATGGAGATGATGAGATTCAACATAGTCAAGAATCATAGGGTGAAGATCAACAAGGCCAAGAGGTGCAACAAATTGAGACACAAGGTGACATAAGCACCAGGGAGGATGACACCTCCAAGGTAGCAACATACCTCATTGTGATCCAAAGGCTGTACGAGCACATGCAAGGAGTTTGGGAGAGGAGTCGAATAACCAAACAAGAAAGTAAAGAGATTTTGCAATATGAATTGGAAAATAGTGGGTTCAAAGCTTCTTTCGTCAATGCTTTTAACGAACTCATTGAGGTAGTGGGCCCTATTGAGGCACGACACTTCCTAAAGTGCAAGCCTCTACCACAATTTGACCCTCGATGTGTACGATTAATGTCAAGGCTCGATGAATATATATGCATACTTATGAAAGCATAATCATCTAGTCACCAAGCAGCAAGGGTGATTGTAGATTCACGACCCCAGGACAACACCATCATCATCGATTTACCACCACATCCATCGACCTCCATACCCACCATCATTGTGAAACCTGCTTCTACATCCAAATCCACCCTCCAATTGCCTATACATCTAGCTTCACCCATGCACCCTAGCTTATCTTCACTCAACTCCCCAATATCCACTTTATTATCACCAGCAAAAGTTCCCCCTATTCTTACCCCATCCATAACACCACCCACATCAGTTACCACCTCAACTTTTCCATCAATCCTTGTTAACCTTTTCCTAACTCCTTTTGTTCCATCTAAGCCCTTCCCCCAACAACCTCTATTCACCTCAGAGAGTCCATTTCATCTTTCATCCGTGTTACAACCCAATCATGCTACAATATCACACCCGTCTCCTCTTCATCAATCGGTGTTTGAACCCCTTAATGTAACATATTTGTCTACCTTCGTAACTCTAGTGTTACACCTATAGAATCATCTACAATCATGCTACTATTCACCATAAGTTCAGTAGAGAAACTCACTCACTCATGACCACACACTTCTCCACCATCACCGCAACATCCACACTCCCTCACCCCACCCCTATCCCCTCTACATTACACACCAAACAACAATCATTTTTCCTAGCACACCATCATTATTTTCATCTTCCGCTATAGATAGCATGTTTCAGTAAATTTTGTCATGCATGCATCAAGTTTGTGAAGAGTTCGCTTTATAAGGAAATTAAGCTCTATAGCAGACAACCACTCAACTCGAGGTGAACCCTAGTTCATTAACAATTGAGAATACATCACTGAATGCACGCAATCAGGAACTCTGTGACACTTATCACTCAATGGAGTTGGAGTTGGAGCAGAAAACCAAAGAAGCTATCACTGATGCGGAAGAACATTTACAAGTATAAATGGTCAAAAATGCCACTCTAACACAAAATATGGGACTCTTAAGATGTCGGCTAGCAACAACCAAAGAAGAGAAACAATGCCTACAAGAAAAGAATAGAGAAAATCTTAAAGTCGCATTGGACAAACCCGACGAACTGATTAGTCCAAGTCGTTTCAAGGTGATCTCGTTGAAAACCATGCAGTTGTTGCTAGATGATCATGCACACCTGTTAGAAGACTATGGAAAACTCACAGAGGAATGTCAGACACTTAAAATTGACATTGAAACTTTACGACTCAAAGAACCTGTTCAATCACCTACCATCCAAGAAGTCATGTTGCCTAAAATCTTGGAGGAATTGAACACATTATGGGTGTTTATACTAGAACTTCAAGCTCAAATACCGGATCTCTTAGAGATCCCTAGACTGGAATCACCACTATGGTGGAAGAAACAATCACCATCCCTGTGGAGGCCACTTTTGAATATGAATATGAACCTTAGCCTACTCTTGGTGGTCGAGTGACTGAGGAAGGGTAGAATACATTTGAACTCCCCATGCTCGCCTAGATGAAGGCAATCGAAGAATTGGGTAAGACTCATTCAGTGCTTGTAGAAGCTCAACTACTGGCTATGGTAGTTATAGAGGAGAAGATTCTTCAATCTCCTTACTTTGC
The DNA here is from genome assembly GCA_020310875.1 of Ceratopteris richardii. Lineage (NCBI taxonomy): Eukaryota > Viridiplantae > Streptophyta > Polypodiopsida > Polypodiales > Pteridaceae > Ceratopteris > Ceratopteris richardii. The sequence continues at coordinate 29,996,459 of CM035407.1, forward strand.
ACAACTGGGGCCATGTAGGTACATATCTATTAACAAACTCCAGTATAAACCATACTTTATATACATGGCCAAGTATAATCTTGCAATCGAGAAAGTCAAGGGCAAGAAGCCCACACATGCCACTCAGTTTGAACCCATTGATCTACCACTCGACACCTAGCAAGGCATATTCCAAAAGAATTTTGGTGAGCATACTCAGCGTGTTTTTGCAATGCTTGTGCAGGCTATTTTGTCTTTTTATGCCCAAAGTATATACCAGTTTCTATTCGCCAGTATAAGCATCTCAAAGTCTGCTACAGGTCTAGAGGAATTTTTCTAGGTGGTTCTGTTCAACTTTTTGAGATACAGTCAATTTTCTACATCAAGGTATTTTAGTCACCGGCCATGGCTGAAAGCAGCGATGTATTATGTGGTGTCGCGTTCCAATTCCTCCAAGGATTCCCCTCATTTTTGTGGGGGTCTTGCACAGAGTTCGAGGAAGCACGGAGATCGAAGATTGAGTTGCCGCCCAGCCGCGTGATGTGTTCGAAGATTACCCTCTCTCTCTCTACACCCAAAATGGGTCAATAGTCAAGGTTCCTCTCATGAGTGCCACTTGGCACTCATGTGAGCATCATACTCTATATGAATAAGAGGAGGGTCATACCTCTAAATACTATTCATATAGGATACTCCATGTGACATTTCCTTCCCCTTACTTCCATTTTGTCCTCAAAATGGTATTGGAAGGTCTAAAAGAAAGAGAGAAATAATAGAACCACCACTCCCACTATATCCCCATGTATATAAATACATGGTCCTGTCTCCGTGTTGTTTCCCCATATCCTTCCCCTTAAGAAAACTCTTGGGAAGGTAAACTAAAACTGGGAAACCGTGTCTGAAGGGTGCTAACCCGCTCCCATGTGGCACTATCTTCTGAACTATCTTTCCACTTTACTAGACACTCTTTATACAAGTGACTCCTTGTCCGTTTCTCTCGAGTGCGTAGTATGCTCTCTGGCTCGTGTGGAATAGATTGAACAGAAATAGGCTCTACTACCTCACTATCTGGAATGAGGTTGTCAGATTCACCCAGCCTTTTCTTAAGCCGGCTAACATGAAAAACTGGATGGATTTGACTATTCTGTGGAAGTTGGAGCTGGTAAGCCATCTTTCCTATTCTCTTAAGTATTTGGAAAGGTCCACAATACCTAGGAGATAATTTTGGACAAGGTCCCGTCTTCATGGTTTCAGACCTAGATGGAACTCTAAGATAGACTTGCTCTCCTACCTCAAAGTTGATATCTCTTCTTTGAGGGTCAGCATAGGCTCTAGCCCTATCCTGAGCTTTCCTAATGCTGTCCTTAGCAAGTCTAAGCATATCATTCATTTCTTCCAAGAAGTCCTTTGCAGCTTGAACTTTTTCATTCTGCAAGCCAACTGCATAAGGAGCCCTTGGCTGAAACCCATACATAAGCATAAATGGACTATGCCCAGTGGAAGAGTGCTTGGCACCGTTATATGCAAACTCTACTATAGGTAAGTACTCTTCCCAATTAGTTTGCCTTTCATTTACATATGCTCGAAGCATATCCTCTAGGATTTGGTTAACCCTTTCTGTTTGCCCATCCGACTGTGGATGTTCGGCCGTACTCATGCTAAGCTTTGTATCCAACCTTTTGAAGACCGCTCTCCAAAAATGGCTAGTAAACTTCCTATCCCGATCAGAAACTATGTCTAAAGGAAGACCATACAACCGGTATAGGTTCTCAACAAAGAGTCTAGCCAACTCAGGTGTCTTCACTGTAGTACGTGTTGGAATAAACCTAGCCATTTTGGTTAACCTATCCACAATTACCCAGACCGAGTCGTGCCCTCTCTGTGTCTTAGGTAAACCGACTATAAAGTCCATGGAGATACTCTCCCACTTCCCATTGGGAATATCCAATGGGTGGAGTAGCCCTCCAATCCTTAATCTCTCAGCTTTGTTGACCTGGCATTTATTGCACTTAAGCACATACTCTAGGACGTCCTTATGAAGTCCAGGCCAATAAAACTGCCTGTTAACAAGATCATAAGTCTTGTTAACTCCTGGGTGTCCCGCACTAGGTGTGTCATGACACTCATATAAAATATGCCGTCTCAACTCAGTATCTCTAGGGACACACACCTTACCTTTATATAACAGATATCCATCTTGGACACTGTAATTCTTCCACTTGAATCCTTCTTGAGTACCCGTCGATACTCCATCCTCATTGGAAACCCGTATATCACGATCCCCATTCTCTATGGCTTCCCAAATCTCGGAATATGCAGGATCAAGCCTACATTTCCCTTTAATAGACTCAAGTAGCTCACTAGTGATCTGAGTAAAACTCAGTCCATTGAGCATAGGCATGCGGCTAAGTGAATCAGCCACTACATTAAACTTTCCCTTCCTATACCTAAGCTCATAGTCAAACTCTTGAAGGGTCTCTGCCCATCGGGCCTTCCGACCTTTAAGGTCTGTTTGATTAGAGAGCCACTTAATGCTCTCTTGATCAAACACTATCGTAACTTTGGCACCATATAAATAATGACGCCACTTCTTCAAAGCATGGACTATTGCATACAACTCCTTCTCATAGACGGAGTAATTCTTTTGAGCCGGTTCTAGTTTCTTGCTCTCAAAAGCTAATGGTCGACCATCCTGTACCAAAACCGCTCCTATAGCAAAATCACTCGCGTCAGTCTCAACTACAAATGGTTTATTGGGATCTGCTATGTGTAAAAGTGGAGCTGTAGCAATAGCTACTTTCAACTTTTCCATACTTTGCTTCTGTTCGTCTCCCCAATGAAAGGTTTTCCCTTTCCCTTTAAGCTGTTCCGTCATCGGGACAGCAATTTTGGCATAGTTCTTAATGAATCTTCGATAGAAACCTGATAAACCTAGGAAGATCTGCAGCTCCTCCAGGTTCCGTGGATGTGGCCATTCCATAATAGCCCTTACTTTTTCAGGATCCATCTGGATTCCATCTTGGGAGACTATATGCCCAAGGTATTTAACCTCTGTCTTGAAAAATTCACACTTTGACTCCTTAGCAAAGAGCGAATTTTCCCTTAGCACTTGAAATACTTTTCTCAAGTGTTCCAAGTGCTCCTGTTCTGATGCACTATAGATCAGAATGTCATCTAAAAAATCTACTACAAAGTGTCCTAGATAAGGCTGTAAAACACTATTCATGAGTTTCATGAAAGTGGCAGGAGCATTGGTGAGACCAAAAGGCATCACCAAAAACTCATAGTGCCCATATCTAGTCCTAAATGCAGTTTTAGGGACATCCTCTGCCCTAATCCTGATCTGATGATATCCTGATCTAAGGTCAAGCTTGGTAAAATACCTAGCTAGATGTAACTGATCAAATAGATCTTCCAACCTAGGCATTGGAAATCTATTTTTGATAGTTACCTTATTAAGTGCTCTATAATCTATACATAGTCTCATAGAGCCATCTTTCTTTTTAACTAGGAGCATTGGCGATGCCCATGGTGAGTTACTAGGTTTGATGAAGCCTTTATCTAAATAGTCCTGCAATTGCTTCTCAACCTCCTCATGCTGAGAAACACTAAGCCTATAAGGTGGTCTACAAATAGGGTTAGTGTTAGTAACAACCTCTATGGCATGGTCAATGTCCCCTCTCTCAGGTGGTAGCCCTCTAGGTAAGTCAGTGGGAAAAACATCTCTGAATTCAAACATAAGATCCTTAAAACTTTTAACTACACACTCTTGCAAAAAAGAATAGTAGAAAGTCCTGTTCATATTTACATTCAAAGCATGAAAATATACATCAGATGAGCTGTCTGTACAATGCTCCATATCATGACTATACAATAAAAACATATCCTGTACATGCTGTGAACAACAGAGACTATACAACTCTAATGATGAGATGAGAGGTGCACTAGGTACATCTCTCTCTCCCTGAATATAAACTTTACTTCCATTCTTTTCAAACTCGAGTGTGTTATTTTGATAGCTGCGTTTAAGTGTATTTCCCAACCCCCATAGCCACTCTCTTCCTAAGACTAGATCTGTCCTCTCCATATTCATAATTTGGAAGTCCATATAATCTGTAACATCCTGCATCTTGACTTCCAAATTGGATACCATAGTATCCCATATTCTTTTATCTTGCCCTTGCATCATAGATACAATGTATTTATGTGCACTAGGCTGTTGGGGAATCTTCAATTTCTTGACCAAAGCATAGTTAATGAAGTTATGAGTGGCAGAGTCATCTATCATGACTCGCACCCTGGTCCCGTATACACTACCATGTAGCTTGACCAAGTCATGTGGTCCAAACTGTGGTGACCACAATGACTGAGTCAAACAACACGTGTGCTCTATATCCTCGTGCATCACCTCCACTCCCTTGCAGCTAGAGCTGCCATGAATGGGAAGGGTCTGCACTAGGTGGACCGCCTTTTTGCCCCTTTCAGGAGCCGTACTAGACTCTGGTCCTTTCTTCTTTTCTTCCCCCTTCTTGAGTGGACAGTTCCACTGTGAGTGGCTAGGGGATAGGCACCTAAAACACAGGTTCTCTCTTTTGGCCTTCTCAAACTGGTCTGTGGATAGCTTAGGCCCTTGTGATCTTTGTTTTTTAATAAAAACCTTGTTTTTCCCAAAAGGCAACTTTTTCTTAAATTTAGTGGTGCTAAGAGGTTTAAGGGGCTGATCCGTCTCCATAGGAGTATACTGAGGACGGTTATGGTCCTCATATATCTGTGCATATTTGATCGCCTCCTCAAACGTCTTAGGTGCATTTCTCCTGACTTCCCTCTTTATGGCTTTATCCAAGCCCCTAACAAACCCTCTGGTCTTCTGAAAATCATCTAGACCCTTAAGCTTCAAAGTGATCTCTCTATAGTGGCATAGATAGACTGAAAGAGGCCTGCCTCTTTGAGTAATCCTATCCCACTCATCCCAGTTCCTCTCCTCTTCATTTTCAGGAAGAAACTCTTTTAGGAAAAGAGTCTCAAAGCGAGTCCAGTCACTAGGGATAGAGTTCGCCTCCTTAAGACTCATCCACCACTTATAAGCACGCGGGCCGAGGGAGAGACTCGCCTCTAGCACACGATACTCAGGTGGGGTGCCCTTCAATTGATGCAAATCTTGCCACTTTTGTAAAAAAGTGTAGATTGCATCCTTATTCCTGTCTCGGTCATCCCCCGTGAAGGTTGGTGGCTTTAAGTCTTTCAGGAGGGGAGCTTCCCTAGAGCTCTCTCCTTTATACTTACTAGGAAGAGAAGTCTCTTTCCTAGTAGTCTCTAGAGGAATGGTAGGAGTCTCTCTTTCCTTCCTAGCTAGGAAAGAGGTGACACTAGTCTCAAGGGAGATCATTTGAGACTTAAGTTGGTGTATAAGAGATGTAATGCTACCCAAATCTTTCTCTAACTTAAGGGTTTGCTCTTTCAAGTCAATGAATTGGTCACGAGTGACAAATTCATCTATAAGCTCTTCATAAGTATACTCTTGCTGTGAAGGCTCTTTTTCTTCTATATTCTCTTCTATTTCTTGTCCTAACTCTACTTCTTCCATCCTAGCATCCTGATCCTCTAGTTGCTCTCTAAGTGGAGAAGTGGTCTCAACTACTTGTTTGCCTTTATTTTCCATGTTTAAGTACCCTTCCCCCGTTTGCTAACTAGAGAGTATAAAAATGAATGGAAGTAGAGTTTAAATATGCAAGAAGAAGAGAGATATAACACAAGAACACTTCCCTGATACAAAGTAGAGTTGCGGAAGCTAAATCCAGGTGGTCCTTGATGCTTCAAGCCGCTGATTTTAATTCCTCGCCAGTCCCAAAAGAAAATTGGAAATGTCCGCTTGGTCCGGGGAGGTTCTAGACACCATAAACCATCCAAAATAACACCAAAAGTGCGTAGGAAAAGCCTCAAACGGGCAAACTGAATGCAACTGAACAATTTCAGAAACTTTGCAATCCTCGCCAGTCCACAAAGTGTTGCCCAGCACCTGCACTTCAAGAATTTGAGACAATCCCAAGTGAAAAAATTGGATTCGGAGTCCGGATGAAGAAAAACTAGGCCTGAGAGTGGCGGCCTAGTTCCTGCTGAAGTGCTGCAGAGAGATTTTGGTAAGGCAAATCTCTTCCAAATCCAACACCGATGGTCTCTGAGCGAAGCTTGAAAGCGTAGCTTCGAAACGTGACCAAGATTTTGAAAATCCGATATGGTATGAAGAAGAAATGGTCCGGAGAAGTGAGGTATGTCACCGGTGGGAGGTGAAAGGGTAATCCTCTTGAAATAGATACTTTGAAGAGCTCCAAACTGAAGGATTGAAGCTTTTCAATGAAAACCCAAGACCCAAAACCCTTCTCCACAGCCCGTATTACATATGTACATCCTCATTTAACCAATATCTTGGTCCATGACATCACATTTGCCCTTTCAACTTTGAAAAAAAAACCACAAATTTTCATAGATTAGATGGACCTTAGAGTTTTTTCGAAAAACATCTCCACAGCAGTCGTCGTCGTCGCCACTTATCCCACATGTGCATGCTCAGCTACAATTTCGGAGTATAAGAAGAAAGATATGCCATTCACTCTCTCATCCAAGAGGAGGGGATGAGGAGAGAGGCTCATCGTGGGCTGTGAGCTTGCGCGCTTATCTTCGTCGATGAGCTTTGACGGCTCCGTCCGTGAGTTGGAGTCTTCTGACTGCGCGCTCCGTCCGTGAGTTGGAGTCTTCTGACTGCGCCTGTTGATGCCTCCTTGTGCGTGCGAACCTGCTCCGATACCAGTGTGGTGTCGCGTTCCAATTCCTCCAAGGATTCCCCTCATTTTTGTGGGGGTCTTGCACAGAGTTCGAGGAAGCACGGAGATCGAAGATTGAGTTGCCGCCCAGCCGCGTGATGTGTTCGAAGATTACCCTCTCTCTCTCTACACCCAAAATGGGTCAATAGTCAAGGTTCCTCTCATGAGTGCCACTTGGCACTCATGTGAGCATCATACTCTATATGAATAAGAGGAGGGTCATACCTCTAAATACTATTCATATAGGATACTCCATGTGACATATTACGTATGTTGGCTGTTGAGGATAAGTTGGATGGTACCAACTACCCGTTATGGGCTTATATGGTGCGACATGTGTTGGTTGCAAAAGGACTGTGGAACATTGTGCAGGGTATCGAAAAACGTCCTATCACACCTGCAATTGTTACAACAGCAGGTACTAAAGCTGATGCAGAAGGTGTCGAAGATGATGATATTCTGCATATTTCTGTTCGTGCTACGGTTTCTACTGCACCTACTGCAAAGTAGATTCGCTAGAATGGTAGAGATGCCCAAGCACATGCATTGATAGCTTTGTCTATCAAATGTGCCATTATTCCTCACATTCGCTCTTGCAAAACAACTAAGGATGCTTGGGATACACTTACCACATTGTACCAAGCTAGGAATGAGGCTGGTGTTGCTTACCTCCGAAAACAGTTGGAGAGTGAGCACATGAATGAAGGTGATTCTATGGACAATTTCCTAACGAAGATCAAAGATTTGAAGGAACAGTTGATTTTTGTTTTTTCTAATTTCTTCTCATCTTTGATCTTCATTAGGAAACTGTCCATAGAATCACCTTCATTCATGTGCTCACTCTCCAACTGTTTTCGGAGGTAAGCAACACAAGCCTCATTCCTAGCTTGGTACAATGTGGTAAGTGTATCCAAGCATCCTTAGCTGTTCTGCAAGAGCGAATGTGAGGAATAATGGCTCACTTATGCAGACCGTTCTGAATGGTCTTTCTGATTCATATCGGAGTTTTTCTTCTACTCTTCGGTTGATGATAAAAGGCAATCCAAATGCCTTATCATTTGAGGAGTTAGTCTCTATGTGTTGCAGGAAGATTAGTCCAGGCAGAACAGGTCCATTATGCGAGTTGCAGATCAAGCTTTCCTGGCTAGTGAGAAGGGCCAAGGAAAATGGAGCTCTTCAACTAGTAAGCAGAAATCTACTAATTCTGCACATTCGAAGAAGGAAGATAAAGATGTCTTATTTGGGGCATTTGCATCACTATTTGGGCATTCAGCTTATGAAAGTTGATGGTGGAATGGCTTTATGTAAAACGAAATATATTGACACATTATTGTAGCATTTTGGCCTTGAAGACTTAAGTCTATTAGGACTCCTATGGAGACAGGTTTACGATTGAGTCTTCATGATGTTGGAGATGCATTTGATGCTGTTCTCTATCAGCAGGCTGTTGGATGCTTGATTTACTTATGCATTACGCGGCGAGATATTCAGTTTGCTATCTCACAGATGAGCAGGTTTATGCATTGCCCAGTGAAAGAACTTGGAGAAGCTTGTCGAAGGTAGAAAAGTGCGTTTCGAAGCGATGAAGTTTGGTCAAGCCAACCGGCACAAGACCAGCCCTTGAGCTTTTGGAAACTCAAATAGACCTTATAGGCATGCTATAAGTGCAAAGAAACACACTATGTACCTTGGAGCATCAAGGAGAATGAGTCGATACAAAACAGATAGGTTCGCGGGTCGACTAGCTCAAAAAACTTACTATCTATGGAAGAGACAATGAACTTCAAATGCCCATAGCGACCAGCGTGATTACAATTAGAAAAAATCCTTTTATGGGAGTGATACACATAGGGTTGAGTGTATGGAATGCACAAAAGTATAATGAATAAGCAAAATATGCTATAGGAATGAATGCGACATTCACCGGTGGTACTTCCTATTTTTCAGGAATACGTAGAGATTGACCCCGAGGCAGAAAAACTGAGATTTCTCCAAATCTGCTGAACCAAATGCTTTGACAATTTACAGGCATAAACTAGACACTGATACCTTTCCAATGAGTCCTCTTGCACTCAATTTGGAGCTCTGAGGAGAGAGCAGCAGCCTCTGCAAGATTACTGTTGGCGAAGAAGATGATGCAGAAAATTGAAGGAGCAAGACAATGATGGTCACAAGTGTATGTATATTGCTTCCATGTAATGTACAAGTGATTTCAACTCCTTATATAGCCTCTAGGAGTGTTCCACGACTTTTACAACTTGAATTTGAATTCAAATGAAGGTGGGAATGGTTGTTGGAGGGAATCAATTCACTTCCCTACAATCTAGGAAAAGTGAAGATCTTGATTGATCTACTTTTAGGTGATTGATTGCTTGATTGAATGCAACTTCAACCACCAAAATTTCGTGGGATTTTGGCCCTATATTTGTACCTTTACATGTGTACAACTCAAGGCTTTTACAACGGTAAATGAGCCATCAAAATATTCTCAAAAAATACAATAAATGAGCATATGAAAAAAAATTCTCCAACGGATATTCTTTCGACGCGATAGCCTTTGATGTAGATCAAATCCACCTCAAGCATAGTGTAAGCTTGATGTTCCAACAGCTCCCCCTCAAGCTAAAGTATGCTTGAGTCTTCATTCTCTGATAGGTTGAATACCTGCCATAGCTTTGAATCTACAAAGCTTTATTCCATCAAGTGCCTTCGTCATCATATCTGCTACTTGCTTTTCAGTCGGAACAAAAGAAATGTCAATCTCCTTTGCCATGAGTTTCTCCCTGATGAAGTGATAATGGACTTCTATATGCTTGGTTCTCGCATGAAAAATAGGATTTGCCGCTAGATGCATGGAACTTACATTATCTCCAAATATGTGAGGTTTGGAACTCACAAGTCCCAAATCTGTATATAATGCTTTTAACCATATTGCCTCTTGAGTTGCTATGGTCAAGCCTGTGTACTCTGCTTCAGTTGAGGATAAAGCAACTGTTGGTTGCTTCTTGGAACTCCATGACACTAGCTTCAAACCTGCAAATGCTAAGTAACCAGATGTACTTTTTCTATCATCCTTAGCTCCTGCCCAATCTACATCTGAGTAGATTTTGATATCCAAATCGGAAGAGTAAGGATAGAATATACCTTCGTTGTTTGTACCTTTGAGATACTTAAGTACTCTCTTAGCCGCATCCATGTGTGGTCTTCTCGGTGAGTGCATGAATTGACTAAGCACTCCCACACTATATGAGATGTCTGCCCTTGTGTGAGTAGCATATATCAAGCTACCTACCAAGCTTTGATACTCTTTAATGTCTTCAATTTTCTCACCTTCATAAACACTAAGTTTATGATTCATCTCCAAAGGTGTACCTGCAGATTTAGTGTTCTCCATTTTGAACTTGAGAAGAAGATCCTGAATGTATCTTCTTTGAGTCAAATACATTCCTTCATCTGTATATATCACCTGCATACCTAGGAAATATGTGAGCTCACCTAGGTCACTGATTTTGAACTCCTCTTGCATGTGTCTCTTGATCCTTTGAATGCCATTTAGATCATCACCTGTCACAATAATATCATCTACATATACACATAGATAGATAACCTCATTGTGATCCCTTTTGATGAATAGAGAAGGATCGGAGCTGCTAGCTTTGAACCCTTGGTCTTGAAGATATGTAACCAACCTGTAATTCCAAGCTCTTGGAGCTTGTTTCAATCCATACAATGCTTTCTTAAGTCTGCAAACATAAGATGGATGATTAGGGTTTTCAAAACCTGGTGGTTGTGACATGTATACCTCTTCACTTATCCAACCATTTAAGAATGCATTTTTCACATCAAGTTGGAGGAGTCTCCAATTCCTTGCAGCAGCTACACTTATCAATGTCCTGATTGTAGTCATCTTTGCAACTGGTGAGAATGTTTCCTCATAGTCTATACCATGAGTTTGTGAGCATCCTTTGGCAACTAATCTTGCCTTGTACCTACAAACTGATCCATCTGAATTTCTTTTAACTTTATATACCCATCGGCAACCAATTACCTTTTGATTCGGTGACATTGGAACCAAATCCCAAGTGTCCATTTCCTTCAATGCATCTATCTCTTCGTTCATGGCCTTTTCCCAATTAGGGTTTCCCTTTGCCTCTTCATAGGTTGAGGGTTCCTCTGAAATAGAGTCTTTTGCCAAGTAGATTGAATGCTTTGTAACAAATGTGGAATCATATCCATACCTTTCTGGTTGTTTCTTCTCTCTTGCTGATCTTCTAGGTGCTTGTTTGGAGCATTCTCCAACCTCTTGCATCTTTGCTTTGCCTCTTGACTTCCATAGCTTGTAATCCCTTTCTCTTTCATCTTGGTCATCGTCTGTATCACTTCTTGGATCCTGGACCTGTGTATCATGCTTCCTTCCTAATTGATGAGAGTCAGAATCAAGATCATATGGTAGTGTTACCTTTTGTTTGTCTTCATCATACCAAGACCTGTGTTCTTCAAACACAACATCTCTACTTGTAGTGAATTGCTTGGTTGAAGGATTGAAGAACCTGTAACCCATCTGAGTTGAATCATATCCAATAAACACTGCCTTTGTTGCCCTTTCATCTAGCTTACCTCTTATTTGTGATGGTCCATGAACATAAGCTAAACAACCAAAAACCTTGCAATGTCCAAGACTAGGTTTTCTTCCATGCCATGCTTCATAAGGAGTCATACCTTGAAGTGATTTGGATGGTAGTCGATTGACAAGGTACACTGCAGTTGAAATAGCTTCTGCCCATAGATAATGTGGCAACTTCTTCTCTTCAAGCATTGTTCGGGCTGATCCAACCAATGTCTTGTTTCTCCTCTCTGCAATTCCATTTAGTTGAGGAGAGTACCTGGTAGTCACTTCCCTTTTGATACCTTTATCCTGCAAGAACTCATCAAAATCTTTGGAGAAGTATTCTCCCCCTCCATCAGATCTGAGCTTCTTTAGTGATCTACCTGTATGATTCTCCACATGCGCAAGATACTTCTTGAAGCAATCAAACACTTCATTCTTACTCTTGATAAAGTATAGAACAGTCCATCTACTATGGTCGTCAATAAATGAGACATAATACCTTGATCCTGCCAATGAAGGTTCTTGACTTGGTCCCCATACATCTGTATGTACTAAGTCCAATAAATTGTTGTGGATGTAGCCTTTGTGGTTGAATGGTTGTCGTTGTGCCTTCCCAATCTGACATGCATCACACCTGTTGATCATGTGTTGCTTTGATATGTTTGGCAGTCCTAGAACACTTTGATCCCTGCATATATCCTTCAAGGTTCTTTCATTCACATGAGCAAGTCTCTTATGCCACACTTCAAGCTCACTTAGGGTTTGAGACCCAAAGTTGAATAGAGCTATGTTCCTGGTATCTCCTACTTCAAAAGTAAAGAGCCTACCATGCTTCTCACCTCGGGCTATCTTCTTGAAGCCTTGACATGGATCTTCCACAAAAGCTCCATGTTGGGTGAACCTAACTTGCAAGCCTTTTTCAACTATTTGGCCTACACTTATTAGGTTTTTAGTGATAGTGGGTACATAGAGAACCTTACTCAGAATGTTTGTCCTGCCATTGGAAGCTTTGACATTACCAATCTTCTCCACATTGTGCTTTGTGTCATCCCCTGTTTGCACTTCATGTCTATGCTTTGGACTTTCCAAGTCAGATAGAAGAGCAATGTTGCCTGCAACATGATTCGAACATCCTGAATCTATGTAGAACAAATGATCATCTTCTTTACCTTCTTTGTGGCTTAGATTCATGAGAAGTAATGAGTCTTCATGTGGTTGATCTTCTGAATAATTGTTGTAGTCCCTTCGATTATAGCTTCTATTGTTGTTGTTGAAGTTGTGTCCACCTCTGCCTCTATTGCCGCCATATCCACCTCTTCCACTTCCTTTCTGGGTCTTCCCATTGAACCAGCAATTTTGAGTGGTGTGGTTGGTCTTATCGCATATGGCACAAGGTTGAACATTCTGACCTTTGGCTTTGTCTTGCTTTGGTCCTTTCTTCTTCCCTTTCCACTTGCTCTTGCTTGCGAAGTTGGCTTGGGAAGTCTCTTCTTCGTCTTCTTCCTTCTTCTTGCCTTTCTGCTTCTTATCCTTCTTATCTGCATATAGAGCACTAGTTGAACTACCATGATAAGAGTTACCTTCCTTTGTGCTATTGTTGGCTTCTTGATTGAAGAGTTGTCCAAGAAAGATGTTGAAGTCTGGAGTTTGCACATCCATGATGAGATCGTAAGCCGTCGTGAAGGATTGCCATTGCTTATCACTTCGAATGCCGTTGAGAATTTGCCTCATGATGACCTCTTCTTCAATCAGCTCTCCAATGGATGCTAACTGATCTGCAACCTCCTTGACCTTGGTAACAAACTCTGTGATGGTTTGTTTAGGTGTCTTCTTCATTTGGTTGAACTCGTTCCAAAGATGATTCTTTCTTGCTTTGGTACTAGCAGAAAAGAAAGTCTCCAGGGCATCCCAAGTCTCTTGAGATGTCTTGCATCCTCTAATATGTGGTAATAGAAAGTCAGAGATAGAGTTTAGTATGTACGACCTTGCTTGAGCATCCCTTGCGCACCAAAGTGTGAGCTTATCTGTCTCCTCTTGTGTAGGTCCTCCTTTGGATCTTGGAATAGGCATAGCTTCATCACCTGCTACAATTCCATAAAGATTTCTACCTTGCAAATAGGCCTCCATTCTGATTTGCCAAGCCGCGTAGTTGTGTCGATCAAGCTTCTCGATCATTGAGGGAAAGCCGTCACCCATCTTGAACTAGCTCTGATACCACTGAAAGAACTTGGAGAAGCTTGTCGAAGGTAGAAAAGTGCGTTTCGAAGCGATGAAGTTTGGTCAAGCCAACCGGCACAAGACCAGCCCTTGAGCTTTTGGAAACTCAAATAGACCTTATAGGCATGCTATAAGTGCAAAGAAACACACTATGTACCTTGGAGCATCAAGGAGAATGAGTCGATACAAAACAGATAGGTTCGCGGGTCGACTAGCTCAAAAAACTTACTATCTATGGAAGAGACAATGAACTTCAAATGCCCATAGCGACCAGCGTGATTACAATTAGAAAAAATCCTTTTATGGGAGTGATACACATAGGGTTGAGTGTATGGAATGCACAAAAGTATAAGGAATAAGCAAAATATGCTATAGGAATGAATGTGACATTCACCGGTGGTACTTCCTATTTTTCAGGAATACGTAGAGATTGACCCCGAGGCAGAAAAACTGAGATTTCTCCAAATCTGCTGAACCAAATGCTTTGAAAATTTACAGGCATAAACTAGACACTGATACCTTTCCAATGAGTCCTCTTGCACTCAATTTGGAGCTCTGAGGAGAGAGCAGCAGCCTCTGCAAGATTACTGTTGGCGAAGAAGATGATGCAGAAAATTGAAGGAGCAAGACAATGATGGTCACAAGTGTATGTATATTGCTTCCATGTAATGTACAAGTGATTTCAACTCCTTATATAGCCTCTAGGAGTGTTCCACGACTTTTACAACTTGAATTTGAATTCAAATGAAGGTGGGAATGGTTGTTGGAGGGAATCAATTCACTTCCCTACAATCTAGGAAAAGTGAAGATCTTGATTGATCTACTTTTAGGTCATTGATTGCTTGATTGAATGCAACTTCAACCACCAAAATTTCGTGGGATTTTGGCCCTATATTTGTACCTTTACATGTGTACAACTCAAGGCTTTTACAACGGTAAATGATGTTGGAGCAAGTCTATGACAAGCCTAAGTATTGGCTTGAGTCCCACAAAGTCATAAAAAAAAAGCTTTAAAATGAAGACTATGTAAAGTTCACTTGTGAACTACCTCTTGTAACTTTTGAAGAGTTTACTTAATGTAAAAGTAAGAGAATCTTAAGTGGTTGAGCCCACATGATCAAGAATGGAAAGAGGAGCCACGAATTCGTGATTTGTGGTAGGTAGAGAATCAAATCAATCATTGATTGATTGGAGAGTGATTGAGGGAAGTTAGCCTCCCAAACTCAACTATAAATAGATGGCAGTTTTAGTCGTGGTTAGAGAGACCTATGTGAAGACCTCCAAGAGCTGAGCTTTATGCCATATCAAGGTGTGATTACAAGGCACACATATGTATCAGTAAGTCATTGTATTGTACAAGCAATATACTTTCATTTTCATGATTATTTGAGTTCATCTTTCCATGTTCTTGTGATGTGTACTACTCACTGCCATTACTTCAGTTTTTCTCAGTCAGCTTGCAGAGATTGTTTCTCTGCACTTGGTTCATCATTTTCAGTGATTTAACTTGGTAAAGTTAGCTCTATAAGGCTACTATATGCTCACAAATTTTCATGTCATTTGGATCTTGGAATCTTCAGTTATGTTCATTTGAAGTCAACAGGGTATGTTCATCTTCACTTCTCTGTCAGGTACCCGACTTTTTCAGTCATCTTGTCAGAGTCATTTCTCAGTGTTTACTCATCCAAATTCAGTGATTTCAAGCTTGTTGGATGCAGCTTACTGTCTAGTATAAGCATACAAATTTTCATGATCATTGGATTCTTACATCTTGAGTTATGTTAATTTTTCTACTCACTGGTCTATTTCTGTAGCAGCCCGTGAAAATCGGGATGATGTCATCACTTGTTAAAAGTCATTCTCAGTGTGTGGTTTGTTATTTTTGATGAGATTACTCTCTAAAGTTAGCTCTTTAAGCTACCTAGCCTTCCCCAAGAGGAATTAATCTAATTGCTGCTGTGCTCAGAGAATTATGTAAAACACTGGACAGGTGTATCAACCAAGAATAGCAAGTTTTCACCTCTGAGCTAACTCCAACTTATCTGTTTTGATCTATCTTTTTGAGAGTGATCTTCCAAGGTACATAGGGTGTCTAATACATCCATTGGCAAGCTAAAAGGGCCCACCATCTACTCCTGGAGTTCATTTGGCTGGTGTAGAGCAAAGATTTTGCAACACCTCTTCATCTTCAACACATACCTATCCATCTCTTCTCAGTGGTATCAGAGCAAGGTTGGACAACATGGCAGATGGATTTCCTTCATCAATTGACAAATTGGACAGAGGTAACTACTCAGCTTGGTTATTAAGAATGGAAGCTTATCTCCAAGGTAGAAGTTTATATGGTTATGTGGCTGGAGATGAAGTTATGCCAAGTTTCAGGAACAAAAGTCAACCAACACAAGAAGAGCAAGAAAGATTGAGCACATGGTGCTCCAAGGATGCACTTGCAAGGTCTTATCTCCTCAACTCTATCTCAGATTTTTTGTTGCCTCATATTAGAAGTTGTAAGACATCTCAGGAAGTGTGGGATGCACTTGAAGCTTTCTTTTCTTCAAGTACCAAAGCTAGGAAGCATCAACTATGGCTGGATTTCACAACTCTCAAGAAGGCTCCCAAACAAAATGTGACTGATTTTGTCACAAAGCTCAAGGACATAGCAGATCAGTTGGGAAGCATTGGAGAGGTAATAGATGAAGAGCAAATTGTAAGGCAGGTCATCAATGGCTTGAAGGCAGATGACAAGTGGGAAGCATTCACCACAGCTATGGATTTGTACATGGACATGCATGTACCTGATTTCAACACACTCATTGGACAATTACTTACTCAAGAGGCAAAGCTTATCAAAAATGGAGAAAGCTCTAAAGGTAATCAATCTTCAGCTTTATACACGGATAAAAGCAAGTCTAAAGATAACAAAGGAAAGGCAAAGAAAGTGGATGATGAAGCAGGTACATATCAAGCTAACTATGCAGGTAGAGGAAGACATGGCAGAGGTAGAGGAAGAGGAGGTAGACAAGGCAGGGGGAGATCCCAAGACTCCAACTCATGTTCTATTTGTGGATTAACTAATCATACAACTGAAAATTGCTTTAGGAATTCCAGGAATCAAAGAGGCAGAGGATACAATAGAGGAAGTTATGGCTACTCAAGAGGAAGGTTCAACAATTATCATGGCAACTACAACAACTACAATCATTCAAACTATCAAGGAGGCTACAAAGGAAGGAGAGACTACAATAACTACACAGAAGACTCAAACAAAGAGGATTCATTATTGATCATGAACATGGCTATGCCACAAGGTAAATCTGATGAGCATGTTTTCTACATAGATTCAGGTTGTTCAAATCATGTGGCAGGAAATGTGGCACTCCTATCAGATTTAGAAGATCCAAGGAATAAGCATGAGGTACAAACAGGAGATGATACAAAACATCCTGTGGAGAAAATAGGCAATGTCAAAGCACCTGATGGAAACATCAACCTACTCAGTAAGGTACTCTATGTCCCTACCATTACAAAGAATTTGATAAGTGTTGGGCAGATAGTAGAGAAAGGGTTGCAAGTCACGTTCACAAAGGCAGGAGCATTTGTTGAAGATCCAAGTCAAGGATTCAGAAGAATTGCAAAAGGTGAAAAGACAGGTAGATTGTTCACATTTGAATTACAGGACACTAGAAACATTGCTCTCTTTAATTATGGCAGTCAGACACTCACAGAATTGGAAGTATGGCACAAAAGGTTAGCACATATTGGTGAAAGGTCATTAAAGCAAATTTGCAGGGACCAAAGTGTACTTGGACTCCCTAACTTGTCAAAACAACATATGATTTATAAGTGTAGTGCATGTCAGTTTGGAAAGTCTCACAGGTTACCATTCATGAAGAAAGGTTATATGCATGGAGATCTCTTGGAGTTGGTTCATACAGATGTATGGGGACCAAGCAAGGAAGCTTCAATATCAGGATCAAGGTATTATGTTTCCTTTATTGATGATTGCAGCAGATGGACTATCCTATTCTTTATGAAACACAAAGATGAAGTTTTTTCATGTTTCAAAAGATATTTGGCTCTTGTGGAGAATCAAACAGGTAAATCACTAAAAAGGCTAAGGTCAGATGGAGGGGGAGAATACTTCTCCCATGAGTTTGATTCTTTTCTTCAAGAAAGAGGAATCAAAAGAGAGGTAACTACAAGGTACACTCCTGAGCAAAATGGAGTGGCAGAAAGGAGGAATAGGACAATTGTTGAAGCTGCAAGGTCTATGTTAAATGAAAAGCATTTACCTAATTACTTATGGGCTGAGGCTGTATCTACAGCCACTTACTTGATTAACAGGTTGCCTTCAAAATCCCTTGATGGGATGACTCCATATGAGGCTTGGAATGGAAGAAGACCAAGTTTAGATCATTGTAAAATTTTTGGATGTATTGCTTTTGCTCATGTTCCTTCACAGGTTAGAGGCAAGATGGATCCAAAAGCAGAAAGGTGTGTATTTATTGGATATGACAACAATCAAAAGGGCTACAGGTTATACAACCCTACCAACAAAGGATTCTTGGTAAGCAGAGATGTAGTTTTTGATGAGAACAATTCATGGTATGAAGATTCATGCAGGAAGATCAATTTACCATATGATCTTGAAGAAGATTTTCCAAAGCTTGGTAGAGAACAATCAAAGATTGAAGAACAAGACACCTCAGAGGATGATGAAGAATGTCAGATGGAAAAGATCAAAGCATGGAAGTCTAAAGGTAAAGCAAAATTGCAGGAACTTGGACATGAGGCAGAATCATCACATCATGGCCTAAGAAGATCTATGAGGGAAAAGAAAAAACCAGAAAGGTATGGGTTTGACACCTCATTAGTAACTAAACATTCTATCTACATAGCACAGGACATAAACCAAGAGGAGCCATCATCATTTGAAGAGGCCAAAGCAAAAACAGAATGGAAGCATGCAATGAAGGAAGAGATTGAAGCACTCGAGGAAAACAACACTTGGGATTTGGTGCCCAAGACTTCATCCATGAAGGTAATAGGCTCAAGATGGGTCTATAAACTCAAGAAGAATTCTGATGGTTCAATTAACAGGTATAAGGCAAGGCTTGTGGCAAAAGGCTTTGCACAAACTCAGGGAATTGATTATGAGGAGACCTTCTCTCCTGTGGCAAAGATGCCTACTATTAGGGTTTTGCTTAGTATTGCCTCTTCCAAGAATTGGAAGATACTTCAACTAGATGTGAAGAATGCATTCTTGAATGGTTGGATAACAGAAGAGGTATATATGGCACAACCACCTGGTTTTGAGAGTCAAGTTTATCCTGATTATGTGTGTAAACTTAACAAAGCATTGTATGGTCTCAAGCAAGCTCCAAGAGCTTGGAATTTCAGGCTTGTTTCATTCTTGCAGGACAAAGGCTTTCAACCAAGCAAAGCAGATCCTTCACTCTTTATTAAAAAGAGTAATTCCGAGGTCATCTACCTATGTGTATATGTAGATGATATTATATTGACAGGAAATGATGCAGATGGTATGAAGAAGATCAAAGATCAGATGAGAGAAGAGTTCAAGATAAGTGATTTGGGTTCACTTACCTACTTCCTAGGTTTGGAAGTTGTCTACAAAGATCATGGTTTGTTTCTCACTCAAAGAAAGTACATTAAGGACATGTTGGCAAAATTCAAGATGCAAGATTGTAAGATTGCAGGTACTCCAATGGAGGTTAATCACAAATTGAGCTCACATGAAGGTGAACTCATAGAGGACATCACATCATATCAAAGTCTAGTGGGTAGTCTCAACTATGCCACATTGACAAGAGTAGATATATGTTACAGTGTGAGTGTGCTAAGCCAATTTATGCACACACCAAGGAAACCACATATGGATGCTGCCAAAAGGATACTCAAATATCTCAAAGGAACCATAAATGAAGGACTTTATTATCCTTATGTATCTGATTTAGGTTTGAAGCTATTTTCTGATGCAGATTGGGCTGGCTCCAAGGAAGATAGAAGGAGCACTTCAGGTTATCTTACCTTTGCAGGTTCAAAGCTTATTTCATGGTCATCCAAGAAGCAACCCACAGTTGCTCTCTCTTCTACTGAAGCTGAATACAGAGGTCTTGCCATAGCTACTCAGGAAGCTATGTGGATGAAGACATTATTCAAAGATCTTGGATTGGAGTTTGGAACTCCAACTATTTTTGGTGATAATATGAGTTCTATTCACTTGGCTGCTAATCCTATTTTTCATGCAAGGACTAAACATATTGAAGTTCATTATCATTATGTACGAGAGAAGATCCTAAGCAAGGAGATTCAAATATCATATGTGTCCACACATCAACAATGTGCAGATATTCTAACCAAAGCATTGGATGGTACAAAGCTTTGCAAATTCAAGGCTATGATTGGTTTGCAGGAAATCTTGGAAGATTGAAGACCTCAAGCATACTTGGCTTGAGGGGGAGCTGTTGGAGCAAGTCTATGACAAGCCTAAGTATTGGCTTGAGTCCCACAAAGTCATAAAAAAAAAGCTTTAAAATGAAGACTATGTAAAGTTCACTTGTGAACTACCTCTTGTAACTTTTGAAGAGTTTACTTAATGTAAAAGTAAGAGAATCTTAAGTGGTTGAGCCCACATGATCAAGAATGGAAAGAGGAGCCACGAATTCGTGATTTGTGGTAGGTAGAGAATCAAATCAATCATTGATTGATTGGAGAGTGATTGAGGGAAGTTAGCCTCCCAAACTCAACTATAAATAGATGGCAGTTTTAGTCGTGGTTAGAGAGACCTATGTGAAGACCTCCAAGAGCTGAGCTTTATGCCATATCAAGGTGTGATTACAAGGCACACATATGTATCAGTAAGTCATTGTATTGTACAAGCAATATACTTTCATTTTCATGATTATTTGAGTTCATCTTTCCATGTTCTTGTGATGTGTACTACTCACTGCCATTACTTCAGTTTTTCTCAGTCAGCTTGCAGAGATTGTTTCTCTGCACTTGTTTCATCATTTTCAGTGATTTAACTTGGTAAAGTTAGCTCTATAAGGCTACTATATGCTCACAAATTTTCATGTCATTTGGATCTTGGAATCTTCAGTTATGTTCATTTGAAGTCAACAGGGTATGTTCATCTTCACTTCTCTGTCAGGTACCCGACTTTTTCAGTCATCTTGTCAGAGTCATTTCTCAGTGTTTACTCATCCAAATTCAGTGATTTCAAGCTTGTTGGATTCAGCTTACTGTCTAGTATAAGCATACAAATTTTCATGATCATTGGATTCTTACATCTTGAGTTATGTTAATTTTTCTACTCACTGGTCTATTTTTGTAGCAGCCCGTGAAAATCGGGATGATGTCATCACTTGTTAAAAGTCATTCTCAGTGTGTGGTTTGTTATTTTTGATGAGATTACTCTCTAAAGTTAGCTCTTTAAGCTACCTAGCCTTCCCCAAGAGGAATTAATCTAATTGCTGCTGTGCTCAGAGAATTATGTAAAACACTGGACAGGTGTATCAACCAAGAATAGCAAGTTTTCACCTCTGAGCTAACTCCAACTTATCTGTTTTGATCTATCTTTTTGAGAGTGATCTTCCAAGGTACATAGGGTGTCTAATACATCCATTGGCAAGCTAAAAGGGCCCACCATCTACTCCTGGAGTTCATTTGGCTGGTGTAGAGCAAAGATTTTGCAACACCTCTTCATCTTCAACACATACCTATCCATCTCTTCTCAAATGAGCCATCAAAATATTCTCAAAAAATACAATAAATGAGCATATGAAAAAAAAATTCTCCAACGGATATTCTTTCGACGCGATAGCCTTTGATGTAGATCAAATCCACCTCAAGCATAGTGTAAGCTTGATGTTCCAACACCCAGGAGTCAAGCATTGGCAGGTAGTTAAGGGCATCTTTCGCTATTTGAGTGGTACTCGGTTACTTGGGTTGTTTTATCCCAAGGGGAGATCACTACTGGCAGATTTGCATGCTTTTTTTGACTCTGATTGGGCTGGTTGCTATGACACTTGTGTGTCCACTAGTGGCTTTTGCTTCATGCTTGGTAGCTCATGTATAAGCAACCTACTATGGCCACTTCCAGTTGTGAGGCTGAGTATAGGGCAGCTTTCAGAGCGACTGTTGAGTGTGTGTGGCTCAGACGCCTTATGGCTGATTTGGGTGTTGGCCAAACTTCTACCACCACCATCTTCACTGACAGTCAGAGTGCATTGGCAATTGCGAGGAACCCTGTGTTCCATGCTCGCACTAAGCACATTGAGGTGCATTATCACTATGTCAAGGAGAGGTTCTCTGTTGGGGAGATCAGCTTGGCATATATGCCCACGCAGGAGAACATTGCAGACCTTTTCACGAAGGCTCTGCCTAGGGAGAAGTTTGAAGCTTTTCGCAAAGCTTTGGGCTTACTTCCTTTTGTGGAGTGATTGCCACATAGCTTGGAACTTCCTTATACATGAGTGCCAACTCCTTGTTCACCGCATCACTCCCAGGGGGGATTTGTTGATATATTTAGGTAGTGATGTGTGTGAACACACTAGGACTGCCGGGGCACTTTTTTCTCTCTTTAGGAGGTTTTTTTCCCCCCTGCTTGTATATACGCCTATTGCCCTAATGGGCTACTTATCTTTGTACATTCTCTAGTAATACATTCAGTATTGTGTATTGTACTCCAAGCTTCTTCTTCTTCCTTGTGTTGTTCGCGTGCTTCCGCAGAGGTCTAACTCCAACAAAACTCAGGGAATTGACTATGAGGAGACTTTCTCTCCTATGGAAAAGATGCCTACAATTAGAGTTCTGCTTAGCAGTGCTTCTTCCAAGAATTGGAAGATACTTCGATTGGATGTAAAAAATGCATTTCTCAATGGATGGATAACAAAAGAGGTGTATATGGCACAACCACCTGGTTTTTGTTGGAGTTAGACGTCTGCAGAAGCACACAAACATCACAAGGAAGAAGAAGAAGCTTGGCGCACAACACACAATACGTAATGTATTACTAGAGAATGTACAAAGATAAGTAGCCCATTAGGGCAATAGGCGTATATACAAGCCGGGGGAAAAAAACCTCCTAAAGAGGGAAAAAAGTGCCCAGGCGGTCCTAGTGTGTTCACACACATCACTACCTAAATATATCAACAAATCCAACCTAGGAGTGATGCGGTGAACAAGGAGCTAGCACTCATGTATAAGGAAGTGCCAATCTGTGTGGAATCAATCCACAAAAGGAAGTATGCCCAAAGCTTTGCGGAAAGCTTCAAACTTCTCCCTAGGTAGAGCCTTTGTGAAAAGGTCTGCAATGTTCTCCTGCGTGGGCACATATGCCAAGCTGATCTCCTTAGAGGAGAACCTCTCCTTGACATGATGATAATGCAGCTCAATGTGCTTAGTGCGAGCATGGAACACACGGTTCCTCGCAACTGCCAATGCGCTCTGACTGTCAGTGAAGATGGTGGTGGCAGAAGACTGACCAACACCCAAATCAGCCATAAGACATTTGGGCCACACACACTCAAAAGTAGCTGTGAAAGCTGCCCTATACTCAGCTTCACATCTGGAAGTGGCCACAGTAGGTTGCTTCTTGCTCAACCAAGATATACATGAGCTACCAAGCATGAAGCAAAAGCCACTGGTGGACACACGAGTGTCATAGCAAGCAACCCAATCTGAGTCAGAAAAAGCATGTAAATCTGGCAGTAGTGATCCCCCATTTGGATAAAACAACCCAAGTAGCCAAGTACCACTCAAGTAGCGAAAGATGTTCTTAACCGCTTGCCAATGCTTGACACCTGGGCAATGCATAAACCTGCTCATCTGTGAGACAACAAACTGAATATCTGGCCGAGTAATGCATAAGTAAATTGACCATCCAATAGCCTGTTGATAGAGAACAACATCAAATGCATCTCCAGCATCCTGAAGACTCAATCATAAACTTGTCTTCGTAGGAGTGGCAATAGGCTTACAGTTTTCAAGGCCAAAACGTTGCAATAATGTATCAATATATTTCATTTGACACAAAGCCATTCCACCATCAACGTGCATAAGCTGAATGCCCAAATAGTGATGCAAATGCCCCAAATCAAAAATCTCAAATGAGGCATGTAAATCAGCCTTAGAATAAGAAATATGCTTCTCAATAGGACCAATGAGCAGCATGTCATCAACATAGACAACAATGATCAGAAGCACATCATTAGTATGCTTGACATATAAGGTGCTTTCAGTTGGACTGTTCTCAAAACCATGTGCAATCAGATAGGCATGTATCTTTTCATATCAAGCATGTGGTGCTTGCTTTAAACCATATAATGCCTTCTTTAACCTGCACACCTGGTTTTCATGCCCTTTTTGCACAAAGCCACGGGGCTGAAAAACATACACTTCTTCATGCAAGTCACCATTCAAAAATGCAGTTTTAATGTCCAACTGATGTACGTTCCAACCATGATGGGCTGCAAGTGCACAAATGCTCTGAACAGTAGTCATACGGCATGTAGGTACAAAGGTCTCATCAAAATCAATGCCTCTTTCCTATGCATAACCCTCTGCAACAAGCCTCGCCTTATACCTGTCAACTGTTCCATCAGGCTTACGCTTTAGCTTGTAAACCCACTTAGTGCCAAAGGCCTTCTTGCTAGGAGGCAAGTCACACAAAGACCAAGTACCATTCTTCATTATAGCATCATATTCAGATTGCATAGCAGCCATCCAATTTTCTGAATTTTGTGCTTCATCAAACAAAACAGGCTCATTCTCATCACAGAGACTAGATGCAACCATAGCATAGCAATCTGATGCAAAAGAGGCACTATGAGAGCCTAATCGAGTATGATATGACAAAGGCGCATCTAATTTGCTGTCACGCAAAGTCTGCACTAGCCATTTTGGCATATTTTTTGCCTGCTCAATATCAGCTCTCTCATCAACAAGTGCATCATGTAAATATGCATCAGAAATGGAATGATCTGCATCATGACCTGAAACCTGCAAAGGCTGAGAAGTTGCCTCATTAG
Organism: Ceratopteris richardii; assembly: GCA_020310875.1. Lineage (NCBI taxonomy): Eukaryota > Viridiplantae > Streptophyta > Polypodiopsida > Polypodiales > Pteridaceae > Ceratopteris > Ceratopteris richardii. Next base: position 30,021,133 of record CM035407.1, read on the forward strand.
GACCAACACTAGACTGTCGACCTGTAAAAAAGAGGCAGCAAAGTATCATACATGTCTTTGGAGCTAACAGATGTCTCCTTAGTACATGAAAGCAATGGCTGAATAACATCTTCCACAAAAACAACATCACGACTAACCAAAATGCGTTTAGTCTGTGGATGATACAGGAAATAGCCTTTACTTTTAGAACTATATCCAACAAAAATACATTTTATTGCTTTATCATCCAATTTTCTACAATATTGTTCAGGCACTAATGCATATGCCAAACAACCAAAAACACGTAGATGTGCAACAGATGGCTTGCGATCATGCCAAGCCTCATATGGAGTGATAGATTGTAGCGCTTTAGTGGGACACTTGTTAAGTACATATGCTACACACATGACAACCTCAAGCCAGAAACTATGTGGTAAAGCCTGACTCTTGACCATACACCTCACCATCTCCATGAGTGACCCGTTCTTTCATTCAGCAACTCCATTATGTTGAGGTTTATATGGCACTCTACATTGGTGTTTTATCCCACATTCATCCACAAATGCATTAAAATCAGAAGACATATATTCCCCCCCTCGATCAGAACCGAGGGTGCCCATTTTACATGCTGACAGATTTTTAGCCAAAACCAAAAACTGTTTGAAGCACATGAACACTTTGTACTTTGCCTTCAATGGATATACCCATGCATGCCTGGAAAAATCATTGATGAAAGTCACAAAGTAAATATAATTTCCAAAAGAAGGTGTTTGCATAGGACCACAGACATCACTATGTACAAGCTGCAATTTCTGAGTAGCCCGACTGAACCATCTTTTTGAAAGGAGGAACGTTGCATTTTGCCCAAAATACAGCCTTCATAAACATGTTTTCCTAGTGCCTCAAGTTTGGGCAAAGAGGACACCATTTCAGATTTCTACAAGCACAGCAAACTAGCAAAATTCACATGACCAAAGCGTGCATGCCAAAGCTTTGCATCTAACATAGCCTGAGAATCATGTACTACACATGCCAAATCATTTACAGATCTTTCATAGTCTATGAGCTTATATAGCCCACGACATAGAATGCCAGAAACAATAATCACGTTACCATTTGAAAGATCATGAACTGTACATCTGTCATTAACAAATTTCACAACCAAGCGAATCTTGGCTAATACAAAAACAATAAATAGATTTTTCTTGATCCCTGGCACAAAAAAAGCATCTGACAAAGTGAAAGAACTACCATCAGCAGTAGTCAAAATGATCTTACCAACTCCCATAAGAGGATAAGAGGAGTTGTTGGTGCATGTAACAATATTCCCTGTAGGGGCAGGCTCGAGTGAAGAGAAGAAACTGCGCTGCGAGGTAATATGTTTGGTCGCCCCACTGCCAAAGTACCAAACATCTGAGTCTACTGCAGACATGCACTACTCATGAGAAGATGGGTCAAAACTACAAACAGTAGTAAATGCCCATTCTTCTTCCTACACAAGATTAGCAGACTCCGTTTTTGGTATAAAGGCTTCTGCAACAACCATTCCAGCCTCTTTCTTCTTTGCCTCTTTAGTAGCCAGTTTTGGACAGTTCTTTATGATATGATCATTCTCTTTATAGTACTTGCAAAACAATTTCTGCTTTTCTGATTTTTTCTCATCTTTATCTTGATTCTTCGAATGTGCAGCATTTGCAGATTTCTGCTTACTAGTAGAAGAACTCAATTTTCCTTTGCCCTTCTGACTAGCCAGGAAAGCTTGATCTGCAACATGCATAATGGACCTGTTCTGCCTGGACTCATCTTCCTGCAACAGAACAGAGACTAACTCCTCAAATGACAAGGCATTTGGATTTCCTTTCATCATCAACCAAAGAGTAGAAGCAAAACTCTGATAAGAATTAGGAGGACCATTCAGAATGGTCTTCACAAGTGAGCTATCTGGTATAACCTCATTAGCAGAAATCAATTGTTCCTTCAAGTCTTTGATCTTTGTTAGAAACTGTCCATAGAACCACCTTCATTCATGTGCTCACTCTCCAATTGTTTTCTAAGGTAAGCAATACGAGCCTTGTTCCTAGCTTGGTACAATCTGGTAAGAGTATCCCAAGCATCCTTAGCTATTCTGCAAGAGCGTATGTGAGGAATAATGGCACGTTTGATAGACAAAGCTATCAATGCATGTGCTTGGGCATCTCTGCCATCCCAACAAATCTGCTCTGTAGTAGGTGTAGTAAAAACCGCAACATGAACAGGAATATGCAGAATATCATCATCTTCGACACCTTCTGCATCAGCTTCAGTACCTACAGTTGTAACAGTTGTAGCTGTGATAGGATGTTTTTCAACACCCTGCACAATGTTCCACAGTCCTTTTGCAACCAATACATGTCGCATCATATAAGCCCATAACGGGTAGTTGGTACCATCCAACTTATCCTCACCAGCCAACATATGGAATAAATCATTGCTTTCAGCCATGGCCGATGACTAAAATACCTTGATGCAGAAAACTGACTGTATCTCAAAAAGTTGAATGGAACTACCGAGACAAGTTCTGCTAAACCTGTAGCAGACTTCGAGACCCTTATATTGGCGAACTGAAATAGGTATATACCTTTAGCAGAAAAACTCAAAATAGCCTGCACAAGCACTGTGATAGTGCGTTCGGAGGTCGAAACGAGCTCAGATCGCGATTTTGGCACCAGAAAGCGAAGCCGTTTTGATCTCTGAAACACCTTGAGTATGCTCACGAAATTTGATGCGAATCTGAGACTGCAATTGGAGGAGTGTTGACTACGCCCTAGATAAAGCGGTGACCTGCTCTGATACCAATTGTTGGATTTAGATGTCTGCGAAAGCATGCGAACATCATAAGGAAGAAGAAGAAGCTTGGAGCACAACACACAATACTAAATGTATTACTAGAGAATGTACAAAGGTAAGTAGCCCATTAGGGCAATAGGCATATATACAAGCCGGGGGAAAAAACCTCCTAAAGAGGGAAAAAAGTGCCACGACGGTCCTAGTGTGTTCACACACATCACTACCTAAATATATCAATAGTTTTGAGAATCAAGTACATCTTGATTATGTGTGTAAACTTAATTGAGCTCTGTATGGACTCAAAAAAGCCCCAAGGGCTTGGAATCACAAGCTTGTTTCATTCTTACAGGACAAAGGATTTCAACCTAGCAAGGCAAATCCATCACTCTTCATCAAAAAGAATAGTTCTAAAGTAATCTATTTTTGTGTATATGTGGATGATATTATACTAACAAGAAATGATGCAGACGACATAAACAAGGTCAAGGAGCAGATGAAAGAAGAGTTCATGATAAGTGACTTAGGGTCACTTACATACTTCCTAGGATTGGAAGTGGTATATAAAGATCATGTTCTATTCCTTACTCAAAGGAAGTACATTAAAGACTTGTTGAAAAAGTTCAAGATGCAAGATTGCAGGATTGAAGGTACTCCAATGGAGATTAATCATGAATTGAGCTCACATGAAGGTGAACTCATAGAAGATGTCACAGGTTATCAAAGCCTTGTGGGTAGTTTTAACTATGCCACATTGACAAGAGTAGATATATGTTATAGTGTGAGTGTGCTAAGTCAAATTATGCACACACCCAGGAAACCTCACATGGAAGCTACCAAGAGGATACTTAGATATCTCAAAGGTACCATGAATGAAGGGTTATACTACCCTTATGTATCTAATTTAAGTTTAAAGTTGTTCTTTGATGCAGATTGGGCTGGCTCCAAGGAAGATAGAAGGAGCACCTCAAGTTATCTTACCTTTGAATGATCAAAACTTATCTCATGGTCATCCAAGAAGCAACCCATTGTTGCTCTCTCATCTACTAAAGCTGAATATAGAGGTCTTGCCATAACCACTCAAGAAGCAATGTGGATGAAGATGCTATTTATAGATCTTTTATTGGAGATTGGAACTCCAAGTATTCTTGGTGATAACATGAGTTCCATTCACTTGGCTGCCAATCCAGATTTTCATGCAAGGACTAAACATATTGAAGTACCATACCACTATGTAAGAGAGAAGTTGTGAGCAAGGAAATTTAGCTATCTTTTGTGTCAAGCCATCAACATGTGCATACATTTTAACCAAGGCATTGGATGGAACAAAACTCAGTAAATTCAAAGGTATGATTGGTTTGCAGATAATCTTGGAAGATTGAAGACCTCAAGCTCACTTGACTTGAGGGGGAGCTATTGGAAAAGGTCCATGGCAAGTCTAAGTGTTGGATTGAGTCTTCAAAAAGACATAGAAACTTGAAACAAATGCTCAAGCCTTGAAGAGTTCACTTCATGACTTTCATTGATGAATTTTTCTAGGCATGCATATGTATATCCAATGAATGCAAAGTCTAAAGTGTCTATGTGCTCCAAATAGTTTCTGGTTTTGGCTGAAAATCTATCAGCAAATGGGCACCCTGCATTTTGATCGAGGGGGGGAATATGTCTTCTGATTTTAATGCATTTCTAGCTTAACATGGGATACAACATCAATGTACAATGCCGTATACACCTCAATAGAATGGAGTTGCTAAAAGGAAGAACAAGTCACTCATGGAGATGGTGAGGTGTATGGTCAAGAGTCAGGCTTTACCACATAGTTTCTCACTTTAGGCTGTTATGTGTGTAGCATATGTACTTAGCACGTGTCTCACTAAAGCGTTACAATCTATCACTCCATATGAGGCACATGAATGGATGAATGAATAAGCATGATTGATACATGTAAGAGTTAGTGAGTTTCTAAAACAATGTTAGCATATATGTATGTAAGTGAATGCATGAGCATGTGTATGAATGTACGAGTGCATATGAATGCTTTAATGTATGCATGAGCATATGTATCTGTTTATGCATGTGAATGAGAATGTTATTTGTACATGTGATCTATGTTTTTTAAGTTATGATTTTTGTTACTTTACTTATGTCTCTAATGTTTTTTTAGACATTGAAAAGAAGAAGTGTCCAAAGAGCATTTCCAAAGAGTGAAGAATTTGACAGTTATATGATCCAGAGATCCATCTATCTTATGAAAATCCATTGAAGATTACTTTTGATCTAGCTATTTACAACATTCTTTGTATAGGATTCACTAGATTTTATCATCATTTTAGCTAAATTTTATCATTTAGAAAGATTTATCATTAACATTATTATTGTTAAAACCTATTCTTGTTATTTTCATTAATTCATTTCCTATTTCTATTGATCTTTATTGCCAATGTCCACAGAGCATTTAGTTGAATCTAAAAGTAATGCAACTATAGAAGTAGAAGTAGAAGAAGTCATTAAGGACCAAATTACACAAGAATCTTTAATCTCCATATCTTATGATCATTGTCTTACTAGGTCTTTAACTTTATTTTCCATTGCATCTCTTGAACCTCAGGATAGTGAAGATTTATTTCCACCACCTCTAATTAGACGTACTCAACCACAACATATTGAAAGCGAAATAGAAGAGATTACTAAGCACACTTAACTGAGGAATCATTGATTTTTCCTTCATATCAAGACGCTATCGCTAAGTATAGGGCAGCTCAACCATATGGTCCATAGAAGTATAGAGTCATAATTATTACATATTAGATATTTCTTGGATCTTTCGTATTGTTAAATACTTAGAGTTATTTGAAACTTCATTTATCCTAAACGCAAAGTATACTTAATGTACCTGAGTGTTGGAGCAAGACAATCAACAATCGGTGATTATGAAGCCTATAAGTGAAGATATGAAGAAAAGTTTGAAGTCCAACTTCATGAAATGAAGAGAAGGTTCAGGGAGCAAAGTTCTTTAAAACATATGTACATTAGTTTTGTAAATACTTCAATATACTTGAAGTAATGACAAATCAATACTCATATGTATATACAGATACATGTAGATGGTCGTATTAGAAGAGAGAGATGAAATATAGATGAATAGATGATGAGTATTGGGTGTATCATCCATCAGATGTATGAAGAGTTGAATAGAAAGAATGTTCAGAGAATTGCGCGTCAATCTTTTCTCTAGTTCTCCTTCTCTGTTTGATTTTATCAAAAATCCTTTTGTACACATCTAAGTCCATAGTCAATCTATCTATAGTTAAAGTTTGAGAGTTCAATTGCAAACGGGCTGAGAGAATTTTGTGTAGGAACATCTATATATGAGAAAGTGTTGAGTGTCTTCTAAAACAGGCGCAATCTCGATGGTCAAAGAAATGGTTAGTTCTCAGTGCACAGTGTAAAGTTTTACACAAATGAGGAGTCAAAATCTAAGTTGGAAGGTAAGCTATATATGGCTAAAAGCATTCATTTAAACAAGTTCTATTTTTGGAGAACCATGTGTTAGAACTTGCAAGTGTCAAAGTCGACTCTACAAGAAGGCAATTTCAGACATAGGTAGATTGTTTAGATCGTTTCTCATAATTTACTTAAGATTTTGAAGTGATTTAACTTGCAAGAGGTGCGCAAACTCTAGACGACATATTCTATAAAGTTTCATCAGAAACTTTACACAAATGATTAGTTAATGAGTCAATAATGTGCAACAGACTTTTTTGTGAAATGACTTTCTTCACAATTAGTTAAAATCTTGACAGTTTGGTGCTTGTCTTCCAAAATTGGTTGGAGTTTAAAGTTATTCTTGATATAGAGGTGGTCTAACATCAAGGATAGCTTGTTTGTTTGGAGATTAACACTCTCCATCAGTGGTATCAGAGCATGAAGTATCAAATTTGAGGAAAAGAAGATCCCGACTGCTGCAGATATACAAATTTCACACCTTGAAGGTTCAAAAGGATAAAGTGTGGAAGAAATACTGAAGGAAGACACATAAAGGTTATCAAAAGGATCAGAAGGAGCAAAATTCAAAGCTAAGGTACATTCATTCCTTATAAGGATTAAAGATTTGATAGTACAGGTGAAGCAAGGATGGGAGATAGTCTCCAAATTGAGAAGTTGGATAGAGAGAACTATCCAGCTTGGTCTATGAGAATGGAAGCTCATCTTATGAGCAAAGATCTGATGGGATGCATCACAGGAGAGGAAGAAAAGCCAGAGTTTAAAGATCCTAGTGTTCCAACTAGAGAAGAGCTTGGAGATATAAAGATTTGGATGAAGAAGGATGCTCAAGCAAGGAGCATAATCTACATGGCAGTAAATGATTATTTGCTTCCTCATATCAGAGGACTTGAAAGTGCAAGTGACATATGGAATGCTTTGGAAGAGCATTTTCAAAATACAACCAAATCAAGGAAAGCTTCATTATGGGCAGAATTTACTACATTTAAGAAGAACAATTGAGGCATAAATTGGAACCTAAAGCAGAGAAGTATGTATTCATTGGTTATGATGACAAGCAGATGGGTTATAGGTTGTGGAGTCCTTCCATAAAGCAATTCCTTGTGTCTAAGGATGTTACATTTGATGAGCAAGGTACTTGGTATGCAGGTACACTTAATGTTCATGCAGATGTTGAAGAAGTTTTGAATCAAAAGAAAGGTAAATCAAAGGTTCAGATATTTGATGAAGAGGAGAACAATGAAGTACATGTTGAAGTTGAAGAAGTGCCAAGGTTTGATCCGGAATGTGATGAACTAGAAACTTCAAGAAGTGGAGAACTCAGAAGGTCATCTAGGCCCAAACGGCAACCTACAAGGTATAGCTATGATACTTCATTCTTGACTACTAAAGATTATGCTTACATGTTAAAAGCAGATGAAGATCCATCCACATATGATGAAGCCAAAGGGAAGAAGAATTGGGAAAAAGCTATGAAAGAGGAATATGATGCATTGATGGAATATGAGACTTGGGATTTGGTTCCTAAACCAAATAGTCAGAAGATCATTGGATGTAAATGGGTCTACAAAACAAAAAGGTTTGCAGATGGAAGTGTATCTAGGTACAAAGCCAATCTTGTTGTAAAGGGATATGCACAGACATATGGTGTGGACTATGATGAAACTTATAGTCTTGTTGCAAAAATGACAACCATAAGGACTTTCATAGCAATTGCTGCTTGCAAAGGTTGGAAATTAGCTCAATTAGATGTAAAGAATGCATTTTGAATGGTTATATTTCAGATGAAGTCTACATGGAACAACCTGATGGTTTCAACGATCAAGTGTATCCAAATTATGTGTGTAAGCTCAAGAGAGCTTTGTATGGGTTGAAGCAGGCCCCAAGGGCATGGAATTATAGGCTTGTAAAGTTCTTAAAGGAACTTGGATTTCAAGCATCAAAGGCAGATAGTAGCTTGCTAGTCAAAGCAAGTGAGGATGGATTTATTTATGTTTGTATTTATGTTGATGACATAATACTTATAGGAACAGATGACAAAGGTATACACATGATTAAGAAGCAGATGGAGAAAGAATTCAAAATCAGTGATTTGGGAAATTTATCATTTTTTTTTGGGAATGAAGATTTCATATACTCAACATGGAGTATATGTAACTCAAGAAAGGTATCTGAAAAATTTGCTAACCAAATTTAAAATGGAAGATTGCAAGATAGCACCAACTCCAATGGAATTGAATCATAGATTGAGTAGATATGGAGGAGAAGAATTCAAAGATATGAAGCTCTATCAGAGTTTGGTGGGTAGCCTGATTTATGCTACATTAACAAGACCTGACTTATCATATGCAGTTGGAGTTCTATCTCAATTCATGCATTGTTCTAGAAAGGAACATTGGATTGCAGGACAAAGAGTACTTAGGTACATCAAGGGCACACTTAAAGAAGGTTTATGTTATGGATTTACTTCAGATACAAGAGTCAAGATATACAGTGATGCAGATTGGGCAGGTAATTTTGATGATAGAAGATCAACACGTGGATATTTGTGTTATGTGGGAGACAAGCTAATTTCTTGGTGCTCTAAGAAGCAACATACAGTTGCTTTATCATCTACAGAAGTAGAATACAAAGGCATGGTAGAAGCTGCAAAAGAAGTAATATGGTTAAAGACTCTTATGAAGAGTTTTGATATCATACAGAGTATTCCTATCATTTCTATAGACAATATGAGTTCTTTATATTTGGCAGCAAATCTTGTATTCCATGCTAGAACTAAACATATTGAGATTCAGTATCATTTTTTGAGAGAGAAGGGTTGATAAAGAAATAGAAGTTATGCATACTCCTACAAAAGATCAACTTGCAGATATGATGACAAAAAGCCTGGATGGACCAAAGTTGCAGAGGTTTAAAGATATTGCAAGAATAAAGAAGATGCAGGTAATCACAATTGATGATTGAAGGGGAGTTGTTGGAGCAGGACAATCAAGAATTAGTGATTATGAAGCCTAGAAGTGAAGATATGAAGAAAAGTTTGAAGTCCAACTTCATGAAATGAAGAGAAGGTTCAGGGAGCAAAGTTCTTTGAAACATATGTACATTAGTTTTGTAAATACTTCAATATACTTGAAGTAATGACGAATCAATACTCATATGTATATATAGATACGTGTAGATGGTCATATTAGAAGAGAGAGATGAAATATAGATGAATAGATGATGAGTATTGGGTGTATCATCCATCAGATGTATGAAGAGTTGAATAGAAAGAATGTTCAAAGAATTGCGCGTTGATCTTTTCTCTAGTTTTCCTTCTGTGTTTGATTTTATCAGAAATCCTTTTGTACACATCTAAGTCCATAGTTAATCTATCTATGGTTAAAGTTTGAGAGTTCAATTGCAAACAAGCTGAGAGAATTTTGTGTAGGAACATCTATATGTGAGAAAGTGTTGAGTGTCTTCTAAAATAGGCGCAATCTCGATGGTCAAAGAAATGGTTAGTTCTCAGTGCACAGTGTAAAGTTTTACAAAAATGAGGAGTCAAAATCTAAGTTGGAAGGTAAGCTATCTATGGCTAAAAGCATTCATTTAAAGGGGTTCTAGTTTGCGAGAACCATGTGTTAGAAGTTGCAGGTGTCAAAGTTGACTCTACAAGAAGGCAATTTCAGACATAGGTAGATTGTTTAGATCATTTCCCATAATCTACTTAAGGTTTTGAAGTGATTTAACTTGGACGAGGTGCAAAAACTCTAGGCAACATATTCTACAAAGTTTTATCAGAAACTTTACACAAATGATTAGTTAATGAGTCAATAATGTGCAGCAGACTTTTCTGTGAAATGACTTTCTTCACAGTTAGTTAAAATCTTGACAGTTTGGTGCTTGTCTTCCAAAATTGGTTGGAGTTTAAAGTTATTCTTGATATAGAGTTGGTCTAACATCAAGGATAGCTTGTTCATTTGGAGATTAACACTCTCCATCACTGAGTTTGTCTCAAACACCCAACGTGTGCCGAATTGGCGGATGACCTGATCCATCATCCGAGCAACCGATTCTTTCCGACACCGTTCAATTGTGCAATACTGGCCACTAGGATTGGGTTTAGGTTGTGTTACATTGGGACACACATTTGGCATATGATCACCACCACACGTGTAACAACATTTCATGGATGTTAACCTGGCCATTTGTTTGCTAGAAACACCTAGTTTCTAGGCCACTTTCTCAGCTAGCTCTTCTAGTGAACTGGAATGTTTTGAGGATGATTGAGAGGAGTTATTAGAATCTTTGTAGACCTTTGAACGTTCCAACTCATCTCCTAAATTATCTTGAATGTCTATACAAATTCTTACACACTGCTCTAATGTTCTAGGTTCCTTTAGACATACATAACATGGTAGTTTAGAGCTCAAGAGGTTGTCCAAAAATAAAATAAAGACACTTGCTTGGCCTGGGAGGGAAGTTTTGGCATTGGGCATCTCTCAATATACTATCTAAACCTATGTCCTGGGAGTCTGACTATCTCTTGGGGGCTCTGTTTGAAGTTATGGATTAATGAGGAAGTGTTGTGTCTGATCCACTTTTAGAGAATTCAGTGATGAATGACTTTAACAAGTGATGAATGTCCCTAAATTGCCTTTGCTGTATAGGTTGGAACCATGTTAAAGTTGTGTTCTTTAATGTGAGTCCAAAGGCATTGTATTGTGTAAACATATCTTCCACTTGCTCTATGTGCAAAACTTGCTTAAACTCGGCAACATGGGCATAGGGATCTCTTGTCCCATCGAAGTAAGTTTTCATCAACTTTACTAAATGGGTAGTGTTGGAAGCAGCCAGAGGCATAGACGCCACGGAAGCATGTAAAGACGAAGCAGGGAGCCAGTCGGATCAATTTTCCAAACAAATATGTTTCTTATTAATTCTTCAAACATTCAACAGTGATTGTTATCACTAATTGTAACATATGTATCATAGAAAACCCCATTTTGTAATCCATAGCTCCATTTTGTGCAAGCCGAGGAGTCCTCGAGCTTGAGGAGCTTAGGTAGAATGCTCGTACCAATTTTCGTGATTTTTAGACATCATTTACCCTTCCAAATAGCATCTAGGACCTATTTTTTAACTAGGCCGGTCACTAGATGTGAAACCGGTCAAAACTAGTCTAGAAACTATAAAAAGAGCTAGAGAGCTCATTTTTGGGGTTGGTTCATTTTGGTTAGTGTGAGCTTAGAGCTAGTTTGAGCTTGTAAGAGCATTCTTGAGTAATAGAACTAATTTCCCACCTTCCATTGTGTCTTGCTTGTCTCTTCATTGTGTGTGTGTATGTGTGTGTGCATCTTTGTGCTTCTCACCTTCACTCTCACATCATCTCACGTTCACGATCTTCATATCACTCCTACCTCTCCCTCGGATTGACATTAAGGAGGTGAAGCTTCTTAACGTGGTTCTCACCATTGTGCTAGAGCAACACCAAATTTGGCGCCGTTGCCGGGGATCGAGTCTAGGACGAATGTGTGATGGTAAGAGTATAGCAAGAAGTGGCATTGGAAGGTAAAAATTTCAGTTCTTTGTTGTTGTTTTTACTTAGTTTTTAGTGTTTTTCACCTTCCCCACACTCCATCTTCATCATCGCATCATCATCTCCATTTCCAAAAAAAATCAGAAAATTCACCATATCCACCCATTCACCTCATTTCCCCTCATTTGTGCATGCGAGAGAGCGAGAGAGAGTCTTTGCGCTTGTATGTGCGTGTGTTTTCTTGAGTTTTCTTGCAGGTACAGAGCTTCAGAGCATCAGGAAAGCTTCCAAAAGGTAAAACATGTACTTTCTGTCAGAAATTTCCGAGTGTGGCGGACCATCGCGATGGTCTGCAACTTTCGGATTTTGAGGTAGGCGACCACACCACGAGGTAGGCGATCCCTGCGCATACACGGAACCATATTTGCATTTCAAAAATTCGTTGTTTGGTGGACCATCGCGATTGGCTCGGACCATCGCGATTGTGTCGCACCATCGCGATAGGCTCAAGCCATCGCGACGGCTCGGCCGGACCATCGCGACGGTTCGCTTTTTCGGACCATCGCGACGGTTCACTTGAGCCATCGCGACGGTCCACTTGGACCATCGCGATTGTCCAGTTGACCCGCACCATCGCGATTGGCTCAGGCCATCGCCACGACAGTGCCACGTGTCACGATAGACCATCGCGACGGTTCATTTTTTGGACCATCGCGACAGCCCAAAATCGGACCATCGCGATTGGCTCAAGCCATCGCATCGCGGACCATCGCGACGGTTCACTTCGGACCATCGCGATTGTCCACCTTTGACCGTTGACCGCGCCATCGCGATTGTCCACCTGATCACGCCATCGCGACGGTTCACATTTTGGACCATCGCGACGGTCCATTTCCACGCCATCGCGATCGTTCATTTCGGGCCATCGCGACGGTTCGACCTCACGCCATCGCGATCGTTCATTTCGGGCCATCGCGACGGTTCGACCTCACGCCATCGCGATCGTTCACTTCGGGCCATCACGACGGTTCGCCTTTTCGCACCATCGCGATTGTCCAAATTCCACGCCATCGCGACGGTTCGCTTGGACCATCGCGACGGTCCCAGACCATCGCGATTGCCCACCCCCATCGCAAATTTTGGACTCCAATTTTTGACCAATTTTGAGGGTATTTTTGAGAAATTTTTGGACCATTAGACTCATAGGAGACCCCTTAGCCTATAATTGAAGAAAAACCTGATTGTCAGTTTTTACCCCCCAGGGCCTGAACGCTCATAACTTTTTCATCCGAAGTCCGTTTTTTGAGCTTAATAGCTCGTTAGAAAGCTCGCGACGAGTACTACGTGACCTCAACTGTTTTTTTCATAAAGAATACATCTATTTTTCGATAAGCTATTTTGAGATTCACCTAGTTTGGGACTAGGAAGCCAGGGGGCACACATTGAAAATTTGGGCAAAGAGGGAAGGGATTAAAAGGTGTATATGCTTAAGTGTTTGATCATCTTGTGAATTGGTCTAACATTGGAAGTTTCCAGGTCTAGCAAAGGCAATCAAAGGCAAGCAAGCAAGGCAGTGAAGACAGCAGAGCTTGGGAAGCACGGCTTCTTGGGCAACAAGACATCAGAGCAATCAGAAAAGCCGACTCGAGGTTGGAAGATTACTCAACCCCCTCAGTCAATTCTTAGCTTAAGCTAAACGGTAGTTGTGGATTAACGACGATAGGAACGCCTCAAGTTCAAGATACCTAATTCTTTCAAGTTTAAGACTTAAAGTAAAGGTGTGTGTGACGAAAACCTAAAGAAAAGAACCTAAGTCTGACGGGACGAGAACTCAAAACTATAACGGAAAGTCGAATTCCTGACGCATATATTAAGACAAGAATCCAAAGAAAAATTAAAAAGAATCAAGAATTAATCACAAAGAACCATTGACGATCTAAGTGTGTAATTGAGTGAGCAAGGAAGGAAATTAATGAACCTTAGATCGGGCAAACATATAGGTAAGTCGGACCGACGAAGCCTTAGATCATCAGAGGCTAGTGTAAGAACTACTGCACGATCGTGGGCTCAGCAATTGAATAATAGTTATCCCTACGAGTTGAGCTCAGAATCAAGTGAATCAGAAATGGCATTTAGTGCAGAAAGACCAGAAGGAGGGTCTCATGTAGCATACCTAGAAAAGCCAGAAGGACCCTATAGAACGCAACTAAAGTTTCTCCGAACCAACAGATTAGGTGCTCGCATCTATGAGGATGGTTTGCAAAGGCAAGTGGTGCAACTGCACAACCCTGATCAACCCATTGGATTGGAAAGACCAGTGGTGAAATTTGAGAGAGACGCTTACATAGACAAAGAAGGAACCATGTACGTCCTAAGTACGCAACCAAACGATACTAATGAGTTTGGCACAATTCAATTAGAGACGGAAGTGAAATTTCAAGGAAAAGAACCGTTAGAAGAACCTAGAACACCTAGAGGGAAATCCGTATTAACAAGAGTACTCATCCCAGAATGGATCCCTCAAGATAACAGGAGCACCGAGTTGTTTGTAAATAAAGAGACAGATGAAGCCTTTTGGAGGTACAGAAAGGAACACCCTGGTGAGATAGGCATCATTACAATTTATGAATTCAAGGACCCAGATACACCTGGAAAGGTTGTATACCTGGATGAGGCTTCAGAAAGAGTCTTTGTGGTGCCTGAACGCGCTAAAAACACATACACATGGAGAGGTGAATTGATATTCCCTCCATCTAGAACGAACATAAATGCAAGTCAACAAGGGGCAGGAACCTCCTCAGCCCATGGAAATCAAAGAGAAGGAACTAAAGAAAGACCGGAAGTAAGCTTCAATCACCCCATAGGGAGAGATAGAACAACCGCGAACACTAATAGAGCGGAGAGACAAAGAGATCATGGAATACCAGGTGGTAGAGATGATTTTCCTCTACCTAGACCACGTGAACACGCAAGAGTATTGAGACCCACGCAATTAGTAAAATCAATGAAGAATTACTTTGATGGGACAGGAGATCCCTATGACCATGTCGCAGAATTCAAGCAAGTACTAAGAGCAGAACAAGTCGAGGACATGTTCACGCAATACAATGCATTTGGACTAACGTTAAAGAATACCGCTTTAACTTGGTTCCAACCACTGCAACAAAGGCAATTTAGAGACATCCATCACTTTTTAGAGTCATTCATCACTGAATTCTCTAAAAGTGGGGTTAGACATGACACGTCTTCGTTGATTCATAGCTTTAAACAAACCCCTCAGGAAACAGTTAGACTGGCAGGACGTAGATTCAGACAATATGTCGAACGATGTCCAATGCAAGAGCTACCCTCACAAGCCAAACAAGTATCACTGTTCCTAGATGGCTTATTGAGCGCTAAACTACGCTCCTATGTGTACCTAAAAGAACCCAGAACGCTAGAGGAGTGTGTAAGAATATGTATAGACATCGAGGACAACCTAGGAGATGAATTAGAACTCTCAAAGGTCTATAAGGACTCAGATTGTTCTTCTCTAGCATCCACAAAATTGTCTAATTCGATAGAGGACCTAGTAGAAAAAGTGGCCCAAAAACTAGGAGTTTCTAGCAAACAGGTGCCCAAGCTACCAACTAATGTACGTTGTTACACTTGTGGTGGAAATCATTTGGCAAATGTGTGCCCCAATGCACCTCAACCTCATGTCAACCCTAGTGGCCAATTTTGTACAATTGAGAGAAGATACACGAATCATACGGCTCAGGATTGCCCATACTACAAACAAACCGTGAGACAGAATTACCCGCAAACATACCAGCAGCCAGGTAGGTATCAAGGCCAATACAATGCTCAACCTTATTACTATAGGCCTCCTCAGAACTACCCATACCAGGCTCAACAGAGACCTCAACCCGTCTTAGCTCAGCAGCCACCCCCACCAGCGAATGTCATCTCAGTCAAATACGCTGCTGCAGAAGAGAACCTAAGTAGGGCCTTAGTGCCTTCTTCACCCTTGATCACAGAAAGTGACCCGAACTCAAACAGTTTTGACTCTACTCATGTAACTAGTTCACCCGCTTATTACACGGAGTCACCAGAACATGTGGAGACATATCATTATGATAGTCTTCCAATGGAACCTAGCTAGGAGCCAGACTATGCAAATGTGATGTACACAAACCCAAACCCAAACCCACGGCCCCAATTGAGACAACAGAGACCACAGGGCCCTAGAGGACCATGCTTTAGGTGCCAAGGAGATCACTTCATTAGGGATTGTCCACACCCCCCAATAGTAAGGCAATCACAGTACTATAGCATCCAAGGCTTTTGTGCCGATTGTGGCAAAGAGCACATAATCAAAGATTGTCCTAAGAACCCAGTTAGTGCTTCGAATGTGACACCGATCAACGTGATAGGTATTGTAAACAACGCAGATGGATCCAACCCTACGTACGTGCCTATCCAAGCTATAACCAGAGCCCAGGCGCTCTTACAAAACCAACAGCATAATCAAGAGAAAGTAGCCGGAACTAGTGAAGTTGCAGAATCTAGTAGTAAAAAGACGAAATCTTGGAAAGATTCTAGAGAAAGGATAAAGAGAAAATGGAGTAAAAAGATAAGTGAGTTGGAAGGAAGTCTAAGAGAATCTAGAGCCAAAATACAAGAATTGGCCTCACAAGAATTGAATCAAGAAGACCCAGCTCAAAAATCAGGATCAGTCTTAGCGGAACCCATACCGGAAGATCTAGACATGATGTTTCGTGCATATCAGGCTAGAATAAAAGAGGGACCTCAGGTCACGGAAATGAGTAAAAACTACCCTCGAGCTGATCTAGAAATAGAAAGAACTAAACTATGCATGAAGATGGTAGAACTAGCACAAGCCTTGTTCGAAGCCTCTAGATATCTTAATTGGAATAACATGGCAAAACCGGAATTACACTTTCAAGGACTAATGGAGAGGCTAGAATACTTGATAGAAAGTAAAGAGAAAAAGGATCAGCATAGGAACCCTATTGTCCCAGAGACACAGGAAAGGAATGCACCATCCTTGTCTCAAGTACCCAATACAGAAAGTCAAGACCATTTGTCTTCCATACATAGGTACTCACATGAATTTTTGAGGGAAATCCAAGAAGAGAAATGGAGAAAGGAACGAGGAACCCATCCTCCTATTCAAGAAATAGACGACTTGCAGGAACAATTTCCCCAAGACATCCCCTCGATCTATGATGATGTAGAGGTGGAACGACTGAGTGAACCCACAGGATTTGAATCTAATTCTTTACAAGAGTTACCTCAGTTCACAGGACCTTGGGAAGCTAAGTCTACTAGTATGAGAGCACCTACGATAATAGTGAGGAATGGAGAATCAGTAATCCCTAGGAACACGGAAGTGATCAAGAACACTAAAGTACAGTGTAATCTCACTCTGGAGGAATTGTTAAAGGTAAAACCAGAATTGTGGAAGCACGTAGCAAATCAATTCCCTGAGCTAGCTACCACACCCTCTCAGAGAGGATCACATAAGAAGGTACCAGAGATACCCGTGGAAAAGATTGGAGACGTCAGCGAAGGAGAGGAAGGTAACACATATCTTCCAATAACCCATCAAGGCTACACCACGAAAGCCATCTTAGATTCAGGAGCCGGAGTAGCCATCGCTACTACCGCTTTGTGGAAACGTTGGGGTAAGCCAGCACTCAGACCCACCAGGATGAAGCTACAAATGGCTGATGGACACATAGAAAAACCATTAGGCTTACTAGAAGGCATATCTCTCACCACTTGTGGTGTGGAATTTGAGCATACTTTCGCCATTTGTGACTTTGCGAAAAATCACGCGTATGAGATGATATTGGGACGACCATTCATGCGTCAGTTGCAAATTGTACAGGATTGGGGAACTAATTCTCTGTACTTGCAACATTTAGGAGTGACTACCAAAGTCAATCTTAAAGACTATTCACATCGAGATGTACCCCCAATACAATGGAATACCATCCATAAGACACCAGTAGAGACGGAATCCGTGCACTCATTAGAATCAGATCCTTCTTGGTTGCATGAGGATACCCATTTATGGATGTGTAAAGTAGCCAAACAAGAGGAAGAGCGATTAGAAGCAAGGACCTTAGGTGCAGAACAACATCCACGAACCCTTCAAGATCCAGCCTATGCACCTGTAGTATTCCCAGACGAGGAGTTTGAACCCCATGGTTGGGCAGAAATACTAGCAACCATGGATGTAGCCATCAATGAAGAACAATGGACACCCCACTATGACGAGGATGGCTATGACATTTCAGTTTTCACGATAGAGCCAATCATGGACAATGCAATTTTAGAAGAATGTGAACCAGACACTGATGCATTTGTGGACGCGAGCGATTTTGATTTAGAATCAATTATCATGGACCCACCCTTTGCATCAGAAGAAGAATATTTCTACGAAGTAGAGACTCACACTCAGAGACACGAGGAAATTACGAACGAGGTAAGGTTAGCCACAGAAGTAACGAATACGAGTGAAGGAAAGAAAAGAAAGAAGAAAAAAACCATGACAGAAAAAGAAGAATCTTTATTTGAAGTACCCGAGAACTTCAAGAAATATGAAATTGAAGATAGAAGAATCATGGTACGAATGCCCAATAGAAAGGCGAATGACGGACAAGTATATGATAACCGAGAGAAAACCAAGAAAATAATAGTTGCCATAGAAGGAGAAGAAGAAAAATGTACATACATAGGGCATGATTTGACGACTGAAGAAGAAGAAGAGTTAGTTGCCCTATTGCGCGAATATAGAGATGTTTTTGCTTGGAGTTACAAGGATTTGAAAGGAGTAGATCCAGATATATGTTCTCATAGAATCCCTATGACTCCAGATGCAAAACCGACAAAACAGAAACCTTACACGTATAATGATAATTACGCTGCGAAGATTAAAGAGGAGATAGATTGCTTGATAGAAGCAGGTTTTATTTACGAAATTGAACATACCGAATGGGTATCCCCCATTGTGGTTGTGCCCAAGAAGAATGGAAAATTGCGTGTGTGTATCAACCTTAAAAAAGTTAATGCCGCCACGATTAGAGATAGTTATCCTCTTCCTATCACGGAACATCTATTGGAAAGAGTTGCGGGCAAGGAAGTTTACAGCTTTCTTGATGGATTCTCAGGCTATAATCAAGTAGCCATTGCTCCAGAAGACCAACACAAGACGGCTTTTGCCACTGAATGGGGCATATTTGCATTTCGTGTAATGCCATTTGGCTTGACAAATGCACCCGCTACTTTCCAGCGACTCATGTGTCATGTTTTTAAGGAATTCTTACGCAAGAGCTTGGAAGTTTATGTCGATGACTTATGTGCACATTCAAATGTAAGACAGACACATATCCCAGAGTTAAGACAAATATTTGACAAATGTCGAGAATATCAGGTTTGTTTGAACCCAGAAAAATGCGTTTTCATGGTCAGACAAGGCAAAATTCTAGGACACATTGTGTCAAAAAATGGAATCTCTACGGACGAAGAAAAGGTGAAGGTAATTGCAGAATTACCTAGACCAACTAATGTGAAAGAGGTACAGGCATTTATGGGCCATTGCGGTTATTATAGGAGATTCATACACATGTATGCAATCATAGCCAAGCCTTTGTACTCTCTTTTAACCAATTTCGAATGGACAGATGAATGCGAAAATTCATTCAATGAACTTAAACGACGTTTGTGCTCAGCACCTATATTGACTACTCCAGATTGGAGTAAGCCATTCCATGTACATGTGGATGCATCCAATTACGCCATAGGATGTGTGTTAGCACAACCCACGAATGAAGGTAACATAGATCTCCCCATAGCTTACGCTAGCAGACAACTGAACGCAGCAGAAAGAAATTACACCACGACGGAACGAGAAGGATTAGGGATGATCTACGCAGTAAAGAAGTTTAGGCACTACTTGTTGGCCAACAAATTCAAGTTCTTTACAGATCACCAAGCCCTATTATATTTAGTCAACAAACCATGTAACACAGGACGATTGATATGTTGGTTTCTATTACTCATGGAGTATGATTTTGAAGTGGTAGTCAGGAAAGGAAAGACGCATCGTAGAGCCGACCACCTTTCAAGATTAACCTCAGGAGAAGCTCCTCAAGGAGTAGTGGATGATCTACCAGATGCATACTTGTTTAACCTTGAGATAGCACCAGAATGGGCTAAGCCTATAGTCCCTATTCTGACATACGGACCCAAGAATCCTAGGATAAAGATCAAAGAAGGAGAGATTACCAAGTCTTAGAAATATCAAATAATGGCAGGAAGCATATATAAACAGGATAATCAAAAGATTCTTGCTTGTTGTGTAGATGAATCAGAACATGCGAATTGGTTGCAATTAGCACACATAGGTGCATTAAAGCAACATCATTCAAAACGTAGAACATTACAGACTCTGCATAGATTAGGAGTATTTTGGCCTACGATGGAAGCAGATGTCTACAAGTTGTGTAAGGAATGCAATGTGTGTGGTGAAAAACCACCAGTAGAGCATGCTACACTCTATCACGTGTCTCTCACACCAGACTGGAGTGAACCTTTAGTGACATACTTGAGGACGAACACATTTCCTCAAGGCATGACCTTAGCGCGACAACGTAGTCTAGAGCAAGAAGCTCAGGACTATTCACTTATTGGCGATAATTTATACAAAAGAGGACGAGATGGATATTTAAGACAATGTGTTCATGAAAGCGATTATCTTAGCATACTAGAGACTGCACACCAAGGTGTTGCAGGAGGTCATTTTGGACCCGATAGGATAGTCAAAGCCATTCTCTTTGCAGGATTATGGTGGTCCACTCTTCACATGGATGCACATACCTATGTAAAGAGATGTGATGTGTGCCAAAGAACTCAGTTTCCTACTCGCAGAGATGAAATGCCATTGAAACCCATGATGGGCGGACGTGCATTTTCTAAGTGGGGTATAGACTTTGTAGGACCCATTAACCCCCCTGCAAAAGGTACACATGCGGAATACATTATTGTTGCCACAGATTATCTTACGAAATGGGTAGAGGCAAAAGCCACAAAAAAGAATGATGCTCACACGACTGCAAAATTCTTATTTGAAAATGTCTTTACAAGATATGGATTGCCTATAGAGTTAGTGAGCGATCGAGGCACTCATTTTCTAAACCAAGTCATTGAATATTTGTTACAGGATTTTATGGTGATTCACAAGAAATCTGCACCATATCATCCTCAGGCCAATGGTCAGGCTGAAAGCACTAACAAGATACTTTGTAACGTACTGACGAAACTCGTGAACAACAAACGTTCAGATTGGGACAAACAGCTACACCACGCTGTTTGGGCATATCGAGTGGCCTACAAGACCGTACTCAATGCAACTCCCTTTCAGATGGTTTTTGGTCAGAATTTTGTGCTTCCTTTGGACTTCTTGATACCGACCCTTAAGGTTGCACAAGTACATCAGTGGACCGGCCATGAATTATCAGCAAGAATAATGGACTTGGAATGATTAGGAGAAACCAGGCTAAAGGCAGCAGCAGGAATATATGCAGCCAAGAAGAGACAGAAGGCATATTTTGATGCACATGTGAAAGATAAAGGCCTAAAAGAAGGAGATTTAGTTCTAGTGTATACGCTGAAACAGCACGCATGGAAGTTAGAGAAGCGAGGTTATGGACCTATGATCATTAACAGACTTTCGACTAGTGGAGCAGTACAGTTAGCCACCTTAGAAGGAGATATAATGCCTAATTACATTAGTGGCTGTAGAGTCAAGCTATATCAAGAACCTCTTACTGAGGATATGCTGAGACGACTCACATTGGCAAGGAAGCGTAAGGAGGAAGAAAATAGAATACGAGCGGAAGCTCAGGCAGAAGCCATAGAACGCATTAAGCGCATGAAGCTAAGAAGACAAGGACTAGGGAGAGAACATTATAACCATCTGGATACATCACCCAGATACCCCATGGCTATGTGTCAAGTAAAGTCAACCACTCATCCTAGCATAGTGGACAGGAGACCATTCATTACAGTGAGGCTAGAGCACGACAACCATTGCCAAGAACTCAGGGCTTTAATTGACTCAGGTGCTGCGACTAGTGCGATTAGATGGTCCCATTATAAGGATTCAGGAATAGAAATGCGGCCAATTGAGGCATACCTCATAGGCCTAGGAGGCATGGAAACCCCTTGCATGGGTGAGGTGGACCTTCCTATCCTCATTAAGGATATGACGATGACAGCGAAGCTACTAGTGTGCCATGATGACGACCTGATAGAACCCCTAATCCTTGGCCAAGATTGGCTATACGATCACTCAGTGGACCTAAATCTTAGACAAGGCTCCTTACAGATTGGAACCTTAGAACGGAAGCGAGTGATACCGCTTGACTTCCCTAACGGCATTCCGCCTGACGGTTGTAACCCTAGACCCTATGAAACACATGCGACGGAAGACCGGAAGATCTTTGATCAGCTCAATCACGCTACGTCTACACCAACCCACTCGGGCTTGGCAATAGACAGTTGTCAATCAGAAGGACGACAGGAGATCTTCCCTGGGACTTCCTGCAAACTAGAAGAGGCAGTTACCCAACGGCTAGGGCAGATGGACACAATCAGCGGTCAGGTGGGTTGCATCAGCGGCCAAATGAGCACGACACCCTGCGGTGCTCATCCTTCCAAACTTGTTGCGGACTGGCCTAGATTAAAGTTACAAAATGCATCACTTCCTAATGGGCAGGTCACGCAAGTGTTGGATCTCCCTTCTTTTCCAAAGCAGAGCGTCCATCCGACCTCTCAGCCTCAACCACGACAGAGTCAACCACGACGAAGGAACCCAGACCGACGGCAGTATCAGAAGACACCACAAGGAAAGCAGTATAGGCCACCCAAAGGAAGCGGCACCAGACTAATATGGGTGCCAAAAGGACAAAAAGCACCGAAGAACTCCAACCAAGCAGAGATCGACAAGAAAAAGGCAAGGCAGAAACAGAATCAGTATCCACCATCCCCTCGACCTCCTTCTACAGGTCCGACCATTCGACAAATTTGGATCGCCAAGAAATACCTTACCCATAGACCCACACCCACGCAGATTTGGGTACCCAAACCATGTATCATAGCTCAACCCATAAGCCATGTAATATATACCTTTCACAAATCTTTCCATCCCTCGATATCACCTTTTGCCCCTCAGCAGAGACCCACTGTCCATTCAAGAACTCTTAGGAAATGGATACCGAAGCGTGTCCAACCGTCCTTCCCTAACCCATCGTCTAACTACCCCCCGACTAACATACAACCTTGTACTAAATCACTAACCTTTAAACCTTGTAATAATTCACCCACCATCATCACACATCACTCATAATCTCATCTCATCAAGGAATGTATGCATCATCTGAAACGTGTAGGAGTCTAGAGACCTGCACTAGTGCTGCAAGAAGCATTGCATCCATCACATCACAGCACTTGGCTACACGGGTTACGCATCAGTTATGGAAAAGGATTGCGGTCTCACTTTAATGGGATCATAATTAATTTCCATGCTAATGTGTTAATCTTTTGTAGCAGATCTTTCTCATTAGCGCATCCGTCACCATGCAAACCGACGAAGGAACATCAGGAGCAGGCCCTAGTGTTGCGGCAGTGCCCCTCAACGTGCTACGAGCAGAATCCCACCCGACTGCTCCACCGCCGGAATTCCAAGGATTTCCAGGGCCCATGCCTATTGACAATCCACCTATGGGCTACACTGAAAAGATACACCGGAACTCTCATTGGTTTCAGGGACTTGCAGGACCCCTTGCCGACGCGGACTTTATATTTGAATCCACTTTGACATTTGATGACCGCACGTGGGGAAAATACCAGTTCTTCTCCAGAGAGTTCGAAGCCCTACAGAGCACCCAGGATTTAACTCACGTTTGGGCCAGAGCAGGCTTCACGGAGTATTTCAGTGATCCTCTGCCCAAACCGGACTTTTACAGGTGCTATTACTTAATCACTACCTTACAGGCCTCAGAGAATAAGGACATCCCAGGAACCTTCATTTTTCCCTCTTTAGTGGATGATCCACCTTACAAGAGATTTTACCTCTCAAAGGATTTAATCAGAGCGGCCATCAAGATTCATGGAACCCACACACCCACAGATAGAGAAAGATTAATTCCAGATCCGATGAAACGTGGGGATGTCACGAAGTGGGAGGAGATTTCAGCAATTACACCTGAGCTGTCAAAGCCACTAAGGATATGCATGCAACACTTCGCATTCCCCGCTCAGGATAGATTCACCATGCCACATAAAAGAATATGGTTTGGATTATATTTGGCATGTACCGGACCTCAAACTGTTGATCTGGCGAGCTGGATCATAGATCAAATGTATTTGGCACAGCACAGATGGGAGCGCAAGAAAGTGCTTAATGGATGTTGTGCGCTGACCAGAATTGTTTATATGTGCTTAGCTTATGACTTGCCCATTGAACGTGCATTAACCGGAGAAGAGTTGAAGGCATTCAAAGGAACGACGAAGAAAGCCAGGAAGCCCAGTAGAACACGGGTAGGTAAGCGCATGAGAGGCACCATTCCTTGCCTTCAAGTGCCAGAGTCGCCATCACCACAACCCTCTCCAGAGCGACCACAGACAGAAGCCGCTCCTACTGTGCAGCCTATTCGCATAAGGTTGTCCAGACCAGTGGTCACGGAGGGCACGACTAGTACCGCTGCACCTCAGGCAGCAGCCACCACAGAACCCACCACCAGCACAGCAGAAGCTCCCACCACTATTGGTGCGGAAGCCTTTTCCTTCCCCATACCACACATGGAGGCAGAACCCATAAACACCACATTTGATTTTGAGATGCCGGATGCATTCTCAAATGAATTTCAATTTTCAGAGGCACAAATGTTTTCTCAGGAATATGAACGCCCTAGTTACCCTACCACACCGCGAGATCTGCCACAGGGACAAGCTGTGTCGAGCTTTGAAGAAGAAAGAACCGAAACAGACGACGATGAAGGCGACGATGAAGCCAGCCAGGGCTCACATGATGGACAGACAGATGGCCAAGGCCAACAAACCGACGCACACGGCGACACCAGCACATATGAAGATGAGACTTTCGAAGCCGCAGCGTACACGCTGGCCATAAAGAAATTATATCGTACCATGGAGAAAGTCTGGGCACGGAAGAAGTTAACTGAAGAGGAGAGCCAGGCATTAATTGAACAGGAACTCATCTCCGGAGGATTCGAAGATGCATACATCAAAGGGTTCAGAGAATTAGTTAAATCGGTCGGCTCCAATGAAGCACTCAGATACTTACAAAGAAAGCAACTACCACAGTTTGACCCCCGCCGAGTGCGACTACTTTCAAAGCCCGGAGAGTATATTCGCGTACCAACAGGAGCTCAGTCTTCAGCACAAGCCAGGGAGGCACGCCTCGTCCCCGAAAGCTCATTGACCGCAGAAACCATCCTTGTAGATTCCCCACCACGTACCACCGTTGTACATACCACCACTATCCTCGAAATAACATCCACACCTTCTACTCCTCTCTCACCTCATGTATCACCGACCCATCCTGTATCCCCTGCACACCCACCTTCTCCTCCAACATCCACACCAGTCCATGGCAACAGAGCCACAACCTTTACCCCGCCCATTCACACCACCATGCCCACACCCAACCCTCCGCGTCTACTTGTCAATCCCTTCATCCCTTCATCCTTCCCATCCTTTCCACCACTTTTACAACAACCTTTCACCTTTCTAACCCCACTAACCTTCTCACCAGTTTCACCTCCTCAACCCACCGTAACCCCTATTTCCCCTTTTCACCAAGCTGCTCCAGCCATCCCCCCTGTAAATTATTCTACATTTGTAAATCCCGTTTTCGCACCTACACAACCACCCACTTACACACCGCTTTTCACAGTCACCGCACTTGACACGTCCAATGGCATGGACATATCACCATCCACCTCACCACCACCCACTCCACTCACAGCACCATCATACTTAGGCACGTCACAATTTTCCACAATCACCACTGCATCCACCTTCCCAACCCCATTCCCCATCCCCGCTGCATCTACTTCCACTGCATCTTCAATTAGCACTCCATTACTATTATCACCCACCATAGACACGGCACTGCAACACATGTTCACATGCATGACACAAGTAAGAGATGAGTTCGCATCTCTTGGCAACAACTATCAACAGCTGCAGAGGACTACGAATGAATTACAGTCGCAGATTAATTCACTATCAATTGAGAATGCCTCACTGAACAGCCAATACCAAGATTTACGAGAGGCCTATCACAAATTAGAACTAGAAAGTGAAGAGAAAACCAAAGAAGCCACGGCGGATTTGGACAACCTACTTCGAGCCCAAACGATTAGAAACGCAACACTGACAAGGAATATGGGTCTGCTCAGAAGACACCTAGCCGTAGCCCAGGAGGAGAACGTGAGACTCCAAGCGCAGAATAGAGAAAACTTGGAAGCGGCTTTGGATCATCCAGAACAACCACTAAGTCCGAGCAGATTCAAGGCAATCCCATCCGAATCGATGCGGATGTTACTAGATGACCATGTTCGATTGCTCGAGGACTATGATCGTATGAACGAAGAGCATCAAAAGTTAAAGGAAGATCACAAGCTACTACAGCTCAGAGAACCGGCAACACAACAAGTACAAGTAGCAGCAGAATTACCAGCACCTGTGGACCCTGCCCCTGAAATTTTAGAGGAACTCAACGCACTCCGGGCCCAGGTAACAAATCTTGAATCTAGAATCGCAGCCTATGAAGCACCACCAAGGCCAGACTCCCCACCTGAGCTACCAGCTGAGGAAGAAACCGTCACTATCCCGGTGGAGGAGACATTTGAAGAGGCATACGAACCAATACCCATCCCCGGCGGACGTGTCACGGCCGAAGGCCAGATGACCTATGAATTACCTACTCCCGCGTGGATGAAGACAGTTGAAGAACTCGGAACGACACACTCGGCCAGAGTAGAGGCACAACTACATGCCATGGCCATGATTGAAGAGAGGATTTTACAGTCACCATTCTTTGCTCAATTGGCCCCGCGACGATACATATCTGGGCATGAGCTCCAATATAAACCGTACTTCATGTTAATGGCCGAATACCAGTTAGCCTTAGAGAAAGAAACCGGCATGAAACCAACGCATGCAACTCAATTCGAGCCGGAGGACTTGCCACCAAGTGCGCAGAGAGGTGAAATCCATCAACCAGACTGGCGCAAAGATTTATTGCAAAACTATCCCGAGATGATGAGCACATGGGTGAAAGCGCCGCTGCACTTAAAGTTTAACCCATGCTGGGGACCAGTACCACAACGCCGCTCTTGGACTGCATTCGCTATTAAGGTACAGAACAATAAGCAGTGCCAAGACTGGCTGAATTATCCCTATTTCAAGCCACCAATTGAGTTACCAACAGTAGGCTACATGATGGCGACGATCCGCCACTGGCTCCCTAGGTTAAAGCATATGGATGATATTGCCACGCACATGACTGTCAAAATCTTTGACATGATGCAAATGATCTTTAAAGTCTTCCGACGCGTCAAGGCTCCCCATGTAAACACCCCGGGCTTTGAGCATGGCAACTTTGATTTAGTCTATGATATGAGCACAACGCCATCGCTACGGGTGTGTTATGTCTGGCACTGCAGAATAAAATACCTACCGGCGTGCTACAAGCAGACATTCGAGGAAATGTTCACCACCGGCTTTTGGGAGTACCATTCAGAGGTATTTATAAGCAGGCCCACACACTTATTGCAATTATTCGCCTGTGAACGAATGGTGTACTCCACACATTATCAGCTCCCGCCACCAGACGAGCCGCAACCTATTGACTGGGAGAAACTCGAGGCTGATCTGGCCCGAGGCATTCGTATCTCAGAGCACACCCTCGCTCAGGACCTCCTACAGAACTACATCCGGCAGACCTCACAACAAGGTTCTGTCAGGGACGACAGAAGCGAGAGGGAGGGGGGTGTTGGAAGCAGCCAGAGGCACAGACGCCACGGAAGCATGTAAAGACGAAGCAGGGAGCCAGTCGGATCAATTTTCCAAACAAATATGTTTCTTATTAATTCTTCAAACATTCAACAGTGATTGTTATCACTAATTGTAACATATGTATCATAGAAAACCCCATTTTGTAATCCATAGCTCCATTTTGTGCAAGCCGAGGAGTCCTCGAGCTTGAGGAGCTTAGGTAGAATGCTCGTACCAATTTTCGTGATTTTTAGACATCATTTACCCTTCCAAATAGCATCTAGGACCTATTTTTTAACTAGGCCGGTCACTAGATGTGAAACCGGTCAAAACTAGTCTAGAAACTATAAAAAGAGCTAGAGAGCTCATTTTTGGGGTTGGTTCATTTTGGTTAGTGTGAGCTTAGAGCTAGTTTGAGCTTGTAAGAGCATTCTTGAGTAATAGAACTAATTTCCCACCTTCCATTGTGTCTTGCTTGTCTCTTCATTGTGTGTGTGTATGTGTGTGTGCATCTTTGTGCTTCTCACCTTCACTCTCACATCATCTCACGTTCACGATCTTCATATCACTCCTACCTCTCCCTCGGATTGACATTAAGGAGGTGAAGCTTCTTAACGTGGTTCTCACCATTGTGCTAGAGCAACAGGTAGGTCTCTATATTCTTGGATGTTCATGGGGTCTAGGTAGAGGAAAGTCATCTCTGACACCTTGTATTCTTGGTTCTCTCAATCTCTCTTCTCTATCTCTTTCCATGGTCGATCTATCTCTCCCTATGGGGTGGTTAAAACTCACTTCTGGCTTTTCCTTGTTCTTCTCTCTTTGGGAACCATGGGTCGAGGATGTCCCTGCACCTTGATGGCTAGTGTTCACATTTGCTTATGATGGGGGAAATATCAACTCGCGTCTCTAGGTGTAGGAATGTCTTGCATGATCGGATACCACAAACACTCATTCTGAAGTGTTGTCCAAGTATACTACCTTTCCACGCATATCAGGGTCCTTGAATTTGTGAATTGTGGTTGAACCTATTTCACTCGACTGTTCCATTCTATACCTCCAAAACGCTTCATTAGTGTCCTTATTCAGGAATAGTTCAATGCTTCTGTTATCTTGAGGGATTCATTCTAGATTCAACATTCTTGTCAATACCAATTTCCCTCTAGGTGTTCAAGGTTCATCTCCTAATGGTTCTTGCCCTTGGGCTCATACTTCCATCTCAGGAATAACTACACCAAAATCATTAGTGAGGTTTGGCTGATTAGTTATGATGTACATTGTTCCTTCCTTGTCTAAGTATGCATTTCTCTCAAACTTAACAACTGGATGTTCCAATCCAATGGCTTGTTCAGGGTTGTGCAATTGAAGCACTGATCTTCTCAAACCATCCTCGTAGATGCGAGCACCTAAGTGGTTGGTTCAAACGTATTCTAAGTGGGTCTGTAGGGTCCTTTGGGTCTTTCCAAATATGCTATGCTTAACCCTCCTTCTGGTCTCTCCATGATGTAAGCCATTTTAGAATCACTAGTCTCTGAGCTCAATTCGTATGGATAACTATTTAATTGTTGTGCCTAGGAATGTGCTCTAGTCTTCACACTTGCTTTCGATGATCTAAGGCTTTGTCAATCTAACTTAACTTTGTGCTTTCCTAATCTAAGGTTCATGAATTTATCTTCCTTGAACACACAATACACGTTCTGATTGCCAATACTTCTTTGTTGTCAGTCACTTGTTTAGTTTTTAATTCTTTTAAAATCCTATCTTGTCTCAATTTATGCATCAAGAATTGACTTTTTGTTGTATGTTTGAGTTCTCGTACCATTGAAAATAAGTTCTTTTCTTTAAAGTTTCCATTTTTGCATTATTTTACTCACATTTGGACTTGAAAAAATTAAGGTTCTTAGACTTGATGTGTTCTTATGGCAGTCCTATTTCAATCCACAATGCTAGGCACACTTAGACTAAGCTAACAATTGAGTAAGGGGGTTGAGTACTCTTCCAACCTCGAGTCAGCTTTGTTGAATGCCCTGGTGCCCAATAAGTCATGCTTCCAAAGCTTTGCTTAGCTTCGTTCACTTTGCTATGAATGCCCTTGGATGACTCTTAGTAGCCATGTAAAAATTCAAAGTTTAGACCAATATTTCACCTTGATGATCAGGAACTTTAATGTATACACCTTTAAGGGTCCTTTTTCCTTTGGCAAGATTCTCAAGTGCCCCTTGGGTTTCCTAATCCCGCAGAAGGGTCAACTTCAATTTATCCTATCTAAATATCAACATTCTTTCCAACGAGCTCTAGAGCTCAAAAAATGGATTTCATATGAGAAAGTTATGGTCATTCAGGCTCTGAGGGATTAAAGAGGTAGTCAGGTTTTCTCCAAATATGAGCTAAGAAGCCTCTCAAATGCATTATGACTCAAAAATTCACTCAAATTGGCATTGAAATTGCCAAAAAATCAAAACCCTAAATTTGTGTTTCAGTTTATCCTGATGGTTTAGAAGGATTGCAATGGTCTGGGACCATCACGATGGTCTACCTGAACCATCACGATGGTGTGACACAATGGTGATGGTCCAAATGTGAGTCATCACGATGGCCCGAACTTACCGAAGCATCACGATGGTCTAGCCAGCCGTTGCAATGGTCTGTTCTATCGAGGTGTCACAATGGTCCAAGTCAGGCAAGCTATCACGACGGTGGGGTACCATCACGATGGCATGGTCAATCGTCATGATGGTCAAGGTCAAATGAACTATCAAGATGGTTCAATGACACATGGAGAATGAGGCGTCACAATGGCATGAGCCAATCATGATGGTTCGAAGGGTGCGAACAGTTGCGATGGTCCAATTGAACCATTGCGATGGTGTGAGACCATCGCGATGGTCCGATCGAGCCACCGTGATGGTGTGAACCAATCGCAATGGTGATGCCCCGTTGCGATGGCATGAACCAATCGTGATGGTCCACCAAAGTGAAGATTTTTAGGATGCATCTATGGATTCCTTGGTGCACAAATGTGCACTATGCCATGCTATAGATGTATGCCGAAAAATTCAAACTTATCAGACCATCAAAATTGTCCAACACCTAGGGAAGATCTGATAGAAATATGAAATTTTTACCTTTTTAGAGCCTCCCGACTGTACTAGAGTGCTTTTCCTGCAAGAAAACTCAAAAACACACAAGCATGAACTCGTTCCAAGGCTCTCTCACTCTCTTGCATGCACAAATGAGAAAAGTGGAGGGAATAGGTGGATATGGGGAATTTTTTGTTTTTTTTGGAGTGTAAGAAGATGATGCAGGGATGAAGAGGGAGTGTAGGGGAGATGAAAAACACAAAAAACAATGCAAAAGAAAACAACAAAACTGAAATTATTTACCTTCCAACTCTAATTCTTGCTATACTCTTACCATCAAGCATTCGTCCTAGAACTCGTTCCCCGGCAACGGTGCCAAATTTGATGTTGTTCTAGGCTAGGATAAGCTCCACACTAAGAAGCTCCACCTCCTTAATTGTCAATCCGTGGAAGAGATAAGAGTGATATGAAGATTGTGAACGCATGAAGTGAGTGAAGCTGAAGGTGAGAAGCATGAGAATGCACACACACATGGTAGAGACGAAAGAGAAGCAATGGAAGGTCATGAACAAGCCCTATTACTCAAGAAGAGTCTTACAAGCTCAAAAATAGCTCTAATCTCTAACTTGCCAACACAAGGTCACCTCAAAAATGAGCTCTTTAGCTCTTTTTATAGATTCTAGACTAGTTTTGACCGGTTTCATACCTAGTGATCGGCATAGTTAAAAAATAGTTTCTCCTAGTCATTTGGGGGTCCAAATGAAGTCACAAAATTACCCAAATTGGTATGTTCTATCTATCTAAGCTCCTCAAGCTTGAGGACTGCTCGGCTTGTACAAAATGGAGCTGGTAAATACAAAGTTGGGTATTTTATGGTACATATGCTATAGGAGTG
The DNA here is from genome assembly GCA_020310875.1 of Ceratopteris richardii. Taxonomy (NCBI): domain Eukaryota; kingdom Viridiplantae; phylum Streptophyta; class Polypodiopsida; order Polypodiales; family Pteridaceae; genus Ceratopteris; species Ceratopteris richardii. The sequence goes on from CM035407.1 coordinate 30,053,030, forward strand.
ATACTAATCATTGTTTGGTGTTTGAAGAGAATTGTGTGGCCCCCGCAACTCATTGCATTCCCGTCCTTACATACTTCCTTTATGTCGATGCCTCTAGCTACTGCGAGATGTACTACCAACATCCTAGTGCACCTAGATGTGCCAATTGCAACCATTTATCATGCTCATCCTCATCCACACAATAAGCTAAGATTCCTTGATCTCTTTGCTTGTAGATACTTCAATACAAGTATATGATGTCTTTGTGATTTGACACTTTTGTCATCTTTCATTCTAATCACTAGATTCTTAGGTTCAAATGTGAGAATAGGCATCAAGAAGTTCATCTAACACTCCTTGCAGTGATTCTCTTGAGGTAAGTATAGAAAGGTGATCTAACCTAAGGTGACTCTTACCCTTCCTCACATCTACTTTTGAAATCATATTACATTAGTAAGAGAAACCATCTTACTAATCCACCTGTATTGCAAGGTTTGTTCACTAGGTAGAGTAGAGCTTCGCGATTTGTAAAGAATTTAAAATTATTTGCAAAAAAATAGTGTCAAAATTTCTCAACTCCATACACCATGCATAATCCTTCTTCCTCTGTAGTAGTGTGATTTCATTCTGCAATGTTTGATTGCCTACTTACATATGTGATGAGAACATCAACATCCCCTTCACCACTTGGTTGTGCTAGCACACATCCAATAGAAAACTTGGAAGCATCCACATGAACATGGAATGTCTTATTCCAATCTAGCATTGTCGAAATTGGGGTAGGGCACAATCGTCATTTTAGCTCATTGAAAGATGTCTCACATTCTTCATTCTACTCAAAGTTATTCAAGAGGTTGTATAGAGTGAACATGTGGATAAAACATTGGTGTATCCACAATGATCCATAAAATCTTGTACCTCCTTGATCGTTTTGGGCCTCAATAATTCTAAGATAGCTCTCAATTGATCCTCATCCATTTTGATCCCATTCTTTGAGACTATTTGACATATACCCTGCCTTCCATGACCATGAAATCACACTTTTCTTGGTTCAAGCATACTTGATATTCATGGCATTTGTCAAAGATTTGTCTAAGCTAGGGGATATGCATTCATCTTATGTGGGAATGAGCACACATATCATCCACATAGACATCTAAGTTCTTCCTTAAGAAGTCCTTAAACATGTGACATATCAGCCTTTGAAATGTAGTAGGTGCATTTATGAGTCCAAATGGCATCACACAAAATGCGAAGATACCCTGTTTAGTGGAAAACACTGTCTTCGATTGATCTTTAGGGGCGATGGATAGTTGGTTGTAACTCAAAAATCCATCAAGAAACCTATAAGCTTCCTTGTCCGCTAGTCATTCTAATAAATTCTTAGTGATAGGAAATGGATAACTATCTCGTATGGTGGTGGCATTAACATTTTTCAATTAAATGCACAATGTAACTTTCCATTATTTTTGGGTACAATAACAATGGGGGATACCCAATCTATATGCCCAATCTCATAGATCAATCTATATGTAATCAACGGATCTATTTCTTCTTTGATCTTGGATACATAATAATCATTATAGGTATAAGGCTTCTGCTTAGTTGGCTTGGCATCTAAGGTCATAGGGATCCTATGAGAACATATTTTTGGATCCTGTCCTTTCAAGTCCTTATAGTTCCAAGAGAACACATCTCAATATTCTCTAAGCAACTCAATCAATTCTTGTTCCTCTTTGTCACTCACATCCTGTCCTATGTAGGTACATCTTTCTTCTCAATCTTCAATCATTACTATAATTTTCTTGGTCTTTTCCTTGTTATCATAAGCTTCTCCCTTGAAAGCTTCTCATTTTGGCATTCTTATCATAATTTTTCTATCTTCTACTCTAGATTTCTTGAAATTGTGTGGCACTTTGAATAGCTTCTTTTGTGAGGGACCTTTTCTTTCATTTCTTCTTATCACTCTCGATGTCTATAACAATGAAATGTAGTGATAAAAATCACTATTTGTTTGGGAATTAGGTTTGAAAAAATTGGTTAGGCCTACTCGTTGTTGGATTTCTATTGATTGGTCTCTCTACTCACTCTTGTGCCTAAGCCTTGCCTCTCTTTAAGACCTTCCTGTCTGAGGTTGTTTTGACTGCTAAGTCCTCCTTGGCTACTAACGCTCATGCTCTTGTTATTCTTGCATATTTATTGAGAGAGAACATATGCAATTATATATATATATATATATATATATATATATATATATATATATATATATATATATATATATATATATATATATATATATATATATATATATATATATATATATATATATATATATATATATATATATATATATATACATGTTCTTTTATTTTCCATATTCAAAATTGAAATGCTATAGGAACTCAGACATTTAAAATTGATTTATCAAAGTGATAAAGCCCTCTTCATGCAATTACCATGTGATTCAAGCACAACTATATCTTTTGCACCATACAAGATAATTTGCACTTAAATTATGCATGAAATATAGTGCCACATTACACGGCCTTGCATGAGACATGGTTGTGAATATCCCATGCACAAGAGTGATACCTTGCAATTTAAGGATACACACCACATGTAATACTTAGTTTTCCTACTCAAACATATTAAGCCACTTCAAGTACATGCTCTTGGTAAAGATAATTAATCTCTTCTTCAAGAGGCTCCACTCTTTGATAGTCAAACAATCCTCTTCAACATATATTTGGTGATGTAGATGTTTTCTATGTCTACTTCTCAAGAACATCTACATAGACACAATTCATGGTTATTATTAGACAATATCAAGTGGCACGACTCTCTAGGATGCAGGTTGCAATTGTCTTTATTCATTACAAGCTCTTTAGAAATCAGTTCTCATGGTACCTACCTTCCAATCTACTACAATAACAAGGGGCAATCTATACATCCTCATGCTTCATATCTTTTGTATCATATACCTCCTAAGGACCATAAAAAAAAATAAAAAAAAGAAAACTTCCTATTCCCATAATTTAGGCATCCTCATCATTGAATAACCCTTCAAGATATCACTCAAGAACTGCATCTTTTGCATATTTTTCAATAAGCAGAACTGAAGTTGCATTCATAGGGCCACCCTATGAGGCCATGTATCACATACTACTACATGTTATGACTGTTTTGATTCATTAAAAGATTTTCAAAAATCAGTTCTCATGGTCTCTACCTTCCATCTTACTACAACCAGCAGGGGGGAGTTATACTTACCCATGCATAATATTTCGTATATTTTGTATCATATACCTTCTAAGGCTAGTAAAAAATAAGAAAAAAAATTAAGAAAAAGAAAAAAATCTCATAGTTTAGGCATCATCATCATTGAATAACCCTTCAACATATCACATAAGTGGACTTAAAGTTACATTTATAGGGCACCACCTTGTAATGCCATGCATCAAATACTACTGCATGACATCCATGCACTGTAGTAAGTAGTCCCCCTATGACTACTTCCACAATCTGCTCCTAATATATATAATTTTTAAGTTTTATGTCATGGATGTAGGTTCCTTTTCTTTTTATTTATCACAACACACACAACCCTTCAATTCGGATCCATTTTTTCTTTTGTTTTAGAAGGGTTAACACTTACTTACACACATGCTCATTCCACAGTCTTCTATTTTCTTTGAGCATTTTATTTTTCTTTTTGAGGATACACGTAAAAGCTATTGAAAAAACCAAAAATAGTCTCTAAAAACCTACAATCTACATGTTTAAGAGTTTTTGCAGGTGCCAATTTGTATGATACGACAAAGATGTCTATCATGGATGATAGAAAACAAGGAGGGGGGGTGTTGGAGAAATCTCCAAAGTCATCCTAAAAAGCACCAATTCAAAGTATTCAAAGATCCGTCAAAGGATAAAGAATGTAATAAAATTGAAATCACATGCATTGAAGTAAAGGAGAACAAGATTTATCAAAAATTCCCATCTCAAATACCTCCCCGGATTAGGTTTTTTCCTATGTTTACCTAAAATACATGTAAAAATGATTATTTTTTGCTAAAATCCTATTTTCAATAGGAATTGTGTCCACATTGTAAGGGTTGAGCAATATTTGAGCATCATGGACGTGAATTGAATCTCCATACAAAAATGTATATTTTTAAAGCTAGTCAAGACACTACAATGTGGATAGATCTCTTAAAAGGTATATATAAGTGAAAGACCTCTCATTTGTTAGGGTTACACAATTGGACAAAGCTTATAGAGCTCACAAATCTCGTGAGGTTTGTACTTAGACTTTTGCAAGAGGGACATCTTCTTGGAGCATCATTGCACTAACCTACGCATGAATGAACATGTGCATGCATGGTGGTGTCTATGCATGTTCTTCCTTTGCTTTTATTGTAGGTGCACATGCTTCCATTCTAGTCACATGTGCTCTTCATACCAACCAATTGGTTGCTCCTTGGATACAATGTTTTCTTTATTGTGTATGCTTTTGGAATATGATGCTGTGAAAGCTTACACCAAGGAAGACACAAAAATGAAAAACTAGCAATATTGACTTGGACTCTTAGAAGGGTAGAGTTCTTGGATTCTGATAAATGAAAGAAAATCAATGAAAGAAGTCTTGTCGTAGCACATATACATGCATAAAGAGATATTACTTGCAAATATCCAACATAACTTCCAATGCATAGAGCCAATTTTAAGTATTTCACATCATTGTTGCATGTAAGCTATCGAAAGAATTGTTGACTTTGCACATTAAAAAATGTTTGGGGTCTTCAAGGGTCACTTTATTTTCCAGAACATTAAAAACCTTATTAACATTTTCTTCGATAGGATTTCAACACATCTTAAAAAAAATTGGGTTGGTAATCAAGTGTAAAAATATGATAAAAATATTAAAGGATATTCTCTACATTAAATGCATGAAAAGTCCCCTTTAAGTTAATTTTTATGTCGTTTTTTAGATGTTTATACTTTTAAAACTTACATGCATTAAAAAAATTTGTACTTTTAAGAGTCACTTTTCATATCTTTTTTAATAAACCCTCTAGAGAAGCTTCATATCTTTGCCCCCTTGACAAGTCCTCTTGGATCACTTTTGGCTTGAGAAACACACTTACAAACATTTCTCTCATTATTCTCTTTGGAAAAGTCGGTTTTTGGTCTCTCCTCACTTTTGCGAGCTCACCTCCACCATGTCTACTATGTAAGCTCTCCATTTTCTTGTTTATCACCTAAATTCTTGACATTTGTTGTAGGTATCTAGTTCTAGGTGTATATCTATAGATTTACTCACGATTTCTTTGTCTCAAGCATTTTCTTTTTTTTTTTGTATCGAGTGTAGATCATTTTTTAAGAAGAAGTGTACTTTGTAATGGAGATATACAAGTATGTTAGCCATTCATATGGATATTTTGTATAGTTTTTATATTTGTAATTCTGTAAATCAATGGATTAGTATTTCGGTGAACTCAACAAAGGTACCCAATATCGTGTAATGGGAATGAATGTTCATATGACTATTGGAATCCCATATCCTATAAAGGAGAGAGGAAAGAGAGAGAGAACCCAAATAGCAAAGTTGTAGCCGTTTGTATATGTAGACAATTGTATCTTTGTACTGTAATGAAGAATTGTTTTCTTGATGCCTAACTCTATGTATTATCGTGCATTTCCAACCATTCTATTTATTATTATGATTCTCATTGTCTGTTAAGTTTGTATAATACTAGGGAATAGAAATGCATTGGGAAATTTTTTGTAATCCCCATTCCCCGAACATATCTATGTGTGCGGAAAACTCAGCAACCAAACATTTTGATGGCCACAATGGAATGGGGTGTAGAGTAAAGGCATAAAATCTAGGATTATTTACAATTTAAAAGACGCAGCAATGGCACTGTTAATGGCACTGATGCAGATGGAGAGGGAGTATGCCAACACGATCAAGTAAGCATTTTTCAAAATATTCAGATACATAGGAGATAGACCATATGATGATGTCAGGGACGATGGAACATGAACATGAGAGTTCAATTCATGCACATATATCAACACAATTAAGATATTTGGTAGAAAGGGGTGCAATCTCGTATTTGTTGTTGCACCAATTGTTGGAGGTACAGGAAACCTTCAAAGCGACGAAGTTGCAGATGGATGAAGCGGAAGGACAATGGGTTAAGGAAGAATCTAAAAAGGGGATAGAAGGAAGACCCTGGGAATCAATTTTAACCTTCAGCCTCATCGATTTCATTTGGGCAAAGCAGCTTGCGGAAGGGCAGACTGTTTTACAAAGGCAATTCTTGGCAATAGGCAAGACAAAGATTTCCCACATAGTCAAGACAGAGGAAGAAGAAATTTCATTAGTACCCACAAACGAAGAGTAGAAACTATGGCAGGTTCCCTTTTCTATGGTAGCTCCTATCCAACACATTAGTGGGATGCAATTTAATAGATTCACTGGAATAATAGATGATGACCCATATGTACATGTGAGATTATTCGATACACAATATGATTTATTGGAAGGAAACTAAGACAAAAATGCATGGAAGTCCCAAATTTTTCAAGCTACATTGGGTGGTGAGGCAGTAAGATGATTAACCAAATTTGCCGCTATTCATCTTGCAACGTATGATGCCCTCAAAAATGCATTCTTAAGATGGGTTAGGAAGGCAAAGACCACTGTGCAATTATTTACTACTTTAGAGTATATGGTGCAACAACCTAATCAGATGGTGATTGACTATGCATCACTTTTTCCAAGTACTTTATGTCAAATTTCAAAACTAGAAAGATCTCCGAAGGATGTATTTCGAGGTTGGTTTATGGATGGCTTGAGCTCCATCTTAAAGGAAAAAATATGTTTATTTGCATTGAATGTCACTCATTCTAGAATAGATGCTATAGAGTAATTGGAACGTAACCTGAAAGCGGTGAATCTAGCTTGGCAATGTCCTTCCGATGTTGCACCTCTAGTAAACTCAACTCCTTTGGCTATACATGATCTGTATAGTCAGATGTTTTGTACCAAGTGCAAGAATCCAAGACATGTTGCATCCAACTGTGCATTAAATCAAATATATTGTGCCATCTGTAACACGATGAATCACAATACGGACCACTGGAGCTATAACAGTCGAAATTAGACTACCTTAGTGAATCATATGCAACCAAAATCTCACAAAAACAATCAATGGTATTCTAAGCCTATAGTGCACAATGTACAAGTCAATGATGTTGGTGGTTCTTGAGTTGCATCGGATCCAAATTTTTCAAGTAGTCAAGGCCAGAATCCATCAAATTACTCTGGATATGATCAAGGTCATAGACCCTTTAACTGTTATTATCGTGATGATGTAGATTATCCTAAGGAAGGAAAGGGTCCACAATGTCAATTCTATTTAGAATTTGGCCATATTTGTGCAGAATGTCCTGATACTTAGGTCTATGATCAATAGAAGCAAGAGGCAAGATTAAAAGCTCCAATGAGGAATATGGTAATGCTTACTTTTGAGGAACCTTGAGTGATGGTAGTCACCCGGTCGGGTAAAGTTGCTCACGATAATGATACTTCTATAACCCCTAAAGTGACTGCCCATCATAGAGTATAGATACAAGCTGTAGGTTGGGCACAATAACCATTGGTAACATTTTCTGATGCAAGTAGCAATAGCATATAGAATCAAGGTCAAGAATCCCTCAATAGAAATACATCTGTAAAGAATGTTGTTGAGGACTTACATTGCACTCCTTAATCAAGTCTTTTGGAATAGTTTCAATGGAGGTCAACAAGAACCAAGAAGACATGCATACAAGTGGTGCATATCCTTGGCAAACCATTCAACTACCATTGGGAGATCTATTAGACTTAGCTCCTACATTGGGCGATACTTTAATAAAAATAATGCAGAACTCTAAGCCCGAAGAGCAGGTGTTGTCAGTGCAACTGACAGTAGCTACATACATTGGGGCAGAGGAATCATGTGAAAGTGAAATGCAAGAAGTAGAGGGGAGCAGCCCCATTACTCTTTCAAAGAAAGATGTTTGCATTATCTCTTGGACAAACCATTAACAATGATTTTAATCACTCATGTAACATATGTAAGATATAAAATCCAATCTTGTATCAAGCCGCTCCATTATGTATAGGCCGATGAGTTATCAAGCTTGAGGAGCTTAGGTAGAACACTTTTACCAAATTTTGTAGTTTTTAGACTTCATTTGGACCTTCAAATGACCCTTAGAACCTATTTTTTAACTAGGTGGATGAAGGTGGAGGTGTGAAGCACACAAGTGCACACACACACATGGTAGAGACAAGAGAGACACAATGGAAGGTGTGAATCATGCTTGTATTGCTCCAAATAGCTCTTACAAAACTTGATCACACTAGCTAAACCCCAAAAATGAGCTCTCTAGCTCTTTTATAGTTTTCTGACTAGTTTTGGATGGTTTCAAACCTAGTTTCAGGCCTAGTTAAAAAATAGGTTATAAGGGTCATTTGGAGGTCCAATAAAAGTCTAAAAATTACAAAAATTGGTATGAGCATTCTACCTAAGCTCCTCAAGCTCAAGGACTCTTGGGCTTGCACAAAATGGAGTGGCTTGATATAAGATTGGATTTTATATCTTACATATGTTACATGAGTGATTAAAACCATTGTTAATGGTTTGTCCAAGAGATAGTGAAAACATATTTCTTTGAAGAAATAATGGGTCTAGTCCCCCGTACTTCTTACATTTCCCTTTCACATGCTTCTTCTACATCGATGTCTATAGCTACTGTCAATTGCACTGCCAACACCCCCTCCCTCTCATGTTAGTCGTCCTTGACAGATCCTGGTTGTAGGGCTTGGGTGATGTAATTCTACAAGAGCATTCATGAGGATTTGTTATGTGATGTGGAGACCTTTTGCTAAATCTTCTTGGAGCTTTCCCAGTGAACTATCTGAGGCTCATCATGTAATGCATGGAGTACATCATCTGTTCATAGGCAAAACGTTGCAAAAAGTGTGTAGGCATGTTGATGAACACTTTTGAATGGTACTCGCAGAAGCCCATAGTAAACATCTCTTCAAATGTTAATTTGTAACATGCTGGTAAATACTTAATCCAGTAGTGCCATGCATAACACACCTTGAGTCATGGCGTTGTGCTCATATCCTAAACTAGATCACCATTACCATGCTCAAAACCCAAGGTGGACACATGTGGGGGGTTAGACACCTCTAAAGATTTTAAATGTGTTCTGCATCAGATAAAAAATTTTGATGGTCATTTGGGCGGCCACATCGGTCATGCGGTGAAGACGGGGGAGCCAGTGTCATATGGTAGCCATCATGTACCCAATCGTGGGGGGACCTCATGGTAGTGCAAAATATGGATAGTTTAGCCAATGCTGGCATTGCTTGTTATTCTATAGTTTGATGGCCAATGCGGTCCAAGAATGGCAACGAGGTACAGGGCCATAGCATGGGTTGTACTTTTAATGTAGAGGGGCCTTTGTCCAAGTACACATTTGTTGAGAACATTTGTTTTATGTATGGTACAAGTTCCAAATTATGTAAATACCTTTGGGAAGTCTTCAAATACTTCAAGAAGGCTCATATTATTCATAGAACATAGCCAAAATATCACGTGAATTCTAGAACATGGTGAGTCGAATCAGTGAGTCATAAGGGAGCTGCAGTGGTATCCTAGTGGAAGGTCGATGTGCCTAGTTCTCAAAGTCCATCAATACTTTGCTCATTTGAGAACCTGAGTCATGTAATACGTCCACGCAAGTATCTACCACAAATTTAGATGTATTATGAAGGTTTTAGATTTGTTTCTCATGCTATAAAAAGATGGGAGAAATCGTGATCTTGTGGGAAGTCCAAGCGAGTCATATGTGTATCTCTACGCTGCTGTAGTTTTGTATGCAGAGATTGTAGAGATTGCAGAGCTTGTAGCTCCCTCATTATATATCCAAATTACATGTTTAATAGCTCATTTCAAAGTTCTTAGTGTCTACTTTCATAATGTCATTTCATAATAATTGGATTTGTGAGTTGAGAGCAATACTCTCTGCAAGTAGTGTGTGTTCTCGGGTTCACCTCTACTGAAGGTCTCTATTAAACCTCAAACTTGCAAAGGTCATATCACCTTGTGTAATTATCCAAATTGAGTGTTCTTTGGCTCATTCGAAAGATTTTGGTTGCTAGTATATGTGGTTAAAATAGTTTTAACAAATACTAAGTGATTAGAGAATAGTAAGCTCTGCAATCATGACTGGTTTTCTGCGAAGAGGTTTGTGAGAAGGTCAACTTGTTCCTAGGGGGTTCCACCTACTTCTAGCTATAGTTTGGAGGTCAATAAACTACAACATCGGTATCAAAGCAAGGAATTGAAGCTTGGAGAAGGTTAAAATACCTTGATGAAGAATTTGAAGCTATTGGAGCAGAGGTTTATCATCGACACTACACGAAGGTAGAAGGAGATAGCAAGGAAGCATCTTAAGCAACATCCAAGCAAATAAATGTGCATAAACTTTATTACAAAGGTAAATCTCATACTTCTTCTTATCACACATATCCACAAGGAGGGTTTAGAGGAGGAAGTTTAGTGTTTACACAATGGGTAATCAACATGCACAAATAGAGAAGTTTGATAAGAACAAATATCAAGCATGGCGATTTAGAATCATAGCATACTTGCAAGGTAGAGGCTTACATGGTTTGGAACAGATATCAAAACTATACTACCAAAGGATCCAAATCAGCAACAATTGAGGGATTTTAGACTTTGGAATGAAAGAGACAAAATGGTTATATTCATTTTATCAAAAAATATTCAAGATTCAATGGTAGGACACATACAAGATCTAGACACAAGTAGAGATCTTTGGCTTGCATTGGAAAGGTTGTATGCTACAGGCACAAGAGCAAGGAAGATTCAACTAAAAAATGAGTTGAATAACATAAAGAAAGATACAAGGACATCAGTCAATGATTACTTATTGAAGGTTAAAGAGATTGCAGATCAACTAGGATCAATTCAAGCTCATGTAGAGGACCACGACTTGGTTGCACATACTCTCAATGGACTCAAGGATGATAAGAGATCGAAACCATTCATTACTTTAGTTTATGCTGGAGGAGAATTACCAGACTTTGATCAGCTTGTTGCTCTCATCGTTACGGAGGAGATGAATCTAAATGGCTCTACTTCAAATAAAAAAGGATCTCAAGGACAAGCTCTTTATGCAGGATCATCAAGAGGTGGAAACAGAGGTAGAAGAGGTTCAAATAGAGGTCGAGGAAGAAGGAGCGATGATCAAGGGACTTCAAGTGGCTCCTTCAACACAAGAGGAAGAGAAAGATCAAGCACTAGAGGTACGAGAGGCTACTACAACTACAATCAAAGACAAAGGAGTGAAGATAAAAACAATTGCTACATATGTGGAAGGTATGGACACTATGCTAAAGATTGTTACCAAAATGAGAGTAATCAAGGTGGTAATCGAAGAGGAGGCTATTCAAGAAGAGCTAAACAACAAGGAAATTATGCAGTTGAAGGCAAAAGTGATGATTATGATTCTCTTCTTATGATGAATGTAGAAACTAAGATGAATTGCAATAGTGATATATGGTATTTAGATAGTGGTTTCTCTAACCATGTCACATGATGCTTCATGGTTTCCAAATATGCATAATCCTTCATGTGAAGGTCATGTTGAAACAGGAGATGATACAACACATACGATTATGCAGTTTGGAGATGTTGTTATGTAGGATAAGATAAACCCTATTTTCCTCCTTTCAGAACCCCATCTATCAGGCCACCACCATCACAACCGAATCCCCCATGGACCTTGCCATAGGACAACCAACCTCCACTACCTTTGTTATAGGCCATCCGGACACTCAATCCATCTTTTTTGGCTTCGCTGTCACCATGCCTCCTTTCATGACCCTCCTGCCTCCAGGCTCTCACTTCCCACCTCCCATATTCCCACCAGTTCTTCAACCTGTCCATGACTTCCTTTCTAGAACATTTCGAACCACCAACCAACCCTTCTTGTCGATCCCATTCCCAACATCCACACCACATTTATTTACCATGATCACACACACACCACGTACCATTCCGATGTGCATGGTAGACACCACACTCACATCCACTCCTGACAGTATGGACATTTCATCACCCATGGTACCTCCCCCTCCCCCCCACTTCCACCATCCCCCATCCTCCCTCCACCAATTTGACATGCACACATCTCCAATAGACACAGCATTCACACTTCCCATTCCCCGATTCCCTCTCCTTGCATCCTCCACTGTACAAACTACACCTTCATCTATAGGTAATGCATTTGATACCATGTTTGTGTGTATGTCACAATTAAGGATAGAATACAATCAGCTCCAGGAACATAACCAACAATTACAAGACCAATCTGAAGTGCTACAACATTGTCTCTCTACACTAGAAAAGGATAATGCCAGCCTCCAAACACGACTTCAGACCTTACAAGAGGCTCATGGCATATAGGAAACACAATTATAGAATGTACATCAAGAAGCGATCCAAGGGGCGGAAAGCCATTTATGAACGTAGATGGAATGCAACTCAAAACTCGAATGCAATATGGCACTATTAAAATGACACCTTGCAGTAGATCAAGAGGAAAATCGACCTCTGCAACTCCAAAACCGAGAGAACTTAGAGGTAGCAATCGAGAACATACCCAGGGCACCAATCAGTCCATCAAAATTTCAAGTTGTGACCCCGAAAAACATCAAAATTATACGTTGAGACTATGCTACTTTACTAGAGGCACATGACCAATTATCAGAGGAATTGGATCAACTGAAGCAGCAATGATAGAAGGACACAACAGCTGTTCCCCAAGCCACAACCTCAACCTTTTCTCTTATCACTGACTCAGAATCCCTACAACATCTCAAAAAACAAGTCACAGAATTGCAAGCACGACTACTCTAGTATGAAAGGCCACCATCCCCACGTGAGGCTCCCACATATGAAGAAACGATATCCATTCCTGTGGAACAAACATTTGAAGAAGACTATGAACCACAACCCATTCTAGGAGGACGATAAACAACCGAAGGCCAAGACACATTTGAAGCACCACGACCCCTGTGGTTAAAACAGGTGGAAGAAATTGGGTGTTCTCATGAAGACCGCACTGTGGTGCAAAATATGTGCATCATCGAAGAGACCATATTACAATCCAATTATTTCACAAACTTGCACCCACATGTCTCATCATATCATCAGAACTCCAATACTGGCCCCACTATGTCATTTTGGCACATTACAATGCACAAAAAGAGAGATTCACGGGGAAGATTCCCTCCTTCGTGACCCAGTTTCAACCCAAGGACCTCCCCCTAGATGCATAGAAAGGCAAGATCTATCAACCGACATGGCGGAAAAAGCTTTTAGAAACATACCCTGAAATGCTGTGTACATGGAACCACACACCTCTACATCTAATTTACAATCCATGCTATGGTCCAATGCCACGATGCAGTTCATGGAAAGCATTCAATATTAAAGTGCAAAACAATGCATAGTGCAAGGAATGGCTCAACTATCCATACATAGCACCACCACAGGGACCACCGTCAATAGCTTACATGATGGCCACCATCCACCACTGGATGCCTCAGCTGAAGCCCATGCTAGATGTTGCGGCACAAATGATGTTGAAAATCTTGGATATGATGGAAGTTGTCCTCAAGACCTTCCGTAATACAGAAGCACTCCAAGTGGCTCTACCGGGCTTCACCAACAGCAACTAGGACCTAGTCTATGACATGAGCACCACCCCAAGCATTCGAGTTGCCTATGCTTGGCATGCACGAATCAAGTACCTCCCGACATGTTATAAACAGACTTTTGAAGACATGTTTAGACTAGGATTCTGGGAATATCACTCGGAGGTGTTTGCACCTAAGCCCGCACACTTGCTCCATCATGCAAAAAATCCATGTACTGAGAGTACTACACAACCAGATATCCCAAATGCCATCAATTGGGATGCATTCCAAGCTGATATGGTACAAGGGTTATGACTAGGCGAACATGAGCTGGCCACTAATGTCCTCCAGTACTATATCGACCACCCTATTGAATAGAGGTTTGTCAGGAGCGATAGATGCTAGAAAGGAGGGAGTGTTGGCATACAAGCTATACGAAGAGCATACAGGAACCAAAGAGCAGTCAAGCACAATCCAGCAATGAGGCCTAATCATTTTTTTCTAAACTTACTTCCAATCAAGAGTGATTTCCATCACTACAAAAACATTGTAAATCTCGTTTTTGGTAGAATGGAGTCCATTTTGTTAAGCCGAGGAGTTCTTGAGCTTAAGGAGTATTATAATTAGCTACATACCAATTTTCATATTTTTAGATTCCGTTTTGAGCCCTCAAATAAGCTCTAGAACCTAATTTTTAACTAGGTCAGACACTAGGTCTGGACAGGGCCAAAGCTAGTAAAAAACTATAAAAAGAACTAGAGAGCTCATTTTTGGGGTTAGATTGTTAGTGATTTGAGCTTGTGTAAGAGACTTTTTGACTAATGCAAAGAACATCATTGTTCCTCTCCTTATTCTTTCCTTGTGTGCACGTGTGTGTGTATGTGTGTGCATGTTTGTGTGCTTCTCACTCACGCACTTGTGTGATCACTTGCTCATAGCCTTCATACTAGTCCTCACATCTCCACAGATTGACAATTATGAGGTGGATGTCCTCACGTTGGTACTTGCCATTGTGCTAGAGTGACAAACTTGTAGCAAAAGGATATGCTCAAACTCAAGGATTGGACTATGAGGAAACATTTAGTCCAGTAGCAAACATGGCAACTGTGAGAACTTTGTTGGCTTTATCTACAAGTAAAAGATGGAGTATATATCAAGTAGACATAAAAAATGACTTTCTTAATGGTGAGTTAAGTGAAGAAGTGTATATGTCACAACCAGATGGTTATGTGGATGCAAAATATCCTAATCATGTATGCACATTAAAGAAGGTATTGTATGGTCTTAAATAGGCACCAAGGGCATGGAATGCAAGGTTGGTAAAGTATCTTATGCTACCATGTTGATCCTTCACTTTATGTAAAACATGTAGATGACATGTGTGTCTATGTATGCATTTATGTGGATGACTTGTTGATTACAAGGAATGATGCAAAAGCAATTGAAGAGATAAAAGTTAATTTGGGAAAGGAATTTAAAATTTCAGATCTTGGTTTGCTTAGATACTTTCTTGGGATTGAGATTGTGTATGGCGATGAAGGTATGTGGTTGATACAGAGAAAGTATATATGTGATATGCTAAAAAGATTTGGTATGCAGGAATGTAAATTTGTTTCTACTCAACTGGAATGTAATGTGAAGTTGAGTGCAAAGGAAGGTGATGAGTTGCATGATATGAATGCGTATAGATCCATGGTAGGATCTTTGATTTATGCAACAAAAACTAGACCTGATATATGCTATGCAGTGGGAGTATTGTCACAGTTTATGCATGAACCTAGAGTACCTCATATGCATGCAGCAAAAAGAGTGCTTAGGTATTTGAAAGGTACCATGAACAAAGGATTATTTTATAGTCATGATGCAGATTGGGATGGATGCAAAGATGACAGAAGATCCACAAGTGGATATGTGGTAATAACAGGAAATAAGACATTAACATGGAGTTCAAAGAAACAGCCTACAATTGCTTTATCTTCTACAAAGGCTGAGTATAGAGGTTTGGAATTGGCTACTACTGAGGTTATGTGGTTTTAAAAAGTTGTTTCATGACTTGAATGTGCAGGTTGATGTACCACTGATATATGGGGATAACTTGAGCAGCATTCATATGACCTCAAATTCTATTTTTCATGCTAGAACAAAGCATATAGAGGTACACTATCATTATGTTCGAGAGAAGTCCATAAACAATGAAGTGCAAGTTTCTTTTGTGGGAAAAAAGGATCAAGTTGCAGAAAATCTTCACCAAATCCTTGGATGGACCAAAGCTTCAAAGATTCAACCATAATCTTGGCATGAAGGAAATACCCTTTGAAACTTAAGGGGGAGAATGTTGAGAACATTTGTTTTATGTATGGTACAAGTTCAAAATTATGTAAATAAGTCTTCAAATACTTAAGGAAGGCTCATATTATTCGTAAAACATAGCCAAAATACCACGTGAGTTCTAGAACATGGTGAGTCAAATCAGTGAGTCACAAGGGAGCTGCAGTGGTGTCCTAGTGGAAGGTCGATGTGGCTAGTTCTCAAAGTGCATCAATACTTTGATTATTTGAGCACTTGAGTAGTGTAATACCTCCATGCAAGTGTCTACCACAAATTTAGATGTATTAGGAAGGTTTTAGATTAGTTCCCCATGCTATAAAAAGAGGGGAGAAGTCATGATCTTGTGGGAAGTCCAAGAGAGTCATATGTGTATCTCTATGCTGTTGTAGTTTGTATGCAGCGATTGCAGAGCTTCTAGCTCCCTCATTATATATCCAAATTACATGTTTGATAGATCATTTGAAAGCTCTTGGTGTCTATGTGCATATATGTCAATTTTCATAATTATTGGATTTGTGACCAGAGAGCATTACTCTCTGCAAGTAGTGTGTGTTCTTGGGTTCACCTCTACTAAAGGTCTCCATTAAACTTCAAACTTGCAGAGGTCATATCTCCTTGTGTATTTATCCAAATTGATTGTTCTTTGGCTCATTGGAAAGATCTTTGTCTCTAGTATATGTGGTTAAAATATTTTTAAAAAATCTTAGTGACTAGAGAACGATAAGCTCTGCAATCATGACTGGTTTTTTGCAAAGAAGTTTGTGAGAAGGTCAACTTGTTCCTAGGGGGTTCCACCTACTTCTAGCTATACTTTGGAGGTCAATAAACTCCAAAAATATCATATGATGATATTCCTATACTAATATCTTCCTCCAATTGCGATTCTGAGCCGAAGGAGTGTCGACGGCGCCCTAGATGAGGCGACAACTTGTTCTGATACCAATTGTTGGAGTTAGACGTCTGCGGAAGCACACGAACAGCGCAAGGAAGAAGAAGAAGCTTGGATCACAACACACAATATTGAATGTATTACTAGAGAATGTACAAAGATAAGTAGCCCATTAGGGCAATAGGCGTATATACAAGCCGGGGGAAAAAACCTCCTAAAGAGGGAAAAAAGTACTCCGGCAGTCCTAGTGTGTTCACACACATCACTACCTAAATATATCAAGAAGTTTGTGCAAAGCCTTTTGCCACAAGCCTTGCCTTATACCTGTTAATGGAGCCATCTGAGTTCTTCAATTTGTAAATCCATCTTGAACCTATCACTATCATTGATGAAGACTTAGGAACTAATTCCCAAGTGTTATTTTTCTCAAGAGCTTCAATTTCTTCTTCCATTGCATGCCTCCATTCTCATTTCTTCTTTGCTAAAATGTTGAGGGTTCCTCTAGATTTATGTCTTGTGCTAGATAGATTGAATGTTTAGTAACTAGAGAAGAATCAAATTCATACCTCTCAGGTTTTCTTTTCTCCCTCATGGACCTCCTTAGGCCATGATGTGATGATTCTGCCTCTTGTCCAAGTTCCTACATTTTAGCTTTACCTTTAGACTTCCACATTTTGATTTTTTCAATTTGAGTTGCTTCATCATCGTTTGAGGTATCCTACTCTTTAATTTTAGGAGGGTTGTCCTTGAAAAGTTTTGGAAAATCTTCTTCAAGATCATAAGGTAAGTTGATCTTCCTGCATGAATCTTCATGCTAAGAACCATTCTCATCAAACACTACATCTCTACTCACCAAGAATCCTTTGGTTGTTGGGTTATATAATCTGTAGCCCTTTTGGTTATTGTCATATCCAATGAATACACACCTTTCGGCCTTTGGATCCATCTTTCCTCTAACCTGTGAAGGAACATGAGCATTAGCAATACATCCAAAAATCTTACAATGATCCAAGCTTGGTCTTCTTCCATTCCAAGCCTCATATGGTGTCATGCCATCAAGTGATTTTGAAGGTAACTTGTTAATCAAATAGGTGGTTGTGGATACAGCCTTAGCCCATAAATAATTAGGTAAGTGCTTCTCATTTAGCATACACCTTACAGCTTCAACAATTATTCTATTCCTTCTCTCTGCCACTCCATTTTGCTTAGGAGTGTACCTTGTAGTAATCTCTCTTTTGATTCCCCTCTCTTGAAGAAAAGAGTCAAAGTCATGAGAGAAGTACTCAGACTTCATCTTTGTGTTTCATAACATATAGTATAGTCCATCTACTACAATCGTCAATGAAGGAGACATAATACCTTGATCCAGATATTGAAGCATCCTTGGTAGGTCCCCATACATCTGTATGAACCAATTCCAAGAGATCTCCATGCATATATCCTTTCTTCATGAATGGTAACATGTGAGAATTTCCAAATTGACATATACTACACTTATAAATCATGTGTTGTTTTGACAAATTAGGGATTCCAAGTACACTTTGGTCCTTGCAAATTTGCTTTAATGATCTTTCATCAATGTGCTAACCTTTTGTGCCATACTTCCAATTCTGTGAGTATCTGACTACCATAGTTAAAGAGAGCAATGTTCCTAGTGTCTTGTAATTCAACATGTCAATACTTACAGTTTTATGAGATTTTGACACTGGCCATATGCTCATTTTGCAAAGGAGAGTCTCGAAAAAAATTTTCAGATTTCTTTTAGATTTGCCAACTATATAGTGGTTGATTTACTCCTTGATACACTCATTGATGTGAGCACATTCACTCTCACATAATCCTTTCTGTTGGTATTACTGTTCATTAATTCATTTTTCTAGGAAGATATTTTTTCCCAAAATTCAACACTAGGTCATCCTTGCTCAAGCCTTAATGGTGCTTGGACTATTCTAGCTCCATTTTCATTCTAGTCAGTTCTCTATCATCATGGCATCAGAAATCTCAGGTACATCTAGTAGATATGAGTCTAATGCCAATGCTTCCAAGAGGGTTTATAACTTGCAAGGCAAAGACCATTTTGAGATCTGGAAATTTGATGGCACAAACTTTGCTCTATGGAAGAATCAGATTAAAGATGTGTTGATTCAAAGAAGACAGTGGAAGCCGGTGAATGGAATCTCAAAGAAGCTTGTTGATGTTATCAGGATCTTGCTCACACACACACAGAGGTTACGAATGCAGAAAACACACAGAAAAATAGAAACAGCAACAGATGATACTGAACGCAGTATTGGGTGCAATCTCCCCCATGCACTCTGTTTTGACAGTCCACAGAGTGCATGTATTTATAGGAATTTTTGATTACATAGAAAAGAGTGGTTACATGAGAACGGCTTCAAAAAGCATGCGTGAAACTAAAAGTTGGTGACTTTCATAGAAAGCCTTTCTTTTAATATCAAAAACTGCGGTCTACAATGACCCTTATTCTAACCACTATTTTTCTAACTATTTCTAACAATAGAACCTTCTATAAGGATTTATTTACAAACTAAATTATAACTCGAATTTATTGATGTCCGCCCTAAAGTCGGATTATTGTTGTTCATGCTTTCACACCCCTCATGAACCTTCAGCTGCTATATCAAAAACACCAAAACACATTAATACATTAATAAATTAACACTCTAACAATGCATTGTTCAACATATTCCATAATGTATAACATGCCCCTCAGTTGAAAAAGCAACTGACCTCAGTTGATAAATAAATAAACATGGATTGAATTTGACTTTTCCATTTTCAACATATATTTCATCAGTATAAAAATCGCCAAACTGTGAAAGCCATGAAAGGATAAAAGGGCCATCCTTCCGGCCATCAAAATGTAAAAACTGGTAATTCTTAACGGCAATCTTGGAATGCATGCCATCCGAATGAGCAAAGACAATACCTTTGACCACCCTCATAAGGTTGTCTTCATCAGTTTGCATCTTTTCGAGTATCTCATCGTGCTGTCGGATCTTATTTTGAGCACCTCGTAATTTGTGCCGCAGGAGCTCCAGTTGTTGCTCGAGTGTGACCTCGGGTAGAGGTGATTCGCCAAAATCCTCCATGTTGTTCATAGGGTCCATGAGGATGTAGAGACAAAACCTTCTTGCTAGATATGTAAAAACAATTTTTGAGTTTGTTTGAGTTAAAATGTAAAAGGAATGGTTCTTCTTGGGAATTGAAAAAGTAAGAAAGAGATGAAAGTTATGTTAAATATAAGAAAAGAGAAGTAGAGTGACAACACAAATAGATAGTGTAGTGGTACAACACTTTCCTTGTGTGGGTGAGGTTGTGGGTTCAAATCCTCCCACTTTGGTGAATCTAAAAGTCCTTATTGCCACTCATACATTAAAATTGGTTCGCGCATAACAAACGGTCGCCAAGGGAGCCTTGGGTGCCAATGATGCCAATGTAATGCCTAATTTATGCCTAAGTTCTATGCCGACTACGCCAAGGGAGCCTTGGGTGCCAATGATGCCAATGTAATGCCTAAGTTATGCCTAAGTTCTATGCCTTAGTCGACGCCGAAGGAGTAAACGTAGGTATAAACGTAGGTGTAAACATTGGTTCTGGTTTTGGAACTGGAACAGAAACATAAAACTGAAACTAGAACCAGAACCAGAAACAAAACCGGAAACGGAGACGGAGACGGAGACGGAGACGGAGACGGAATCGGAATCGGATCGCGAACAGAGAACAGTGAAATAGAGATCAATTCGCCAAACCGAACTGAAACAGCAATTCGTCAAAACGCAGAAACAGATCCCTCTGTAGTGATGCATGCAAGGCTCTAATACCACTGTTATCAAGATCTTGCTCACACGCACATAGAGGTTACGAACACAAAAAACACACAGAAAAATAGAGACAGCCAGAGACGAGACTGAATGCAGTATTGGATGCAATCTCCCCCCATGCACTCTGTTTCGATAGTCCACAGAGTGCATGTATTTATAGGAATTTTTTGTTACATTGAAAAGAGTGGTTACATGAGAGCAGCTTCGGAAAGCATGCGTGAAACTAAAAGTTGGTGACTTTCATAGAAAGCCTTTCTTTTAATATCAGAAACTGCGGTCTACAATGACCCTTATTCTAACCACTATTTTTCTAACTATTTCTAACAATAGAACCTTCTATGCGTATTTATTTACAAACTAAAGTATAAATCGAATTTATTGATGTCCGCCCTAATGTTGGATTATTGATGTCCACCCTTCATGCTTTCACGCCTCATGAACCTTCACTATATCAAAAACACCAAAACACATTAATACATTAATAAATTAACACTCCAACAATGCATTGTTCAACATATGCCATAATGATTGGGATGATTTGGATGAAATGGCCATGTCTACCATTCTATTGCTCCTAGCCAATAATGTTTACTTTATAGTAATTGTTAAGTGTAAAAATAGTGACGTGGTGTTATTGACTAACCGAAATCGTTACCGAACAAATATTTAAACGTAAAACAATGATTCACCGTAACTGTGTTAAACTTCCAGTATCGTCACCGAAACAACTTGGGTTCTTGGTAGTGGTAGGGGTCTGTTAGACAGAGGCCCTGTACTATTTTCCCAAATCCTTACACAACCGTAAATACTCTATCGCGTCTTAACTCAGTACTTAGCTTTAACTGACTAGTAACTGTTTCTGCGTACTAGGACGCCGAACTTACAGACTAATCTGCTATGGTAACAGAGCACTAGTCTGGTTCTGACTCGCAAACTAATAGAGTTACTCAACTTTACTAAACTTATGCAACTCAATACACACTTCTTCAGAACAGACAGGTATATATGCCGGATAGCAGACAAACTCACAGTAGGCAGTAAATCAACCAGAAGATACTATAATCAATAGATTCATTCGTCACAAAACTTATCAGTACTCTTCAATCAACTTATTCATGCTACTGGATGTACTAGCTCGTCCTCATATTCGTGATTACCAGAGAATGATGCCGATGGTACTGAATCCGGTAGCACAACATAGCATACGAGAACACACTTCCAGTTATCTATTCAGAATTCCCACTATCAATTATCTTATGCAAGGAAATGACTGACAGTACGTAAATCCTGGGAACTTATACAACCGAACACAACACTAACAAGCAGACACACAACCCTTTACTTATGATTCGTTACTATGTACCACAGTATCAGTGGGCGAGGCAGAATGATCAGAACACTGACAAGACTCAGACTACACAACAATACATCACACAGGCTTCGACAATTACTCTGGCAAGTCGAGAAAAACGGGGCTCTCGACCACTCTTTTTCCATTGCTTTATAAAGATGTTTACAGGATGCGCGTACCAACTTTTCACGCAAATTACGAAAACTCCGTTACATCCGGCATACATTTGTCCTACGGCCGTCTAACACTGGCACGCACGGTGGACTCGAACCCGCAAGTGATTTTAATTACAAAACTATTGTTCATCTATGATACCTTCTAAATACATATTCCTGGCTAATCTAAATGTCCGGGCTATTTTTTTCTTAAGAGTTTCTAATAATTGCTTAAGGGTGTCGGGTTCTAAAATCTGTGCATCTACTCTAACGGAACTAAGTGTGATGGCTTCAGTAAGCAAAATTTCGGCCTGTGTTTGCAAAAAGGCCTCCTGTAAATAAAAATTGTTGGATAATGCCGCGTCTCTGGCTGTCTTCATGTCAGTTACTTGTTTCTGCATCTCCATGATTCTGTCTTTCTGGTTTCGTACCTGATTATCCAGTCTTTCAAACTGTTGATTCTGAAATTGTATGGTTTTGTGGTAGGCATCTCGCTCTCTGCGGATATTTGCTAAGTATTTTTGATGTTTAGCTTCCCTAAGTAATTGATGCTTAAGGATAGAGTTCACCTCATCCAATGATTCTTGTGTTCTCTGTAGTTGTTCTTCTACTTGCTTCGCTTCTTTCTGTTGTTCTTGATATTTCTGTACTGTGTCCTACAGCTGGAGTCTGGTTTCTTCCAGTAAGTTGCCTATCGCGATCCGTGTGTCTTCTGTATCTTTGATTGTTTGATTTAACTTTATTATTTCGGTGTCGGCAGCGGTCAGTAGTTCGTCTTTTTCAGCCAGTGCCTTATCTCTCTGGCTTGAGTGTTCTTCCTGTGCTTGGAGTGTAGCCTGTAGTTGCTTGATCTGCTCTTGTAGTGCATGATTTTCCGCTCTTGCTGCTTGTAATTCTTCCTGAAGAGGGGTGATATCCGCCTCCATTATTTCCAATTTCCTTTGGAATTCTTCTCGTGCATCGTCTGTGGCTTGCTTCAGGTGTTGCGGCAGTTGATGGGATAGATTAATTAAAAGGCGACCCATGGCTTCTAATTCTGAAAAAACTAGAATGGGGGGGTGTGGCAGAGGAGGGCGAGATTGCGATGAGGTTCCGGTGAGGAGTTGTTGTGAATTCGGTGGTGAATAGTTGAGGGAGGATGTCGAGGTTTCAGTAATTCCGGTGGGGTGGCTAGGCTTGATGGGACTGCGGGGTGGTTCTGGTTGGGAAATGGGGTTGACAGGCGGTGTTTTGGGAAGGGTGGAGTCAGTAGTTTGTACCTTATTTGTTTGTTCCGTTTCTGCGTTGTTTGCTTCTGTGGATTCTACTGCCTTCAATAGATTATCTAGTGCATCTTGATGAGATTGCTGCTCATTTTCCTGTTGCTCTGTTTCTTTTTCGGTCGAAATTGATTCTGTTTCTGCTTGATTCTGTTGCTCTTGTTGCTCAGTCGATGATTCATTATGCATTGAAGTTGTTGTATCATGGAAGGTCTCTTCTTCGTTCTTCTCTTTGTCTTTATCGTCATCGTTAACTTTGTCGGCTGAGCCTTGTGCTTCACTTTCTGAGGAGCTAATTCTAATACGTTTCCTGCGAAACAACTGATTGAGCTCTTCTTCATCTTCTTCTTCCTCATCTTCTAGTAGTTGAACTGACTCTTCGTGCCTTAAGACTGGTCCTCGTGGTGGTGGTTGAGCAGCGAGTATGGTTGGGAAGAGGAAAGAAAGGATGTGGGGAAGTCTAGATCGAGGGGTGGTTCCTTTGTTGACTTGTTTCACTATGGCGACACACTCCTTATGGATTCGGTGAAAGAAAAATGAGGCGAAATTAACGGGTTCTTGTGCGGCAAGGTCGATGGCGGAATAGAATGGGCGGGAGATATCGTATGTCCGTTTCTGGAGGTTAAGGATTGCGACTAAGAACTGTAATGCAGTTCATTCAGGTTCGGGGCGGCAAAGAATGGCGTATTCGTTCGATGAATGGCGGGGGAAAAGTTTGGTCATGCGGGCTACGGGGATACTTGAGCCATTCTCGCGGCCTTGTGGGGTGAGGCGGAAGGCTTCGGCGAAGGCCTGGAAGGTTACGACGGTTCTAGATGGTAGGGAGAGGAAGATCCATTGTCATTCAGCGATGGGGGATTGGGCGATGGCAGGGATGATTTGTACGAAGAAGGGATGGGCTTCCACTGAGTGCCATGGCAGCTCAGTGAAGTTGGCCGACCCTCAGATGCGCAGGTATTCTCCTACCTCAGTAGGGATACCATCACAAAAAGCTGTGTAGTTCGCCAATGCTTCCATTGCGCATGCTAACACGAATACACAGAACACAGCACACGAATACACAGTACATAGAAGGCACGAGCACAATCACAAGAACACAATAGCGTTTTTTGGCGCAACCAAAGAGCTTAAGTACAGACATTACGGTGGGGGGGGTAGGAAGTGATGGTTATCATTGTGCGGTGCTGGAATGATATTGCTTTTAATTTGGCGTGCATGCTTGAGTAATTGGTAAGGAGGGCGGCTTATGACAAAACACGGCTAATTTAGAAAGAAAAGAAAGAACAGAATGAAAAGTAAAAAACAAAAGCTAAAAAAATGCGGTCCACAGCCGAATGATTTAATGCGGACTAGTAGCGCTTTGATACGGCTGCAGCTTCGAGCCGTTGATTGCTTTTGGGAGTGGATTTCCGGTCAATGTAGTCAACCGAAAAGTTGTTGGACCGATTTGCTCTGATATCTTGTAAGGGCCGAACCACCGTAATTTGAATTTACCTGCGGATCTATTTGACTTTGCATTATAGAAAAGTACCAATTGTCCTACCGAAAATATTGGAGTTTTCAGGTTTCGATCATGCGTCCTTGCCTGTCTTAGTTGAACTTCGTGCATAGTTAAGAAATTGAGCCATCGGTGCTCATCTAACTCTCTGAGTGTGTCCAACCGAAATGACAGTGAGTCTTCCGGTAGTAGTTTCTGGGTAATGGCTACTCGTAAACTTGGTATAACTATCTCCATTGGTGCTATTGCTTCTAAGCCATAAGCTAATTTGAAAGGTGTCAATCCTGTTGTTATCTTGTAGGTAGTCCGGTATGCCCATAACACTGCAGGTAGCAGTTGATCCCATCTTTCTGGTGATTCCATGATTAATTTTCGAAGGATATTCAGCAGAGATTTGTTTGTACTTTCGGCCAAACCATTAGCACGCGGATAATAAGGAGAACTAAATTCATGTGTGACCTGGAACGACTGTGTGAGTGCCTTCATTAGATTGTTTACAAAATGAGTACCTTGATCTGAGACAATTTCCAGTGGTAGGCCAAATCGTGGAAAAACATCGGTTAACAGACATTTTGCTACCGTAACTGCTGTAGCTGACCGTAAAGCCCAGGCTTCTGCCCATCTAGTTGCATAGTCTGTACAAGTCAGTATGTAACGGTTGTTACTGAAGACTACTGGAGGTGTAATCGGACCGATAAAATCTAGACCCCACTTCTGGAAAGGTTCCAATGGTAAGATGGGTTGCAGAGGAAAGTGATGTCGTTGCAAGGGCTGGCCAGATCTTTGGCAAGTATCACATTGATTGACAAACTGTGAGATATCTCTGTACATCGTTGGCCACCAGAGACCACTCTGCAGAATTTTCCGGTGAGTTAAGTCTGCTGCAAAGTGACCACCGGAAGGAATCGAGTGAGCCAAAGTGATAACTGAGTTAACTTCATGCGGTGGAATACATCGAAGTAGGATTCCGGTGTAATCTACATAATATAATTCTCCAGCAATTAACCGGAATCGGCGGCTAAAGACTGCAATTTTCCTGCGTACTGCTCTAGAAGTCTGAGATGGAAGACAACCATCAGTGAGAAAGGTCAAGATCTGATCATAATATGAAAATGGGATAGGTGGGTCGGCAGAATCTTCATTAATTGGTTTTGATACATAGATCGTTGGTGTCGTGTCATCTATACCTATCGGAGCTTCACCGGAATCTAAGCGGGATAAGAAATCTGCTAAGGCATGTGAACTGCCTGGCCGGTGAATGACTTCGTAGTCAAATTCCTGCAAGAGTAAGACCCATCGTGCTAATCGACCACCTAGATGCTGTTGTCGAACTAGATAGACAAGTGCAGCGTGATCTACATGAAATGTGAATTTATGGCCTAGCAAGTAATGTCTGAATTTCTTGACTGAATATACTAGCCCTAGACATTCTCTTTCTGTTACAGAGTAATTCTTCTCAGCAGGGGCTAATCTTCGACTTGCATAATACACTTGTCTGAACCATTTATCAATTTGTTGTATCAACACACTTCTTATTGCGATATCTGAAGCATCAACAAATACATGAAATGGGTGATCCCAGTCCGGCGGTTGTAAGATAGGAACTTGTGTTAATAAATGTTTTAAACGATCAAATGCTATCTGGCATTCCTGGGTCCATTCAAATTGTCGAGGTGTTTTGCTGATTAGCTTGTTTAGTGGTATAGCCAAATGAGCAAGCCACCGTAAGTGTCTTCCATGCCACCGTACTTGGCCCATAAAACGCATGACTTCTTTTGGAGTAGCTGGCACCGGGGATTCTAATACTCCCAAAATTTTATCTGGATCTACTTGGATACCTTGTGCAGATACAATGTGGCCAAGTAACTTGCCACATGAGACTGCAAACACTGATTTGTTTGGGTTCAAGCAGAGTCTATACTCTCTGCATTTCTGAAAGCAGCACCGTAAATGGAACAAGTGTGCTATCATCTTACCGAAAATTGAAAAATTGTCGAGATATACTTGCATAAATGAAGTGAGATAAGGAGAAAATATCTCCTGCATACATCTTTGAAATGTGCTTGGTGCGTTTCTTAATCCAAACCACATGACCGTACAAGCAAAGACACCCCAGTTGGTAATAAATGCAGTTTTTGGTATATCTTCTTCGGCCATTCTCACTTGGTTGTAGCCACTGTATCCATCTAGGAATGAATACATCTCGTGACCTGCTACTCTATCAAGCATGGTATCCAAAAAGGGGATTGGAAATGGATCCGGTACAGTTGCTGCATTTAATTTCCGGTAATCTACACAGATTCGCAATTGCTTGTTTTTCTTAGGCACAATCACAATTGGAGAGATCCACTCAGCATGCTCTACTGGCACGATGAATCCAACTTTCAATAACCTATCAAGTTCTGCCTTTACCTGAGATGCATAATGGGGATTCATCCGGTAGCTGGTTTGCTTTATCGGCCTTGCTTCTGGTTTCAGCATGACCCTATGCTGGTAGATACGGGGTCCAATCCTTTCATGTCTTTGTAGTCCCATGCAAAGACGTCAGTGAATTCTCGGAGTAGCTGGATTAAGCTTGCTTGAAATGTTTCCGGTAAGTTTTGCTTTATCTTTACAAGACGCGGATGATCTTCATCTCCTAAATTGTAAGTGATCAGCTGATCTTCGGGAACATAGAACTGTTGATGTTTTTCTGTGTTGTCTGTTGGTTTAAGAAGTTGTTGTAGTTCATCGTCATGTGTCGAAACAGTGTCTTCCTTCTTAGCCTCTTCTATGATGGGTATTACTGTACAGACTGAAGCATTCCAATTATCTACAACGGACTGTAGATCAATAGTTCCTAAGGAAATTAAATCAGCGTTACTCTTCAGAAACTCTTCTTCTTCATCGTCTGATAATCCATCTAGCATATGGACTGGTTCAGCAAAATACGGTCTAGCGTGAAGCTCGCAAGGTTGTATAGCATCTAATTTTACCACATATTTACGGTTGGCATCTTTAAACATCAGCTCTTGTGCAGACCAGTCTTGTATTACCTTCGCATGCTTCAGCCAAGGTCGGCCGAAAAGAAGGTTGTAATCCAAAGAGGATTCCGGCAAATCTAGTATAACAAAGGTCATTTTAAAAATCGTACCTTGCAAAGTGATGGGTACATTCCGCACAAGTCCTACGGGATGGACTCTTGATTGATCTACCATTCTGACAAAAAATTGAACTGGTTCGATTTCGGTCCACCCTAACCTTTTGCATAATGCCGCAGTAGCAATGTTAACACCAAAGCCTCCATCAATTAATACCTGCGTAATCTTATGATTCTTATACCATAGTGTAATCAGGGGAACTGAATGATCAACCGTGGAATCAGGTTCCGGTTGAACTGCTGCTTCCGCCGGAATACAAGAAGGTACCGGACTGAACTGTTGTTGGAACTGTTGGTGAATCCCAGGTACTAATGCCAGTAGTTGGCCCAGAGGCAGAGTGATAGATGCCTTAGATAAGATTTCCCAAGCCTGTTGAGATTGATTGACAGGCTCTACTGATGTTGAAGTTGATGCCTCTACTGATGCGGAGGTGTCTACGGTTGTATCTGCTGCTGATGATGTTCCTGCTGCTGACTCCTGTTGTTGTGTTCCTTCCTTTGTTAACGATGGTTAGGTTACCGGAATAGGCTTTGGGAAGACTGGTGGTTCTGTTGTGGTCCATTGACTAGCCTTGTTGTATATTCTGTGTTGTTCACGTATCCCTGGTTCAAATATTTCTACTACCGGTTGTAGTTGTTTATCGGAATGGGTCTGGACTGTAGCAGCCTGTGTTTCCACCGGTGTGATTTTTACCATGTTGGCCATTGGATTTTGACGTTCCTTCTTCCTTTGATCATACTCAGCTGCATCCTTGCAAAATCTCCTAATATGTCCAAATTCACCACAAAAATGGCAGCGTGGTGGTGGTAAATTGGGATTTTCCGGTGGTGGTCCGTTTTGCCAACGGTTTGGATTATAGTTGTTATTCCTCTGTCCTTGGTAATTTCGATATCCTTGCTACTGGTTGTTTCTCATTTGTGGAGGCACATAGTGATTGGCTGGCTGCCCTTGTTCCTGAATAATTGCATTGACAGTCGTTGTTCCCTATACTCTAGCATTGTATGCGCAGTTTTCGGTGGTGTGTCCGGCAGTGTTGCAGATAGCGCAGAATGTCTGATTTAGTGCACAATTGGCACTAGTATGTCCTGAATTTTTGCATGTGTTGCAGTATACTTGTCTAGTCATATCTTCTGCAATATTTTTGTTTGCTTTTACCCACTCCAAATCTTCTGTAAATCCACGGACTTTGTTTTCCAGTTCTAGAGTCATTGCAATGACTGCATCGAGTGTCATAGCTCCGACACATCTTATGATCATGATCTGCTTAAGTTATGGAGTTAAGCCATTGATGAACCACTGGGTGATAACGTCATCTGGTAAGTTAGCATGGGCCTGTGGTAGCTGCCTTAAGTGTGTTCTGAAGAGAGTAGCATACTCCTGTACGGTTTGATTTGCCTTCTGTCTATTGTTCTGTAGATAGTCAAAAATTTCGAATGGATTCTTTTTTAGCCTGAATCGCTGCAAAAAAGCATCTCGTACTGCTTCGTAGGTGCCGAAATGATTAATATCATATTCTATAAGCCATCTGGCAGCTTCATTGACAAGTGTAGATTGGAAGACAATGGCTTTGTAGGCCTAATCCTATGGATGGTTGAGAACTGCATAACTTATCTCGAAAGTGCGCACGTGAGCATCCGGATCATCTCCTGGAAATCCACCAAACTTTGTGTACGTCACTCCTGTAGGAGTCGGCCTGTGTGGACATAATTGTTGTTGTTGTTGTTGTTGTTGTCCGTTCATCGTGAGTGTATTATACCTTCCTTCTGTTTCTAGGGCCTGAATATCTGAACTACCGGAATCTGTATCGTCGGATGGCGCACTTTCCGGTGCGATTATCTTGCTTAATATGCTTCGAATCTCTGTTTCGAACAGCTTTTCTTCCTTCTTGATGTCCCGTGTATGGGAACTCGCTTCCAAGCACGGTGATTAGGCTGAGGATTCAATAGAAAATGCTAAATCGTCACCGAAAAACTGTGATTCTCGTACCGAAATATCACCGGAATGAATCGAAATTATGCCCGAATTTTGCTTTTTTCGCTTTCACTGATTTCTTTGACTATAGCGTTTCTAATCGTAGTTGAATCTGAATCTTTTTCCAAGAGTGTTAAACTAGATTCCAACTGCGTCTTGGTAGGTTCTGGAATTACTATATTTTCGACAGACTGTGCCGAAATAGTACCGGAATGTACCAGAGGTGTAATAGGTTCCACCGGAATATGACCAGAATCAGTTTTAATGTTCTTAACTTCCTTGACAACTGAGTCAGTCCTAGTTGTACTTCTACCTCCCAAAGTTGGCTTTAGTACTCCAGAATGATGATTCTTGGGATACATTTCACCGGATCGAGTAACCGGCATGTATCATCTTTTGTACTAATCACAGAGTATTACTAACGGGACAGTCTGCAACAATCTGGTTCTGTTGCTACTGCCAATCGATCGATAATCTAATTCTGACAGATGACTGGCAATCTTGATGCCACCTTCCCACAAACGGCGCCAAATGTTAAGTGTAAAAATAGTGATGTGGTGTTATTGACTAACCGAAATCGTTACCGAAAAAATATTTAAACGTAAAACAATGATTCACCGTAATTGTGTTAAACTTCCAGTATCGTCACCGAAACAACTTGGGTTCTTGGGAGTGGTAGGGGTCTGTTAGACAGAGGCCCTGTACTATTTTCCCAAATCCTTACACAATCGTAAATACTCTATCGCGTCTTAGCTCAGTACTTAGCTTTAACTGACTAGTAACTGTTTCTGCGTACTAGGACGCCGAACTTACAGACTAATCTGCTATGGTAACAGAGCAGTAGTCTGGTTCTGACTCGCAAACTAATAGAGTTACTCAACTTTACTAAACTTATGCAACTCAATACACACTTCTTCAGGACAGACAGGTATATATGCCGGATAGCAGACAAACTCACAGTAGGCAGTAAATCAACCAGAAGATACTATACTCAATAGATTCATTTGTCACAAAACTTATCAGTACTCTTCAATCAACTTATTCATGCTACTGGATGTACTAGCTCGTCCTCATATTCATGATTACCAGAGAATGATGCCGATGGTATTGAATCCGGTAGCACAACATAGCATACGAGAACACACTTCCAGTTATCTATTCAGAATTCCCACTATCAATTATCTTATGCAAGGAAATGACTGACAGTACGTAAATCCTGGGAACTTATACAACCGAACACAACACTAACAAGCAGACACACAACCCTTTACTTACGATTCGTTACTATGTACCACAGTATCAGTGGGTGAGGCGGAATGATTAGAACACTGACAAGACTCAGACTACACAACAATACATCACAGGCTTCGACAATTACTCTGGCAAGTCCAGAAAAACGGGGCTCTCGACCACTCTTTTTCCATTGCTTTATAAAGATGTTTACAGGATGCGCGTACCAACTTTTCACGCAAATTACGAAAACTCCGTTACATCCGGCATACATTTGTCCTACTCCTACGACCGTCTAACATAATGGATTGTGAAAGTGTAGAGGAGCTTTGGAAGAAGTTATGCAATACATATGAAAAAGAAAAGGCATCAAATAAAGTGTATCTGATGAGAAAGTTATATGAACTTTGCATGGACATAGATAGTGTTGCTACTCATCTAAATGAGTTTGATGCTATATTCTCCCAATTAAAAGCTCAAAAAATGGAGATGGATATTGAAATGAAAGCAGTCTTATTGTTATTCACCTTGCCGTCATCATGGGATACATTTTTCATAGCTATTAGCAATAGTGCACCTAGTGGTTAACTGCTTTATGATGACATATGTGGAGCACTCTTGAGTGAGGAGATTCATAGAAAATCTATGGTTGGCACTCAGAGTGGAGATGCATATAATGTTCGTCACTCTTATCAGGGAAAGAATCAGAAACATTATTCACGAGCAAGAATAAGGAAAAGATTGATCAACAAAATAAGAGTATAAGTAAATCAAGGAAAAGGAAAGCAAAATAAGAATGCTAAAGTTACAGGGTAGAATATTGATGGGCATGTTAAATAGCTACTTGCACCATCTACTTCGACTATGAAGATTGAGGAAATCAATGCTATTTGTGATGATGCTGATGTGTTGACACTTGATAGTAGGCACACTATTGAGGCTCTTATGTCCCACACATGGCTACTAGATTATGGTGCTTCTTTCCATGTGAGACCACACAGAGAATGGTTCTCTACTTATGCGCCAAAGTCTCTTGGTACTGTGAGACTTGGTGACTCTTATCAGTGTGACATTGTTGGGATTGGAGATGTGGTTGTGCAGTTCATTGATGGTTCAAACTTTAATATGCATAATGTATGCCATGTACCTCAATTATCACATAGTTTGATGTCAGTTGGTCAACTTGATGACCTTGATTACAAGGTGGTCTTCTATGCTCAGTCCTTTTGCATATCAAAGGGAAATATGGTTATTGCAAAAGGAAGCAAAGTTGGCTCACTTTATCCTTTATTTGTATCACAGAAAGAACACTTGTTAACTGTTATTGAATAGCCTATGGCTTGTATTTGGCATGGCCGTACGAGCAACATATCTCATAGTGGAATGGAAAATCTTTCTCATTCTGACTACTTACTTGTGTTATCTTTCTCCAATTTTTCATTTTGTGAGCATTGTCAATACGGAAAGCAAATTAGGAATGTGCATAAAACACGCATTGACTCTTCTATGCAGCCTTTTGATCTCATTCATACAAATTTATGTGGTCCTATGCCCACAAGTTCATTAGGTGGTTCTCTTTACTTTCTAACTTTCATAGATGATGCTACTAGAAAATTTTGGGTATATCCTATCAAATCGAAGGATGAGGTATTCCCTATTTTCAAAACATGGATTGCTTCAGTTGAGACTAAAAAGGAATTAAGCTTAAGGCTTTACATTCAAATAATGGGGGTGAGTATACCTCAAATGAATTCAGTCTTTCCTATCAGTCTAGAGGAATTCATAGAGTATTTTAATAATTCGTAGAGGAATTCGTAGAGGACCAGTTCCCTAAACAATGGTACCAAAATTTTGATGCTTTTATGAAGTCTCAAGGCTATTCTCAAAGAAATGAGGATCATTGTATTTACACAAAGAGAGGCTCAGATGGAAGCTTGACATGCTTGATAATTTATGTCGATGATATGTTGATAGCTAGAAACTCCTCTTATGACTTGTCAATTCTCAAAAAGAAGTTGAGTCAGACATTTGATATGAAGGATTTGGGGAAGGCAAAACATATTCTTGGCATGTGCATTACTCTTGATAGGAGTAAAAGATGCATATACTTATCTCAAAGTGAGTACATATCCAAAGTACTTCACAAGTTTAATATGCAGCGTGGAAAGGCATTGAGTATATCTTTACCCACATATGCGAAATTGAGCAAGGATGATTGCCCAAAATCAAATGAGGAAAAGCAATTCATGAACAAAATTTCTTATTACTCTATTGTTGGCACTCTCATGTATGCTATATTAGCTACGAGACTAGACATTGCATTTGCAGTGGGAGTTCTGAGCAGATATATGTCTAATCTTTGAAAGAAGCATTGCAAAGCATTCAAGATGATTTTGAGATATATGAGTGGCACTAAGAACACGTGTCTATGCTTACGTAGAGGGAAAGCATCCGTTATTGGTTACATAGATTTTGATTATGCTAGTTGTATAGACAATCGTAAGTCTACATCAAGGTACATTTTTCATTTTGTTGGAGGTGCTATCTCTTGCAGATCTCCTCTTCAAGACTGTACAACTATTTCCACCACATAGAGTATGTTGCAGCAAGTGAGGCATGTAAGGAAGCATTGTGGCTTTTTTGTCTTCCTTGTAATATAGGTCTATCTGAGCATGTAGCTGATTTGCTCAGTGATAGTCAAAGTTCCATTGCATTGGCTAAGAATCCGATCTATCATGCAAAAACCAAGCACATTGAGATGTGGTATCACATCATTAGAGACTGCTTAACCATTGAGCACATTATTCTTGAGAAGGTTCATAGTCGAGATAATGTTGCAAATGCTTTGACTAAAGATCTACCACATGATAGCTTTCGACACTCTTATCACTTCATGGGGTGTTACTTGATTCATAATCTTACATAATTACTTGTATACTTTGTAACATGCCCATCAGGTTGGAAGTATGGTTTGTATACTTAAACTAAGTTATTCTTTATCTTCTTTATTTTTCTCCCATATTCACTTTGGCCATATTGGCCAGTGAGATTGTTACCGTTAGTGTCCATATGAAAGGCCAAATCAACCTCTCCCATATCCTTGATAGTTTGTCTAACCTTGGCCCATATTTTCAGAAGAGCATTGTTCTAGCCTATCTCGAGGATTACCTAATTCCGTCATATGGATATTATTCACATATGGTGGTGTATGCCAAAGAGCACCATATTGCAATTTCGGTTGAATATGGTTTGTCGTTATTGCTTAATTCTTGGTATTATATCTATATTGTTATGTATTATGCTTTATTATATTACAAATTGCATAATATACTTGATTTAGGGCACAAGTGGCCGCTACATGTCCTGCATTTCTACATTTTGTAGAGTATAATTCACTATATGGATCAGATACTACCAAAGCAGTTGAAGTTACCGAAGTTGTGACTTTTGGAGAGCGTTGCCAAATTGGATTGACTGCTTTGATGTTTCCTTCCAATTGTTCAATAGCATCAATTATTTGGTCCAAAGTTTTGATACCATCTAATGCAAAAAGACAAATTTTCTCTTTGAGTAAAGGATTCAACCCATCCATCAACCAACCATGCACATCTTTCGGAGGACGTACATCCTCAAGAATCTCACGTAGAGTACTCTGGATTAGAGAGGCATAATCCGCACCGTTTGAGCTGGGTTTTGTACCATATATTATAATGTAATAAATAATTGACCTATGACCTTTCAAAAGCGTCTAAAAACGTAGTTTTTAAGGCATTATATGTTACAAAATGATTTGGAGTAAATTCAATTAACCAGCACAGCGCTTCACCACCAAGAGTGGCCTAGAACACTTGAGATTTCCTAGCGTCATCTTGGTTTCCTTCCATCAAATTGTATTGTATATCGAAAAGTCAAACATGAACATTGAGACCGTCATCTATTCTTCCACTAAACCTATTGAACTGCATTCCGCTAATTTGATGACCTCGCACCGCCATTTTGATCGGAGCTTGCCAACAGCTCCACTCTTTGTCAGTAGGTATCCACTTTAATTCACCCGACACCACACCTGAATCCCAATGCCTCTTTTCTCATTCCCTTTCTAATTCCTCATTCGCTTTTTGTCTATATACACCTTCTTGCTTGCAACTTTGTTGCTTCAAAAGCTACCTACAGCTCTAGGAATTGTGTCACTAATGGGTATGCTAACACCTCTTTATCTAGCAAAGCCTAGAGTTTTTCTGATATGTGGTCACTTCCATAAACTCCATCTCCTAGGCCGTCAATATTTAGTGAGGTAGACGATTCTGCTACCGCAAATATTGCACATTGTTCTTGATACTTTGAGAACCACTTAAATGAGTTGACATGATCCTTCTCCATCACCATGTGTAGCCTTCAATCTCATCCGAATTGCGCTTAATGTGTATGACACCTCATCACCCAGCATTGTTTAGCGATATCCTATCCTATAGTGGTTGCCAAATGTTTGTCGGTTGTTAATACAGCAAGAAAGGTTTGGGGAATGGGGATTATTGAAATAGATTCAATGCATTTCTATTTCTACTTTGCAATTAGAACACAAAAAAAAAAAATATTGAAATACTCAAAACAATAGGATGCTTTGGGACAAATAATGGCGCAAAAAAAAAAAAAGATATTGATTAGAGTGCAAAGCCTTCACTAACATCAGCACAGTGTTGTACTCTTCTCTCTGTATGGCTTCTTCTCTATATGGCTATCTTCCCTCTGTGTGCATACATATTCTCTACCTTCCACCCTCCTCTCGTCATCTCATCCAAGGCATCTTTGTAACTTCATTACAATGGTTACAAATTACCAAACAGATAGTCATTGAGTTTCTGAGGAATTTTAAAAGCTTACAAAATAAATATATTACAAATTGGGTATCCAAACCACAATCTAACAGAACTCTAGCTTACCAATCAATACACATGATTCAATCTAACAACTCTAGCTTATCAATCAATGCACATGATATGAGCGCTAATATGGACTCTTCATGGACATAACTTCCACGATTGGGAAGATTTTTTCAAAAGGCCATAAACGAACTAAGTGGTAAGGGACAAGATAATACTAGCATATTGGAATGTTTGTTTAACAAGGTGAAATAAAACCCCAAAAGAGAGCTATATTTAGGTGTTAAAAAGGGATACAAAAGAGCATACGGATACTTAAAAGATCCTAAACATAAACCATATACATGAGTATAATCCTACTATGATTACTATGTACACGTTGAAGATGAAGGCATTGATCCACTACAAAAAGGAAAATTTTACAATAAATATTTGATGAAAAGGTAAGATGTTTGATAGGGCTACACAAAGCATATGCATGGATGGCTATGATTGGAGGAGCTTTGAAGATGTGCAAGCCTTGGGTGGTGGCTCAAACATTCCATTGTATGAGTTTCCCCGTGGAAACTATCCCCCCCCATGGAAATTATCCCCTAGCCCTCTTTGATTATTTCTAAAACACACACACCTAGTAGTATCTAGGTACTTTTTTTAGAAAAGCATTCTTTTTTTATTTTCCAATATTTGTGATTCTTTTCGAATGTGTGCAAAGCCCACTCCTTTTGCATTTATAGAGATTCTTTTTTAAACTAGATAACCACAACTCCCTTACGTAACTCCTACCTTTCTTATTTTTCACATATGGTCTTTTGAGCACATGCTCTCTTCTTAGTTCCACTCCTCTTTTATATAAGGAAAGGCATTTCTTGTATTTGGAGTCCCTTGGCCTCTATTTAGAATAGAATGAAGGTTTCATTTGTTCTCTCAATTCCTTGTGGTTGGAGTTGGTCATGTTGTGTGGAGATATTAGCTAGGGTTCACATGTGTGCGTAAGGGTGCTTACATTTGCTCAATGATGACATGTGCTTTTGAGACATTGATAACATGAGCATGTGTGGCATGCCTTGCATCACTTGTAGCTTGATTTAGAGAAGCCTCTTGCTTCCACGTACGGGGACTAGGGTCAAATATTCCCCTAAGCAACAAAGAAACATCATGGTAAAAGATATATCCAAGAGCATTAGGTTCGCATAGTTGCATAGTTGAATCATTGCCCTGCTTTCAAGGGGGAGAAGGTTCAAATCCTCTTCATAGGAGGGAGAAGAAGGTTCAAATCCTCGTAGGAGGGAGAAGGTTCAAATTTTCTAGGCTATGCTGGCTACACAATCCTCATCATATGACATGGTGAGACGTTAAATTTAGCCCTTCCAGAATTATTGGCTTTTGAGCACTCTTGATGGACAATGTCGAGTGGCAAGGGTCATGATCACTACAGCAAGGTCAAGTTCAATTATTTGGGCCTATGGCTGTCCCTACCCTTAGTGGGCCTTTTGACTCTGTTCATTCCTAATAATAAGTGCTAGGTATTTTACCCCTACTTGTGTGCGGGGTGTTTTGTTTTTTTTTTTTGGGGGGGGGGGGGGGGGGGGGGGGGGGGATGTGCCTTCACATTGTAGTCTCAATTAATTCAAGCTATGAGGAAGACTAAATTGCAAGATACAAGGGGACGACTCTGACTATCAATCAATACACATGATCACTGCAAACCAACATTGATAAACTTCAACCTATTTGCACTCTCAAAATCCCTACTTTCTAATATAAACGAAAATGATAATATATTGATCTAAATTGATTCGTGTAAGTGTTCGTTTCCTATCAAAAACCAAATGCAACTATCATGGAAGGAAAAGCAAATCAAACAATTGCTTCAAAAGGAAAAAGATCATCCATTTTGGAAGCTTAAATACACATACCTACATACGATAATGCATGGATTCTCATGAAAAAAAAAGAATAATTATCCCAGGTTCTTATGAACGAAGGCCTATGCATATGGTGCACTCGTGTGAATCGTGGCAATAATGTAGAATCTTTTAACCACGACATACTATGAATCCATGAATTACGTAAAATGCCGTTATTACCATTCCACTCTACTAAGAACTAAGCAACGTTTATCTTGCACATATGTAAATGAGACTGGAACTATACCTAGAATAAATCTAAGCTCAAGGTTGACAAATAATCAAGCTAATCCTAACCTAATCTCGGGCATGTATATAAATGAGACTGGGATTATAACTACAATAGATTTGAGCTTAAGGGGGTGAATATCAAGATAATCCTAACCGCATCCTTCATTATACATACTATGATAAAATGAAACACCACATGGATCATCCAATTAGGCAGATGCACCACAAACTTCTTCCGAGCATGTTGTGCAGAAAAGCATCAGAACATATTTTCACTTTTTCTGTATCAATGCTCTTTCTAAAGCAGGGAAGACACGATGACATTTCAGCATTGATATTAAGAGAACAAAATTCTGTCATTGATACTATTAAGAATAAAAATCTAAAACGGAGCACGTGTATCAAGCCGATCTCCTCATACAGGGCGGTGTGTACAAGGCCCGGGAACGGATTCACTTTAGAAGAGCAACTTGTAGAGGTTACTCCTAAGCAATACTTGGGTTCTCCAATAGGGAAGGGAATAGAAAAACTATTATTGCGTTGACTCCCCTCAAAGGCATAAGCTCTCTTTTTTCGAGCCTATATCCACCTGTATTTTCACCAAAAATGATAGGGCATATGCTCTCTTTGGGGATTATATTCACCTGTATTTTGACCGAAAATATTCCCTAGAATCTTTCAATAAACCCAACAAAGGTAAAAAGGTACAGACGAGTTTAATTTCAGAAGTCGAATAAAATTTCAAACACATTAGTAAGCCTTTCATGCCCAATATATTTGCATTGTAAGCCCTGTCAGCCCTGTCAGAAAATATTTTCCGAGCCCAATTCCAGAAAAACAGCATAATTTCCAGATATTTGAAAACTTCAAAACAAACAAGCGTGCCTTTCTATTCAAAATAAACAAACGAAACTCCACAAAGGACACCATCATCAAGTCCGTTTGAGTTTTGCCACATTGACTACCTGAAGAGTTCAATTCAACCATGCATCGAGGCAGCCAAGCTCAAGAGTTGTTACTTGTGATAATCAAAATAAAACAATGGCAGTTTACCGAATGGAGGTGACAAGACATGCAGTTTGGGTGCCTGCTACTAATGCTCCCAACCAAATGTCTTATTCCTGTAATATTCTCTACTATAAAGGACTCTCATAGCTATTACCCGCAGTAGTTGAAAAATCTCTTGCAATCACCAATATTGCCCTTGTACGTGATGAGGCAAAAAACTTGGTTACTTGAGTTGAACAGATTACAAATAAATGTTTTCTTCACTGATTTAATATGAAACTAACGTCAGCTTTGTTTTAGATAATAACTTTATGTAAGGCATTCAATTTGACTAATTACTAATGACTGAATTCCGAATCACTCTTTGCCCTTGTATAAATCATATTTATCGTCATCTTAAGTGACTACGTGCACAACTGCTGTATTCACATAAACCAGGTGATGTACGCTCATTCTATCTCTAGAAAATGGATCCCTGCCAAATAACATACAGTATCTTACTTCAACATGCCACAAGCAAAAGCAGAACTGAACCACTATCTTTATCATAGATTCCAGATAATCACAAGATATTATCTAATCACTATGATATTCTGCAAATGGGTCTTACGACAAATTTGTGATATTGATAAGCTTTGGTATTCTCCGAATGGTCCTACACATACAATCATATCATAAGTAGGCACCTGCTTTTCTATATTCAACATGACATTTCATGAAATCTACTTGCTTTTCTTTTAGTCTTACCAACTTACTATCAAAATACCCACTGTTAAATTAATCATCAAGACCTTCCACGACTACAAAACCTCTAGTAGGGGCTAATATATACCATTTCTCTAAATTTTAACCATGGGGATACTTTCTGCAGATAATTGAGCCAACAAACCAGTAAAATTAGCGCTTTCCCAAAACACCAGTATTAAGTGGGAATAAAGACCTCCTATGCAAAAAGGCCCAAGTCGCACTTGTTCTTGTTACCGCTATAATATACGATAATGAAAAAACAATCATTTTCTTGCAAGTCAAATTAAACACAGGCCCTTCAAGTAATAACTATAAAGCGAGATCAAACATCATAACTAGTATATGTCAGAGATAGTGCTCCTTAACGAGTATAGGTACAATCAATTATCTTTGCAGCTCTCCATATTATTGGAATCCAAAAATCTTGCAATCCCTTGGGATATTTGGGAAAAATAAATTATAAAAATAGTAGTAAAAAAAAGAAAGGAAATTTATTATGCTTATGTTCTGTACACTTATAAACATAGAGATGAATAACCTCATCAGTTGTAGAACTGCAACCGTGATGCTTGCAGATGTGCTTCACACAAGCACTGGCACTAGAGACAAAGAATCACATGCTCAGAGAGCTCTGAGACTACAGTTTCTATGCCGGAATCAAAATTTGTTGAGGATAACTAACAGCTCTATGCAGAGGCAAGGGCCTGTGATCTGTCTACTTCCCATTCTCAGGAAGGACATACCAGAGTTTAATGCTTCTGCATCCCTTCCCTTCTAGGGCACATATTGTGACATAGCATCCCTGCAAAATATATCATACCGTTGCTATACCACACTATCACAAGGGAATATTACACGCATCTAGATCACAACAAAAAAATTTAGAACTAACACACCTTGGAAGAAATATACCTGCTGAAGCTTGTGCAATAAAAGTGCCATCTGTGTGCAAGCACCCACAAAGCTCAACTCTGTACATCTATAGCAGTGCCTCATGCTCCATGAAACATTGTATTCTTACTGCAACAAATCTGCAATTCCCTAGATTTCATTTTGCGATGGATCTGATATACTACTCGACCTGAGCATGTACTCAGAAACAAGCTTCAAAAATGCTGATGTTTTGTCTTCCAGTAAATTGATAGGTGTGTCAAATTCAACAACCCTTCCTGTTCAATCAGAACTAACCTTTGTCAAACATTTCCATTCAGACAAAAAAAAATGCATGATGGATAACATGTAGGTGCTCTTACATGCTCAAGGAAACTATCACAAATAAAGGTCTCTGGAATGTGCAGAACTTTTTATTTGGGGGGAAGGAGGGGGAGAAGAGAAAGGGAGAGAGTAGAGAGAGAAAGAGAGAGAGAGAGAGAGAGAGAGAGACCATCACTCAAGACCAGAACATAGTCACT
Organism: Ceratopteris richardii; assembly: GCA_020310875.1. NCBI lineage: Eukaryota > Viridiplantae > Streptophyta > Polypodiopsida > Polypodiales > Pteridaceae > Ceratopteris > Ceratopteris richardii. Next base: position 30,094,655 of record CM035407.1, read on the forward strand.
GTCGATAACCGTAGGTATGCGGTGTGCAATTGTGATGACAGTGCAACTGCTCAGCTCCTCCCTGATGGTGCGTTGAATGAGACCATCCGTTGCCGTATCAACTGATGCAGTTGCTTCATCAAGCACAAGAATCTGAGTATGCCTTAAGAGAGCCCTTCCTAGACATAGGAGTTGCCTCTGACCAACACTCCAATTCTCTCCATTTTCAGTAACTGCTATTTCAGGAAGATGGATCAGATTTCCAACTGTTTGTATGACAAAGAAAGCTAAAATGACTCTGTATTGTACCTAGGGTGTCCAACTTTAATTCCTTGGATCGCAATACATCACCTAATTGGCATTTGTCAAGTGCCTGTTTATACCAAAGAGAGAATCAATGCATGTTAGGACATCAGAACTGAACCCATTCAATACTATGACACAAACACAAAGCCACTATGTGGCAGAAACTTTCAAGCAAGGCAAAGATCTTATATGAGAAACTTTCCTACAAGCATTAAAAGGACTCTTTGTTACCTCCCATATTTCAGCATCACTGTGTTCTTCAAGAGGATCAAGGTTCACTCTTATAGTCCCCTCAAATAGAGTTGGATCCTGAGGGATAATACTCAAGCGGGATCGCAAGTCATGCAATCCTATAGAAGTGATATCTACACCATCAATGGTGATAGTACCTCCTGAGGGTTCAACAATTCTGAACAGAGCCTGTATCAAAGTAGATTTGCCACTCCCTGTACGGCCAACTACGCCAACCTTCTTTCCACCAGGAAAACAGCAGTTTATACTATGAAGAACCAGTGGCAAATGTGCAGCATACCGTACCTACAATCGCAATAGCTTTCAGATAAGCACACGTAGAAACATCGAAAAGCTTAGCAACTGCACTGTAACACACCTTCAGATCATGAAATTCCACAGTTCCAACAGTTGGCCAACCACACAATGCTCTTGAATTTGCAATTAATCTAGGTGCCTCTCTTGGAAGTCTAGTATATTGCTGAATACGCTCAACTGAGATAATCTTGTTTTCAAGCTTACACAAACTCAGCACCCAGCGTGATTGCCGGGCATTCAGGTTCAAACCATATGTTATTGCAAGGCCGGCCATGCCTATAAAAGATTAATGACTAAGGAAACAATAAATAAATTGCACACAAAGTTGTATCTTATACTATCAAAAGCTTACTTGGATCAATGTTTCCCAGTGGAAATCTCACAAGAAGAAACATCAGAAATGCAAAAACGAATGTCGATAATAGCTCCATACGTAAGCAAAGCCACTCAACAGCAGAAAAGCTATGGAAGTAAGGCCTTGAATAATTATCAACAAGGGTGAAGTTCGTCCTGATGTAACGCTTCTGTTGATCAAATCCTCGAATGGTAGCTGCTCCTGAAATAGATTCCCCAAAGTGGTGAATAATTGGAGATTTCTGGATTCCAATTAATCGGGTGAGTTCTCGAGCTGAAGCCATGTAATACCTCTGAAGGCAAAAAAAGAAGGAAATTCAAACAAAATGAGCAGACAAGATCTCCTGGCCTATGGAAAACCATTTTGGAAGTAAGAGATAGGGAGGGGGAGGGATAACAAAGGCTACCTGCAACCATAGACAAATAGATGCCACTGGCAAGAACAGCAACAAAATCTGCCAGGTCACTTGACTCATAACTCCAATGATGGCAAGAAGCTGTATCGTTGTTGATGCAAAGCTTGCTAATCTGAAAGGGATGTCTAAGTCAACTACACTCTGATCTGATGAAACCTGCAAATAGCATACTGAGAAAGTCAAACTACAAGATCAACTTCAATTCAACAAAGTAAGTACAAAAGACATACTCGGTTCAAAATTCTGCCTGTTGGTGTAGAATCAAAAAATGACATCGGCGCACTAAAAATGGATTCATTCATGGTGAGAAAGAGCTTCTGGGCTGCCTTTAAACCAAAAACGGAGACTAAAAACGCTCGCAGAAAAACACAAAATGCACTGGCAAATGCCAGAATCATATACACCATTATCATCCTCACACTATGACTTCTTGATTGATGTCCATCAGTCGCAGGGCTAGCCCATGCCATCCACCAATTACTACCCACTTGCAAGAGCTGGAAAGCAAGCTGAGCTAGCACAATTATTGGAATAAGGAGTCCTCCATAGGCAGCAGTCATGTATGACCAATAGACTCTCCAACTAACTCTCCCCTTCTCCCTTTCCTCCTCCTGTACTAACTGCTTTTTCTTCAAACGTTTTGCCTTGGCCTTCTTTTGATTTGGCATTACAGAAAGCTGATTTTCAGCTGATAGTCTCTCACTCTTAAGAGAAGTTACCCTTTCAATCTCACAATTTTTTGATGATTCCTCTTCTGCATTTACAACAGAAGTTGGCTTCTCTGACTCCTCTGATTCATCAGTTACATATTCATTCACATCCATTGATTCAATAGCTTCATTATGAGCTGAGACAAGTGTATCAAAGTCTGTCCCTGCTTGAAGTAGGTCATCATATTTTCCTGCCTGGATTATCTCCCCATCCCGTAGAACCTTCAAAGCATTTGAAATCTTTGTAAGCAATACAAAAAGAAAATATACACGGTTCAATAGAGTTTCACAGCTTGCTTACTAGTATAAGGTCGGCTGCTGATAAAAACTCAACTTGGTGTGTTACAAAAATAACAGTCTTGTCAGCCAGTGCTCCTAGCAAGCATTCCTACGAAAACCCCATAAACAGGTAAATCAAAAGAGCCAAAACTGATAATCAGACATTCCAAAAAGAACATAAAGGATTATACCTTGAACAGCTCACTTCCAGTGTGTGCATCTACTGCACTGAAGGGATCATCAAGAAGGTAGATATCTGCATCTTTATACAGAGCACGGGCAAGTTGGATTCTTTGTTTCTGCCCACCACTGAGATTGATCCCCCTTTCACCAACAATAGTCTGATCCCCATGGGAGAACAATGTCATATCCTTCTTAAGGGCACAGACTTGAAGCACATTTTTGTACTTGGTTTTGTCCATTACATCTCCAAACAAGATGTTCCCCTCAATTGTACCACTTTGAATCCATGCGGACTGGGAAACATAAGCAGTTTGCCCACAAACCTTGACCTGAATAGATATAAATTTTTCAGCACAATTTCACAAGCCAACAACCGAAAGAATATCATAATCAGCAACAGCATCATAAATACGACAGGAAACATAAATCATTCCAAATAAGTATTACTTGAAAGATCTCCAAATAAGAACAAGCACCGAAGCATGTCCAAAACAAGTATTACAATGTATTGATATACATTACCAGTGCTTTAAAACCTTTCAAGTAATTTCAGAGGAGAACAAAAACTTTAACACGTGCAGAACCACTACTGCATATGTAATGATATTCATTACAGTGTCTTATAATTTATCAAACCTTTGAATATGCTTGGGTTTAGAAGTTACCATGCCAGATAGCTTGGGCATTTCACCAAGAATACATGAAAGTAAGCTTGTCTTGCCAGCTCCAACTTTCCCACACACTGCAACCCGCATCCCCTTGCTGACTTTCAAATTGATACTCAAAAGAGTAGGCATTGTAGCAGAAGACGAATCCCAGCTAAATGTACCATCTTTAATTTCAATGGCCAAGTCATCAGAAGTTCTGCTCACCCTTGAAACTGCATCTTTGGGTAGCTCCTCCTCCTCGAGGAAACTTGAAATCCGATCCAAAGACACTCTTGTTTGAGCAATCATCGCAACAAGGTCAGGAAAGCTTCGTAAAGGCTCTTGCAAAATGCGAAATGTGGCTAATGCGGATAGAACACGCCCTGCAGTGAGCGGAATACCTAGCAGCACACATGTGCCAAATGTTACAACAGATACAAAAACAGGAGCCCCCCAAAATATGAATGTTACTGCTGCTTGAGCAAAAAGAGCCTTTCGCAACCAGCGATATTCTTCCTTCCTCATAGCTTCAAGCTTGGCTTGATATCTGCTTTCCCATGCTTGTAATTTCAGGATCTTCATGCTCCTCAAGCACTCAGCAGTTGCACGCATACGCTCATCTTTTGCTGACATCAAGTTGTCTTGATAATCCTCTTGTAGTCTAGCCAGAGGTGTATTGGCGACTATGGAGATAATGGTTGCAGTAAGAGTTGCAATGAAGGCTATTCCAACACTCCTGTACAAGATACCAAGAGCCAACAAAATCTGCAACGGAAGAATCCAACTATCATGTAAATACCAGGAAAAGTCCCCAACTCTTTGAACATCTACAGACATGTAGTTTATAATCTCCCCGCCACTGTGGCTTTGCCGTGATTTACTGGAAAGGCGAAGACCCTTACGATATACAAAAGCCGTCAATGCATTTCGGACATGCATCCCCAATAAATCGATCCCCATGTACCATTGTCGCTGGGCAAGGCTCTCAGCAAGTTTGGAGCTCAGAAAAAAAAACGCAAGAATATAGCCTTCATTCTTAAACCGCCTCACACCACTCAAATAATCAACAAAATCAGTGATGAGATACGGGCCAACATATGAAGCAAAGGTGTTTATTGTCGCAAAAGCTCCACTTCTCACAGCCTCCTTCCAAAAGGAGATCGTAATAGCCTTTATAAGAGACGGTTGTTTAACAGGATCCTCGAATTTCAAGTGCTTTAAGGCTGCCTTCAACCTCAGATAGGATGTTTCGATTCGGTCATCAGTTGCAAGAAGAGGAACATCTCTAAGTTCCAACGGTTTCCTCGAGCCTAGAGAAAGTAGCGGATCAAGCCACGACAAAGTAGCAATACTTAGAAATCCTGCATTACTGTAAGGTGTCACTTGAGTTTCCACCTCCTCCTCTCGTGAATGAGATAAGAGTGGCTCGTGAAGGTCTGATTTAACATGGTATATGCCACAGTTACCAAATATGGCAGCTATACAAAGCACGGCTGCAGCGGGGCATTTAGACACATTCATGCAAACGAATATTGATGCATATTTATGGAAATTCCTGAACAAAACTTGAAAATCATAGACAGAAGAATATGCTACGAAAAGAAAAGCTACGATCCACCAAGTTCTTAACATGCAAGGAAAAACCAGTTTTCCTCGTTTCTTTGTCTCATACAAGGATATGATCATAACGATCCACGATACTGCTTGCACAAGAGGAGACGCAATAGCATAGAGGGGATGACAAAGGTTTTCATCCTTGAAAACTCTCAAGTACGCACACCATAACAGCGTGAAGATATTAGCTAGAAGGAGATATATACAACAGAACAAGGATGTTTTGAAACGCAGGCCGTATCGGACTTGCGTTGGAACGTCTTTATTGACGTGAAACCCATTTGAGACCGAGTAATGTTTTGATCTGAAGTGCAATATCCTTTTCCGGGTCCACAGCATGAAATATGCCAACAAGAACATGGTATGTAGTAAAATAGTGACACCATCTTCCAGCAGGTAAGAGCTGCCATTGAAAGCACCCAGCTTGAATTTGCCATCGTGGAGAAAAGAGCTTCCGAGCCGGTCTTCACAATTCTTTTCTGCTGAAGAAGGGGAGACAACAGCTTCAAAATGCGAAAGAGCCTCACCTATGACATTACCTGAGAACCAAGACAAGGCGGTGTAATATAAGCACTTCATCATTATCAGTGAATCTTTCCTGATAGATTTCCTGAGCATAGTACACGAACAAGTTATCAAATTTTTAATTGTCTGATGCTGCGGTGGATTTAAAGAGCATGCATTCTCCTGAATCTTATTTTAATAATAAAACATTTCTCTAGAGAACATCTGATTTTCAATCCTCTTCGTGCAACTAATTCCCACGTCTTCGCAACAGAAGGAACTTAAAATAATGACTATAAGAAATAGAAGAAACATATAGATAAACACCAAGATACGGCAGATAGAGGAGCATCTAGATAAACAGAGAGGTCAGCCTCCATCCTGGTAAAACAAAGATTACTCCAGTTTCATCCGATACAAGAAAATGAAAATAAGAAAGCAGGTCGTTGAACACGGGTTACAATAAGCTATTGCAGCAATGATCCCAGACTATGCGAACCTCTTTGATTTCAAAGGATTCCGCAGGTATTCGCTGATGATGAAACCCGCGTAATCAAAAACGTTCGGGAAGCATGCACGGAAGGGCCCAAACTGGATGCTACCAGAGTGCCCAAAACCAACCATCTTCAGGTTGGGACGCCCATCAGTCATACCAAGAAGCGCCTACACATTGAGTTTCCGGAAATAAAGAGACAAATAGCTCTTCGCTGCAGAAGCCACACAGAGAACTTTCAGGAAAGTAAGTTTCTTATTACCATAATGAGCGAAAGAAGTCATAATGTTGATCATGGTGATGATGAGTATGATGAAGAAGATGCTGCAATCTGCTGAGGTGCGGCGTGCAAGAAGTTGCAGGAGGAATGCACGTGTGCGCGCATGAAAGGTAGGAAAAAGAATTTCGCAGAGAATCTCTGCTAGAACCAGCTATGCAGAAGGTGAAAGGCATAGGAAGGAAGCACCTCCTTCAGAGCCTGAACTCAACGGGACCCAGTCGAAGGGAGCGAAACAGTGAAATAGGGAGAACTTGGAGAAGAAAGAGAGACGGATGATTAGAGAAAATCGGACTGAGAGAAGGCCATCCACCTAAAATGAGCAGAGGAAACTCTTGACAATTGGCAACAGGAGAGCTCGATATATGTGTTTTTCAATGTGGAAGACAATCGGTTCTGCACTCTCCGTAAGTCTGTACTTTTTTAATGCGGAAAGTTTCTTATGCATTTTTTTACCCTAATACGCTGACATATAAAAGAAATGCATATTAAAAATGCATCAACTGGGAGAAAGACAGTGGCATCGCTCTCCGCATGCGCTGTTGTCAACCAACCTCCGGACTTCACAGCTTTTGTTTCAAGTTATTTCTAGGCGAACTCTAGAACGCTGTCTTGCGCTTGCCGCCCTTAACTTGAGACATAGCTTATCTTCAGAGTCGCTGGTTTTCTAATGCTACAAAAATCCAATCCTATTGTTTATACCATCTACATAGTCCTCATAACAAAGCCACAAAGGAGACCCTACAAAACTAAGAGCATCCATCCTCTCTATGCCACCTACAATCACTTCTTGATACTCAAAAGTTATGGTAGTAGTTGTCATAAAGCGTTTTCTTGAATAACTTGAGGCCATTCTCAAAAGTTATAGTAGTTGTCATAAAGCGTTTTCTTGAATAACTTGAGGCCATTCGCTCTCATTCTCACTGTTGCACTAGGTCGGTCTTCTTCTCTAGAACTTAGTACCTTCTTTTTTTTAGGGATTAATGCAAAATTTACATATTTTTCCATCTCCAAGGTAGTGAGCATAAGTCATAAGTGATCACGAATCTTCAAAGCATGATATATTAGAATGGTTAAGGTTGTGCTTCCATTGAAAAACTTCTTTATAACCCATTACTCTTTCACTTCAAATACCCTTTCCTAAACATATGGAGTGAGATCTATTTGGTTTTCCATTTGCTTTACCACATGAGATCATAATTGCACTACAATTTTTGGAGGAGCAATATGGATATATCTATTCATGCTCAGGAAGCAAAAGTGTTGGTGCACAAGCTGCACTTCTTCCTCAGCATCTATCGATTCATAACTAAAAAAGTCATTTTCTTTACATCATGATCTTCTTCTTTTAAGTCTACCATGCCATCCTTCATCCATCCAAAAGCATCTTTGATGATTTCATGAGCAAAACTAATGGTTCTTAATTTTCCTTGTAAATATGTCGCCCTAGCTTCTAGTACAGAAGGCTTATTTGTGGCTAGATGCAGTGTATTCATCACTTGTGTATATCTCTCAAAGACTTATAAATAGGCAGCCTAAGGTAGGCATCTATTCTTGAATTTCGCCATGCTTTTTGATTCAAAGGCATGTTGTTTACGATGTGGAAGTCTTGACTCATGACTGGGAAAAGATGGTCTCTATCCATTTTTCGAATATTGACGAGGAACAAATGTTCACTTGCTACTTGATCATCTCAAAGCCAATGTCCTCTTGTCTTTGTTGCACATTCCAAGGGAAATTCGCCCACTTGAGGCATTCCTTCAGTGCTTTCAGTAGTCATCTCCACTCAAATCATTAAGACTTGATTAACATGATAGATTATGAAAACCATTGTTAGTTTCACAGTGCTCATGCATTGTCTGTGCTTCCTTCAAGTTATTCCCCTATTGTAGTGCTTATATAATCACCTTGTTGTTCGATAAGACTTAGATATATTTTTTGAGATTTTTTTAAGAAAGAAAACAAATAAAGTTAGTAATAGCCAAAGCAAAAGAATAGTTAAGGTTAGTAAGAATGTTGATCGGATCCTGCAGATGCACGTACGCAGAGGATAGTATAGAAAAAAAAATATCACAAAAGCATAAACAAAATAGAAAGAGACAAGAGAATTGATAAATGGAGTATGTGGGAGGAGATGTGATGATTCACGCATTCCCATCATTCCCATGAGAATTTTTATGCATGCCTTATTGATTTCCACACATTCTTTCTTAACACACACATTCACATCAAAAATAGTGGTCAAAAGTACATCAAAAGTAGTGATTACACAAAAATAGTGGTTATCCAAAATAGCACACCAAAAGTAGTGGTCATCTAAAAGTAGTGGTTATCTTTTACAGGAAAAGTAGTGGGTATCTCTGCTCCATGTATTTATATATAAATGGCATCTCTTTACTTGATCTTTCGTGGATCGACACAGGTTTTGGGCAAATCTTCATTCTCATCTCACTGTTTGTTTTACTTTCATGTGTCTGTTCTCTTGTCCATTACAGTTTGATCTATCGTACGGCACCATCTCCCTTTCATCGACTGCAGCTGTTTACAATGTTTACGATATGCTTCTCTGCTTAGCGCTCCCCTTCATATGCGACTTGTTGTTCCACCGAGAACTCCCATCCACGTTCTGATCCCTATAACAATTTTTTCACGTTTTGATCCACGTTTTGATCTATGATATGATTATCTTGCCCTATGTCGCATTCCACAGATTTTTCCTTCCTCACAAAACCAACCGCCTCCCTCCTACTATGTGCGCTCTTTTTCCTCTATCAATTGCACCACACTTTCCTGATTACGTGCCACACTTTCCTCTATCAATTGCATTTTCTTCTCTCATATTGCCCGGCCACATAATGAATTGTGCCCTCAACGTCCCTGCAACACCGTCTATCTGAGAAGTCTTCCGATGTGCCAAAGACTGTGAGCTTAACATTTTCATACCCGTTCTTTCTAGAAAAAATGCATATATTTTCTCCAACCTCTTTCATGCTTTGAATCATGCGTCTATGTGATAAGTTCCCCCCTCAAATCGATCGCACCCTTTTCTTTATTTCACACGCACATCTGCTTGCCATCAATCCTCCTTTTTATCCTCTTTTTTGCCTTTTCTACAGACGATAGAGCCTCTCCATATGTAAAGTCCCCTACGTCCCTACCTGCTATCTTCCGAGTTCTCTCAATCAATCAATCTCAGTACTTTGCTACCAATGCGAATTCATTAATCCATAGAATCGGAGACTGGGCTCTATTCTTTCCCCTGTAATAATGTCAGAGGTAGATCTTAATCACGTCATGGCTGCCTTACAACACATTTAGGAGGAAAACATGCGACTTCGGGAATCATTAAACATGATTCAAAATTCCTCCCTCGGCATAGAACGTCCTCAACAAGCTATGGAACCTAAGGTTTGTCTCCCAAAGAAATTTGATGGAACTCGCTCCAAGTTTAGAGGTTTCATCAATCAAGTCAAGTTGATTCTTAAGCTTCACTCACGATGATATCCTACTCCTTTTAGTCAAGTTGGGCTTATTGGCATGCTTTCAACGGGAGCGGCACAAGCATGGTTTGCTCCACTAGTGGAAAAATCCTCACCTCTTCTTGAAGATTACGACGCTTTTCTTGCTGATTTTGAAGCAACTTTTAGTGATTCCGACAAGCATAAGACATCAACCAATAAGCTTATTTACCTACAACAAGGTTCTCGTGTTGCATCAACTTATGCTTCAGAATTTGCCCAACTTGCTTGTGACGTTCAGTTGGATGAACAAGCACTCATTGATCATTTCCACCGGGGTCTTTGACAGGATGTCAAGAATTTACTACTGAATCTTAAAGATCCATCAACCCTAATTGAAGCTATGACTCAAGCAATCAAGTGTGATAATCGATTATTTGAGTATCGTCGTGAATTCCGTCTGCATCATTCTGTCCAACTTGTGACACAACCACGATCCTCATCCTCAATGGAGTGTCCTACTCGTGTTGTTCCCATGGAGTTGGATTCCACACGATTTTGACCACTCATTGATGCTGAGAAGCAGTATCGTCGAGTTAATAACTTTTATTTATATTGTGGGGCACCTGGTCATATAGCGCGAACTTGTCCAAACAAAGGAAATAGGACACAACTTGCCATGGTGGAGTCTAGTAATTTGCAGCCATATGTGGAGCCTATACCGGAAAACGACAATGTTCAATTGCAGTAGGAACCTTGCAATTGGACTCTATATACCACCATAAGTATCACGGTTCCTCCTCAACAATTGGCCCTATGTCAAATTTTACGGTTCCTGTGGAAATCAAGACTTGTTCGCAAGTCCTTAAGAGTGAAGCTCTTATCGATTTAGGGGCCACATCATGTTTTATGGATATCAAGTATGTTCGTGAAAATGCAATTACTATTGTGTAGAAGGTGTTTCCTATTTCAATGGAGATGATAGATGGACGTTTGGTTTCTTCTGGCGCTATCACACATGAAACAATCTCCTTGGATTTATGTATGGGTAAGCATGAAGAAACAATCAAATTCAATCTAATCACATCTCCAAATCATCCTAACATTCTTGGATTATCTTGGTTGGAAGTTCATAATCCGATTGTGAATTGGCAAACTCGTTCTTTGTCTTTTCCTTCTGAATGTTGTCAGTCTCGTTTATGTTTGCTTGAATCAAACACTCCTAGATCTCTCAAGCATGCACCAGAGTATGAGGCATTTTTGTGTAAAAGATTATCAGATACTTCAGTCACATGCCATCAAGATCCTATTAAAGTAGCTTTCATTGGGGTTGTTCTTTTTCTGCAAATTGCTAAGTAAAATCAAGTTTATGCTCTTCATGTTTCTCCAGCAGAACACGATAGTGGTTCAAGTGTCCTATCTAAAATTTGTGAACATGGGCTATATGCAAAATTGGAAAAATGTGAGTTTGATCAAACTTCAGTGGAGTTTCTTGGTTATGTGATCAATCCATTTGGTGTCACCATGGATCAAAGAAAGGTTCAAACTATTAACAAATGGGGAATCCCCTCTTGTGTGAAAGATCTTCAATCATTTTTGGGTTTTGCTAATTTCTATCGATGATTTATAAAAGCTTACTCAAAGATTGTGTTACCTTTAATGGCTCTCACTCACAAAAATGTTTCTTTCTCTTGGAATTCAAAGGCTCAGCTTGCATTTGACACACTTAAGAAGGACTTCACCTCAGCTCCTATTTTATTACATCCAAACCCCACTCAACCTTTTCTTGTTGAAACTGATGCATCAGACTTTGCTCTGGGAGCAATTTTGTTGCAACTCGATGCTCAAGGTATACTCCATCTAGTAGCATACTATTCAAGGAAATTTACTTCTCCAGAATCAATTATCCCATTTATGACATGGAACTTCTTGTTATTATTTTTGCATTTGAGCAATGGCGACCTTACCTTATTGGCGCACAACATCACGTAAAGGTTCTTACCGATCATAAAAATCTGATATACTTTGCCACTACTCGACATTTGAATCGACGCCAAGCTCGTTAGTCTATATTTTTAGTAGATTTGGATTTTGAAATCTTTTATCAACCTGGTTTTCAACACGAAAAAGCAGATGCTCTCTCTCGTGGCACTGAATTCACCCTTAGTACAGATGAAGATGCTTACACTCAACAAATTCAAACACTTCTAAAACATGAACAATTCAAAATGTTCAATCTCTATGCTTTACCTTCTACTTCTAGCATACTTCAGGATATTATTTTAGCAACTCGTAATGATCCCTGGGCGTGCAACATAAAAGCAAGATTGGAGGATTCAACAATGGATATTTCACAAGATAACTTGGATAAATTTTCATTCGGTAATGGAGTCCTCTTTCGTGATGGTCTAGTTTATGCTCCACCTGCTCCGCTTCGATTTCAAATCCTTTCCCAGTGTCATGAACAACTTTTAGCGGGTCATTTTGGTGTGGCAAAGACTCTCGAGCTTGTTTCAAGAAACTATTGGTGGTCACAACAACTTAAGATGATCAAAGAATTTGTTAGAAGTTGTGATACTTGTGCTCGCGCTAAGGTTTCTCGACACCAACCCTATGGTCTTTTGCAACCTCTTCCAGTTCCTGCTCAACCTTGGGCATCCATTTCTATGGACTTCGTTATGGATTTACCTTTAGTTAATGGATTCAATGCTATTTTAACAGTGGTCGATCGTTTCACTAAGATGGCTCACTTTATACCCTGTAATAAGGCCATTTCAAGAGAAGGCACTATAGAGCTTATTCTTAAGGATATCATTCGTCTTCATGGACTACCTGATGACATCATTTTCGATCGCAGTCCACAATTTATATCTCATTTTTGGCGTTGGCTATTTCACCTTTTGAGGATCAATACTAAACTTTCTACTACTTTTCATCCTCAAACCAATGGGCAAAGTGAGCAAATCAATCAGATTCTTGAATAGTACCTTCGATGTACTGTAAGTTATCATCATGATGATTGGATTCAATTACTTCTCTTGGCTGAATTTGCTTATAATAATAGTCATCACACCTCTCGTGGTACAACTCCTTTCTTTGCCACTTATGGTTTTCATCCACGATTTAGTGTGGATATTCCTACAACTTCGGTCAACCCTTCTGCTGAAGAACGAGCACATTTTCTCATGCAACTTCATCATGACATGGTCCTTGAACTTACCAATGCTCAAGATTGTCAAAAGATCCATGCTGATCGGCATCGACATCCCCAACCTTCTTTTAAAGTTGGTGATCAACTATGGCTTCTACGTCGAAACATAACTACGACAAGACCCTCTAATAAGCTCAATTACAAATGCTTGGGACCTTTTACTATTTCGGCACAAATTAATCCAGTTACATTTCTGTCTTGCTCTTCCTAAAAATTTTCGCATCCATGATGTATTTCATGTGACCCTCTTGGAACCCTATCATCTCTCCACACTTCCTAATCGTGCTCCATCCCGACCCCCACCAATTTATTTTGAGGAGGATGAGGAATATGACGTCAACAACAAATTAGATTCCAAGTTCTTTCATCGGAAACTATGGTATCTTGTTTCTTAGAAAGGTTACCCCCTCTCAGAAGCTACCTGGGAACCTGCTCACCATCATCTTCATGCAAGAGACACTGTTCACGATTTTCATCTGAAGTACCCTCACAAGCCTGCTCCTCTTGGAAATCATCGCTAAGGGGGAGGATAATGTGATGATTCACGCATTCCCATCATTCCCATGAGAATTTTTATGCATTCATTATTAACTTCCACACATTCTTTCTTACCACACACATTCACATAAAAAATAGTGGTCAAAAGTACAATAAAAGTAGTGGTTACACAAAAATAGTGGTTATCCTAGATAGCACACCAAAAGTAGTGGTCATCTAAAAGTAGTGGTTATCTTTTACGGGAAAAGTAATGGGTATCTTTGCTCCATTTATTTATATATAAATGGCATCTATGTACTTGATCTTTCGTGGATCAACACAGGTTTTGGGCAAATCTTCATTCTCGTCTCACTGTTTGTTTTACTTTCCTGTGTCTGTTCTCTTGTCCATTACAGGAGATTGGGTACACTCTCCCCCCACATACTTTGATGGATGAGTCTATCGGAGCGTGTGTATTTATAGGTATTTTTCATTATGTCCTAAATAGAAGACAAAAGGTGGTGCTTTGAAAGCATGTGTTTACAAAATCTACTTTATTTACAAAATCGTCGCTTTTCAAGTGATCTACTATTTTTACAAAAGTGTCGCTTTCTAAAGCGATCTATTATTTTTACAAAAAATAATTAAAATACTATCTTCTAAATATTCTTATAAATATCTTCAAAATATATGAATAAGTCCATGCGTGTTCAGACCCTCATGAGTCTTCACCTGCTAAATCAAAACATAAATCACATTGAAATCCTCAAGACATTAAAATCCATATAACATTCCATTATTCCTTAAAGTATAACATGCCTGTTGACGAGCAACTGACCCTGGAACTAAAATTTCAGCATCCTCTTCAAGTAATGGAGGATCATCTAAAATAGGAGTGAGTGGTAAAGTTCCTTTAAAAGATTTCAATAAACTAATATTAAAAGAATTATGTATATTCCAATGAGAAGGTATGTCTAGTCTAAAAGCATTTTCATTAATTTTCTGAACAATACGAAAAGGTCCATAATAAAGTGGTGCAAGTTTAATTTTAGGATGTTGTAAAATATTTTCAAACATCTTTTAATTATTCGTAACCATATCAAATCATTTTCATTTAACTGTTTAGCTACTTGTTTCTTATTAGTATTACGCATGTTGTGTTCATAACTCTTCTTAATGTGATCATGAACCTCATGAAGTGTAGAAATATGATTCTGTGCAAAAGAATCAGCCATAGGCATATCAGTTTGAGTGAGAGCCATGGGAGTGGGAAGCTTTTTAAAATAAATAGTTTCATATGGTGCACTTTGAGTAGTGCTATGTGTTGTGTTATTATATGCAAGTTCTACTAAAGGAAGTTTGTCATCCCAATTACTTGGATTATGGAAAGAATAACAAAGTAATAAATCTAAAATAGTATTATTTGTAGCTTCACTTTGCCCATTACTTTCAGGATGAAATGTAGAGATAAAATCTATTTTAGAACCTAAATTTTGAAATAATGAAACCCAAAACTGATTACAAAAATGAACATCTCGATCTGAAAGAACAACTTCTGGAAAACCATTTTGTTTACTAAACCTATCAACAATTGTCCAAATAATATCATTATGAGATGAAGTTGTAGGAAGAACAATAATAAAATCCATGGAAATTTGTTCCCATGGTCCATTAGGTATGGGAAGTGATGATCCAAATGGTTTACCATGATGTCTTTTCACACGTTGACATACAATGCAATGGGAAGCATAGTGCGTAATATCCTTTTCCATATTTGGCCAAAATAAAATTTCTTTACATGTAGAAATAATACTTTGTATGCCCATATGACCCATATATGGTGGTTCATGCATCTCTTTCATAACAAATTCTTAAAAACCTTGTGTGATGCATAACTTGTGTTGGAAATACAAGAATGAAAAGTGTAGTGATCCTCATTAGATGGTGTAGAATTATTGAAAGCATTCCACGTTTTTGAATATATAAATCAGATGCATAAGTAGGAATCATGTCATGAAATGAATGAATATGAATAGCAGAAATATTATTGATTGAAACAATATTTGTTTGTGGGGATGGGAGGCGACTAAGGGCATCAGTTACAACATTAGCTTTTCCAGGTTGATATTGAATCATAGGCTGAAAATTTTGTATGAATGAAGCCCATTTAATGTGTCTCTATAAAATCAATGGTTGATTTAATAAATTCTTAATAGCTTGTTGGCCTATTTTGATTAGAACTTCAGAACACATAAGGTAATGTTTCCAAATTTTTAAAGCATGCACAATAACTAAAAGCTCCTTATCATATGTATTGTGATTCTTTTCAGAAGGTTTAAGTTTCCTAGTTTTAAATGCAATGGGATGATCATTTTGCACTAATACAACACGTATACCTAAACCACTAGCATCTGTAACTACATGGAAAGGTTGTGCAAAATCTGGTAATTGCAAAACAGGTGCATGAGAAAGTGCATGTTTGAACTTTTCAAAAGATTTTTGTTGTGTTGATCCCCATGCAAAATTTAACTTTTTCTTCAATAATAATGTGAGTGGAAGTGCTAAATAAGAAAAACCTTTTACAAACTTTCTATAATAAATAGCTAACCCAAGGAAAGAGCGTACATCATTCACAAATTGAGGTACAAGCCATTCTTCAATCACTTTAATTTTCTTTGGATCAACATGAACGCCTTCACTAGAAACAATATGGCCTAAATATTCTAATTCTTTTTGAAAGAAATAACTCTTTTCACGATTGGCATACATTTAGTTTTTGCATAAAAAATTAAAAACAATTACTAAATTATTTTCATGGTCATTTTCATTCTCACTATACACAAGTATACCATCAAAGAAAACAAGAACAAGAGGTTTGTAATCAAGAAAAATGTTATTCATCATACATGCAAATGTAGCAGGTGCATTGGTGAAGTCCAAAAGGCATTACCATGAATTCAAAATGACCAGTTTGAGTTCTAAAGGCAGTCCTATAAATATCATTTTGTGTCACTTCTCTGATGATACCTAGATTTAAGATCAATTTTGCTAAAGATGCATTCTCCATGAAGTTTATCTAAGAAATCATCTATTTGAGGAATAGGATATTTGTTTCTAATTATGATCTTATTGAGTGTTCTATAGTCAATGCACATCCTATAAGTCTTGTTGTTCTTCTCTACTAAAAGAATAGGTGTTCCAAAGGGAGAAGAACTAGGCCTTATAAGTCCTTTGTGGAGTAGATCCTTAACTTGATTAGCTATTTCTTGGCCATGCCTATA
Organism: Ceratopteris richardii; assembly: GCA_020310875.1. NCBI lineage: Eukaryota > Viridiplantae > Streptophyta > Polypodiopsida > Polypodiales > Pteridaceae > Ceratopteris > Ceratopteris richardii. Next base: position 30,111,393 of record CM035407.1, read on the forward strand.
AGGTGCTTTATGAGGAGGAGAACTACCAAGAATTGAGTTTATACTATGATCAAGAGATCCTGTAATGAAGTAAGTCTATGATCTATGGGTCCGACTGGTTCAAACAGATCTGAAATTGGACATCGTTTGGTCACTCATGTGTATGGCCAAAGATGTCGAGACTATACTTAAGCATAAGTTCATGTGCTCTCTTAAATAAGTGATCCACTTAGCCTAGTGGTTAAGTCTCAAGGTTGTGAAGGAGAAGGTCTTGGGTTCAACCCCCATGGGGAGCATGGAGAGAGAGTTTTGCCCAAAGAGCTCTAGAGCCTTCTAACTCAAGTTAACATGAGCTAACTTGAGTCCAGGGAGACTTAACTCGAGTGGAAAGTATACCAACCACTAGAGGACTCTAGTGGAAGGTATTAAAACACTCGTTGAGATCACTCCAACCACTAGTAGACTCTAGTGGAAGATATTAAAGGAGTGGAGGAGATTGCACGTGCACTTGTGGACTATAGTTATATTTGTGGTCCTCATTGATTCAAGCAGCTATATATCCACGCATAAGGTTGGGAGGAGATTCATCTCTCTAGCACGTGGTGGTCGTATTTTGTCAGTCTCTTGCATTGGTATCTGAGCTCTAGGCAAGCTTTCATGGTGACCTTGCTAGGCTCATCAAGGTTCCATGGTGACCTTGATGGCCTCGTCCCCTCTTCACAAGGTCCCATGGAGATCTTAGATATTGATCCCTCTTGTCTCAAGAGATATTTATGTGACCTTGATTATTCCACATGCTCACACACTAAATTTCCCTAAATTTCTTCTTTTTCGAATCCCCAATGGATGAATGCATTTGTTCGTAGCTTTGTTTTCGCTTCCCAAAGCGGTTTCAAAAATGATATGTAGATGTGTCATCAGATTCAAGGTACAAGACTCGAAGGACTCACACCAATGAGTTTAGAGTCTATTGCCAATAAGCCCAACGGCTTGTCATGATTCGTACTCTCAATGCTTCAATTGCATACCAGTCTAGGCACACAAAAAAGTGAAGGCACCTGCTAAATGTTGGAGCATAGGAATGGAACCCGCAACCTCGATTTTCTGGTTGATCTTCTATCTTCGGTGGCGCCATTGCTCATGGGATAGTGCATAGCATTATCTGATGAGGCTTGAGGAAGTTCGACAGCGAATCTTATGAGAAATGAACAAAGACAAAAGAAGAGCTTTATTTTTTGCAACAAAGTCTGCCTGGAGTCCTTCTGATTACCCATCATTTACAATTCCTTTTAAGGTGCACATGACCCCATGGGGTAGGCAGTTCATCTCAACCATTGCGCTACGCTGGTGAAGTCAAGGCGTTAATAGCTGGAATAGTAATAGCAAAACTTCCGTTCATAGGAGGACTCAAGCGAACGGAGTCAAACCCGAGCCAGATTTAGTTCTTCATGCTATCGAATTGCACGCACCCACTCTTATATCTTTTAACCATGCAGGCAAATGCTATAAGCTGATTGTATTGCAGAGCTGGCAAATTTATGAAGCAAGAGCCCACTTCAAGGCCTTAATGTTTTGTGCATGTTGATAGCAAGACTCAAACTCAAGTCGTAAGGATATGGACGTTGTCAGCTATCCACGTAAGACATTTGCATACACAAATGCAAACTACATTCCATTCAAAGCCTACATGTCTATACTTTCCTTTGCAATGGACACTCCACGTGCTCTTAAGGGGCTAGATAACATGCATGTGACCTTATCTCAATTGGAGCTGGGAAATCAATTGGAGCTGGGATTTGATGAAGACTAGTGGTAGCGATTGCCCCTCATCGATTTGACCTCTAAAGAGATTTGCCTGTTGATCAAACCTAGTTCAAGTGAAGCATCATCCACACATCATCCAAAGACAAAGGATGGGTGAAGACAAGCATAATCCAAGAAAGGCTTGATTTTTTTTAAAGAAGAGGACAAGAGGAAGCAACCATCTTCAAGGAGGAGTATGTAATTTTTCTCATGAACCAAAGGATGGAGAATGGCTATTCCCGAGGATCAATGGAAGGATGTTGTTAATTGGGAGATCATTATTTTCTAAGTTGATGTTTTAATTTTAATACTTGCCTTATTCGTCACTTTCATGAAGCTTGCATCGAAATATTATTGAAGCATGGTAGGAGCATTCATTTTGTATAATGATTATGTAAATGATACAAATTTAATGAAAGCTAAACGGACATAGAAGTATTGGGAAATACATCTAGCACTTGCATGCATCTAAAAGTTCATGCCCAAAAAAGAATGATTGTTGGTGCATTTCTCCTTTCAAAAGAGTGTTTTCATGCAGAACACACATTTTCTTCTTGCTTGGTAAAGGTATAAGATGCACTCAAGTTTGTGCACATGTATGTTTATATCTTTTTGAAAGGTAGCAGATAGATAGTTTGTGCATGGATGCTTGGATGCATGCATAGGAAGCTCAAGAACTGCTTGATTTAAGTTTGGTGCATGAAAAGAAAAAGCATGCAAACACATGAATGCACTCACATGCACATGCATTGGCATATGATGAAGCATGGTTTTTTACTGATTTTTTGCTAAGTAGTTGAACAAATGTACTTTCCTAATCAACACCTACTTTTTCTAACTCGAGTTAGACAATTAAGGAAAATGGCAAACTAGTTAGCTACAAAGCTCTTAACTGTTATGCAACTTAAGTAGCTGGTTCACTTTTTCCTAAAAGTGATATTTAGGTATCACATATTAGGGGTCTTGCTTAGAAAAAGTAGGCTCGTTGAAAGTCAAGCGTTCAATTTTCTTGCCATTCAAATGAGCAAGAAAATAGGGCTACTTGTAAATTTCCTTAATGACTCTAAGTCTAGGAAAAAACTTTGAGAATCCTAACAACAAGCTTGCATGTTTAAATTCATACATCCAAGTAGGATGATTTGGAATGTTTTTATTTGATTCTATCCCAAGATGTGATAGCAATCAAATAAAACTTAAACTAATTGAACTTTTAAAGTTCAAAAGATAGTTGAGATGTTCCAAATTTGTAAAAAATAAGAGTTTTTGCAGTTTTCACTTTGAATTCATCCTACAAAGTGATGAAAATCTGAGAAGTGATTAAACCTTAGCATCAATTGAACTTGAACATTCAATAGATGGATGCTAGGTTCCATGATTGCATCTCTGGTAATGATGCAACTTACTAAGCAAGCATGAAAACTTGAAAGAACTCTTCCTTTTAGAAGGACTAGAGAGTTAATTTTTTGGTTTCATTTAAGCTAATTGAACCTTCAAGAGGAAAACAAAGCAAATGATCTTTAGGAAATGAGATAAGTTCCTAAAGACATGAACTTTTCCTAAACAAGCTATAAAGTTCAAAATTATGTGTTCATAGTAGCAATATCATTGGATCAATCATCAAAAGATGCTTGGACTTTAAAAATAATTTTGATTGTGAAAATATGTTTGAAGTACTCTAGTAACATCTAAAGATGGACATGGAGTCTAATCTACCAAAAAAGGTATTTACAATGTTCATGTAGCGATGAAAATCACTATTAAATGGGAGAAATTTTGAAGCCTTAAACTAGAATTAGAGATCTTTCAAATGAGAGTAAAATCACTCCATTTGGATACTAGATGATGCCTCAACTAGCTGCAACAAAATAGATAACTTGATCTCTTCATAGAGTATTAGCTAACTACACAGATCCCGTTCTAGACATTTCTCTGCACATGTGCAAGCACTGAACTTGAGACTTATACCACTCAAAGTAGAACTTATAAAATTTCCAAAAAGACAAAAATCATTGGAAATGGATTCGGGATGAAGGAGAAACAACAATTACAAGGGGGGGGGGCTGCCAAGATCATCTAGAGAGATAGAGTATGAAAAATTGAAATCTCTGCAAAATATGCAGAGAACAGCTAGTGGGGGGTGTCCTTAAGCAAGGGGGAATCTTGGGTATGTATTTTTATGACTCTAAGTCATAATACAACTCATTAGAGGCTTTAAGGGTCACACACCATCCTCTTTAACCAATCAAAAGCATATACATGTCAAAAGTGAGGTCCAATCACATCAAGAGGTGAGCTAAATCTTATCTAATCAAATTATTTTCATTATAGGCATGATTTGATGCCTCCAAATCATGGAAATCATCATCCTTTGATAGTGGATGATGTGGAAGGTTCAATTTGGGGCATGTTCCCACACTCTTGAGCTTGAAATACAAAACTTTCAACACAGGAGAGTAAGGAAGATGCACGATTAGGTGATCCCTTTGAACTTCTAGGAGGAAGTGAAGTATTTTGATGGTGATGCACCACAATGTGCTCTCCTTCTCGTGATCTCCACGATGATATCCTCGGAGTAGAAAACCAAGCTCCTAAGGCCGCACACAGTACTCCGCACAGAGACTACAGAATACACAGAAAAACATAGTACATAGGGAGCACGAAGACAGACTTCTTAGGTCTTACAAATGCGGTCAAACTTAGAGTCTGTGACTGACCAGGCCACTATATTATTAAAGAACATATACAAAGAAGTGTCCACTGGCCCGGCCTTTCACATGGACACTAGCGATAAGAATCTCCCACTAAAGGCCAATATGGCCAAAGTAACTATGGGAGAAAAATAAAGAATGATAAAGAATACCTAAGTGTAAGTATAAAAGCTATACCTCCCACCTGATGGGCATGTTACACAGTATACAAGTGACTGTGTAAGATCATGAATCAAGTAACCCCCATCAAGTGACAACAGTGTCGAAATCTATCCTGTGGTAGAGCTTTAGTCAAAGCATCTGTAGCATTATCTCGAGTGTGAACCTTCTCAAGAATAATGTGCTCAGCTGCTAAGCAATCTTGAATGAAGTGGTACCTCACCTCAATGTGCTTGGTCTTTGCATGATAGACCGGATTCTTAGCCAAAGCAATGGCACTCTGACTATCATTGAGCAAACGAGGTACATGCTAAGGTAAACCCATATCACAAGCAAGACGAGAAAGCCACAATGCTTCCTTACATGCCTCACTTGCTGCAACATACTCTGGTTCTGTGGTGGAAACAGCTGTACATTCTTGAAGACTAGATCTCCAAGAGATAGCACCTCTAGCAAAATAAAAAATGTACCCTGATGTAGACTTACGATTGTCTACACAACCAGCATAGTCAGAATGTGTGTAACCAATAATGGATGCTTTCCCTCTACCTAAGCATAGACACTTGTCCTTAGTGCCACTCAGATATCTTAAAATCATCTTGACTGCTTCCCAATGTTTCTTGCCAGGATTAGACATATATCTGCTCACAACTCCCACTACAAATGCAATGTTTGGTCTCATAGCTACCATAGCATACATGAGACTACCAACAACAGACTGATAGGGAATTTTGGTCATGAAATCTTTTTCCTCATCTGATTTGGGGCAATCACCCTTGCTCAATTTCACATATGTAGGTAAAGGTGTACTCAATGCCTTTCCACCCTGCATATTGAACCTGTGAACTACTTTGGATATGTACTCACTTTGAGACAAGTATATGCATCTTTTGCTCCTATCACGAGTAATGTGCATGCCAAGAATATGTTTGGCATCCCCCAAATCCTTCATATCAAATGTCTAACTCAACCTCTTTTTGAGAATTGACAAATCATAAGAGGACTTCCTGGCAATCAACATATCATCGACATAAAGTATCAAGCATATCAAGCTGCCATTTGAGCATCTCTTTGTGTAGAAACAATGATCCTCATTGCTTTAAGAATAGCCTTGACACTTCATAAAATCATCAAACTTTTGCTACCATTGTCTAGGGGACTGTTTAAGTCCATACAAGCTCTTCTTAAGCTTACAAACTAGACTTTCCTTGCCAGGAACTACATAACCCTCTAGTTGTTCCATATAGATCTCATCTGTAAGATCTCAATGCAAGAAAGTAGTTTACACACCCGTTTGGACTAGCTCTAAGTCCTTCATTGCAACGAATCCAAGAAATATGTGCAAGGTAGTCATCTTTACTATTGGTGTAAATTACAAGCCTACACATTTGGCTCAAAGGATGCATTGAAGTCTACACATACATGAAGAAGCATAGGAACATATGCTAGTGGTTAATTACCACTTTACCTCATTGTAAAAGTCAAATTGACTTGGAATCTCTTGTAATCACCTACCAAAAGGATTCGTGGAAAAATTAGTTGTTTGATTGAAAGAATATCTCCCAGCATTTAGGAGCTTGATCATAGGGAGCCAAAAGTTTGAATTTGAATTCAAATTTTTAGTCATCTCTTATAAAAATGGACATGAAAAGTCGCGGGCAAGAGAGAGCACTCCCGAGCATAGCAATACTGATTCTTGAGTGTGTGTGAGGTCTACACTCTAACCCACACCTCTCTACACCATTTGGCAATGATATTCATGCCAATGGAGTTGTATACAATTGTTCATTAATACATACATTCACATTGTCCATCTCTGAGTTCTCTGTTAGTCTACTCAAAAGTCTGTCAACTTGTCAAGGGCATATCTCGGTCAATACTTCACCAAATTCAGTGATTCAAAGCTTCTTGGATTCAACTTGAAGTAATATACATGCTCTCAAAGTTTGAAGACATTCTATTCAGCCATTTTGGAGAAATCAGCGTCGAGGTGATCTCTGGTCATTTTCTGCTACAGTCCTAAAAAGTCGGGGGTATAGCTTAACTTGCTAAATTGATTTCTCTTAGCATATTTTATCATTTTACATCATTCTACTTTGGAATAGGTAGCTTACTAAGATAATTAGATACCCCTAAAAGGAATTTTTCCAATTCCTACTGTGCTGGTCATACTGAGCAAAATACTCAACAAGTGTCAAGCCATAAATAGAAGGTTTTCTTGAGTTTGTGACTTCCAAAGTTATCTGTTTTGATTCAATCATTGCACACATCATTTCCAAAGGACATAGGACATTATATGGTGTCATTGGAAAGTTAAGGAAGTCTAATTATCAACTGTGAAGCAAAAGAGGGCTGGTACAAAGCAGGTTTAGCAGTACCTATTCAGTCTCTTGGAGCATCCATCCATCTATCCCAACAGTGGTATCAGAGCTAACTAAGGTAAAATGGGAGATGGTTTTCCTTCATTTATTGACAAATTGGACAGGAACAATTATCAATCATGGTCTCTAAGGATGAAGACCTACTTACAAGGAAGGAGTCTCTATGGATACATCTCAAGAGATGAGGAATTGCCCTCATTCAAAACAAGAGGATTACCAACCAAGGAAGAACATGAAAAGCTCAACACATGGTGTGCTAAGGATGCATTGGCAAGGTCTTATCTACTCAACTCTATATCTGATTTTCTTTTGCCACATATTAGAAATTGTAAGACATCCCAAGAGACTTGGGAGACCTTGTCATCATATTTTTCCTCCAACACAAGGGCTAGGAAAAATCAGTTGTGGATTGAATTCACAACACTAAGGAAGCAACCTAAGCAAGATGTTTCAGAATTTGTGACCAAGATTAAAGATGTAGCAGATCAGTTAGCAAGCATAGGAGAAGAGATTGAAGAAGAACAGATTGTAAGGCAAGTGATCAATGGGATCAAGGCTGATGACAAATGGGAAAGCTTCACCACAACTATGGATCTTTACATGGACATGCACACTCCAGATCTTACAACTCTCATGGGACAATTATTTACTCATGAAGCAAAGCTCAACAAAAATGGAGACACATCCAAAGGTAATAACTCTTCTGCCCTATACACTGATAAGAAGTCTAAAGATAAAGGCAAGAGCAAGAAGGGGGAAGATGAAGGATCAACCTCTCAAGCCAACTATGCAGGGAGAGGTAGATCCTCAAGAGGAAGGGGCAGAGGAGGTAAGCAAGGTAGGGGGAGATCTTATAACTCCTCACCATGCAACATTTGTGGTTTATCAAATCATACTACAGATGAGTGTTTCAGGAATTACAAGAATCAGAGAGGAAGAGGATACCAAAGAGGTGGCTACTAACAGTCAAGAGGTAGATTCAACCATCACCAAGGCTACAACAATAACTACAACAACAACTACAACAATAATTACAATGGCAACTACCAAGGAGGATTCAAATCTAGGAAGGAATATAACAACTACATAGAGGAGTAGGATGACTCTCTTCTAATCATGAACATGACTTCAAAATCAGGTACAAATGATGACCACCTATTCTACATTGACTCAGGATGTTCAAATCATGTGGCTGGCAATGTAGCATTACTCTTTGATCTTGAGGAACCAAAAGATAAGCATCAAGTCCAAACAGGTGATGACACAAAGCATTCTGTAGTTAGAGTTGGAAATGTTAAGACTTGTGATGGAAATCAGAATTTGTTGAGCAGGGTACTCTATGTACCAACTATTACCAAAAATTTGATGAGTGTTGGTCAGATTGTGGAGAAAGGTTTGCACGTCAGATTCAAACAATATGGAGCATATATGGAGGATCCAAGACATGGGTTCAAGAGGATTGCAAAAGGAGAAAAATCAAGTAGACTTTTCACTTTTGAGTTGGAAGATACAAAGAATATTGCACTATACAGTTATAAAGATCAAACACTTTTAGAACTTGAGATTTGGCACAAAAGGTTAGGGCACATAGGAGAGAGAACCTTGAAACAAATCTGTCGGGATCAATGTGTGCTTGGGATACCTAATATATCCAAGCAACATATGATTTATAAGTGTGGTGCTTGTCAATTTGGGAAGTCTCACAGGTTACCCTTCTCAAAGAAAGGTTACATGCATGAAGACTACCTAGAGCTTGTACACACAGATGTATGGGGACCAAGCAAAGACCCCTCAGTCTCAGGATCAAGGTACTATATGTCTTTCATTGATGATTATAGAAGATGGACTGTATTATACTTCATGAAGCACAAGGATGAGGTATTTAATTGCTTTAAAAAATATCTTGCATTAGTTGTGTTGAGCCCTAACCGGTTGAAACTAACAAAGTCAAGGTCACAGCTATGCATAGGCAAGAGTAAAGTATTAAATTTCCAGGGTCAAAGTGCACAGAAGTATTTTTTCTCTTAAGGTTCAAAGGGTGAATTTAAAGTCTTAGGTGCAAAAGTAAAGAATTAAAAGGAAAGGTGAAGGTATGGAAGCGGCCGTGTACGCAAAGGTGGAAATAGGGCCGTCCAATCAAAATTTTGTTTTAAGTCTAAAGTCACTACAGGACAAAGTAGTGAGTCGTTGGTGGCCAGTTCAAAAGACAATCTTGGGACATTGAAAGGGCACCAAGATTGTATTACAGTTAGAGTGCACGGAACCGGCGCAGTCAACAAAAGAGAGACAAAGGCTATTCTTGGACACTGGAAGTAAAAAAGAGAGAGAAGTGCAAGAGACACCGGGGGTACGACGACACAGAGAGGTGGAAGTGAAGAGTGCAAGAGAGGTGGCTAAGGAAGAAGGCAGAGAGTGCGAAGCTAGACCCCAAGGACCTCAAGGTCTCTGTGCAGTGTGCATGCCGACATAAGATACTCATTCATCATCTTGGTGGAAGCTTGGTGCAAGGTGTGCACAAGGATAAGCTTGAAGCAAGTAGAGGACTGGTGCAGAGGAGGCCGACTGCAAGAAGACTTCGGGATAATTGGTATTTTGTAATTAAGCACCCTCTGTAGTGCGCATAGAAGTATTGACTCGGATTGTGCTCAAACATTGTAATTGTTTTACTATAATCAAACTCAAGATTCCAAGGTGTGCTTCTGCAGAAGCTTCCAAGGTTATTTCCTCTGTGAAGTTTCCCAGCTCATTTCTTTCTTTATTCTTTCCTTTTTCTCCTACAAACCCTCAAACTCCTTCTCGTCCAAGAATCCCCCAACAAATTTGGCACGCCCGGTGGGACATCCAAGGAGAATCGAGCATAGGAGAAGATCTATTGCACTTGGAGAACAATATTCCAGTGTCGACAATAACACTCCAGTTGACTAAAGAGGTACATACTTATATCAAGTGTCTCATATTAAGTGAACTATGAACAGCTCATGACCGCGACCCGGTCACAAACCTTGAGGGTCACGTGCAAGCAGACAAGAAGAAAGGCGATCAGAAGATCATCGAGTCCACTTTCATCAACTTCATCGGTAAGAAGCATGGCAGGACAGGTGGACCTAGAAACCTTACTCTCCAGATTAAACATAAAATTTCCCTCTTTCAGAGGTTTAGCTCATGAGGATCCAGATGAGCACATTCGAAGATTTCTGGCATTAAGCAAGACTAGAGGTCTAATGGGTAGGGAAGATGCCTTCTTGATACTCTTTCCGGCCACATTGGAAGGATTGGCAGACAAGTGGTTTAGCTAGTTTGCTGAAAACCACTTTACTTCTTGGGATTTGATGAAAGAGGCCTTCAAAAATCAGTTTCAGCATGGCAACACTGCGGAGATCATTATAGAAGAGCTAGAAAACTTGAGATTGGGTCCAGGAGAAAAATTCCCAGAGTTTGTGACCAGGGCCAAAGCACTAATGGCTAAACTACCAGATCCACCGCATGATTTCTTTGTCAAGAAGTGGTTAGCCAAACCCCTACCTGTGGTCACCCAATGCAAAATAAAAGAGTTAGTGTTACCTACTGCCTCTATTGAGGAGTTCATCAATACGGCCACACGCTTGGAGCAGATAAGGCACCAGTATGGTGCAACTTCTTCCCAACCAACCTATGATGCAGAACTGGAGGACCCAATGATCCAGTTAAGAAGGGAGCTGGAGGGCTTGAAAAGGAATAAGCCCTACACAGAAGAGGAGACTGTTGTGGCTAAGCTGAGAAGGGAGATTGAAGCACTCAAGCTCCAAAAGGAGGAGGAGGCCCAAGCAGAAGAATTAGCTCAGCTGAGGCAGGAATTGCAAGAACTCAAAGGAGGCGGTATCAAGAGTGGACTCTGGTGCTCCATGTGCAGCAAGCAAGGGCACATAGTAAGTGAATGTCCTCTGCTAAACGTGACTTGTCAATTATGCAGGAAAGTTGGCCATGAGGCCCATGAATGCCAATCCAGGGGAATGCCTGCAACGACATACTGGACACAGGGAGGACCTCTGCCACCAGCAAATGTAATGGCAGCCGCAGCAAACCAAGGTAACAACTATAATCCTAGACCAAGGAATAATTTTGCAAATGGGCCTAGAAGGCCCATCATTTGCTTCAGATGTGGAGAGTGCGGGCACTACCAATCTAGGTGCACTCTCCCAGAAAATGCCCCTCCTTGCAAGAACTGTCCAGAGGCCAGGGATCACTATACAAACTGTTGTCCTAAGAATCAAGCCTCTACTTCCAGACCCCATCTCCAAATGATCTCTGTATTCAAGGAGGAAACATTACCTCAGGTCAATGAACCCTCACCATCTACCAGGGTGGTACAATTAGAAGAACTTGAATCTTTTGCAGTACAGACAAGAAGCAAAGGGAAGGCTCAAGTGGACGAAAATCAAGAATCAATAATTAGGGAATTGAACAAAGACAGAGTTGCATCTAAAGACAAAGCCACCACAAGTGCAGACACAAACCAAAAGGAATATCTCATAGGCACCAGTGATGCCATTGGGCATGCCTTCAACAGGGCTCAAGAAGAGTTTGGCAAAACAAATGAAGCTCATTCTCTTAAAGAGTCAGAGGCTTCAAAACTACTCAAGTCCATGAAGAAGGAGGTTAGTATTTTTGAATTAATAAAGATGGATGGGAAATTCAGGTCAGAATTATTACAGATAATTGATGAGGCTTCTACTACAAGCTTAGTGGCAAAGACTGCTATTTTACATAAAGGGATAATTATCGGGGAAGCACCCCTTACGGATTATAAAAGTCCTCGGCTTACAGTATCAATCAAGGGTCATGAATTTCAAGGTGTTATTGTGGATGGTGGTTCTGGCATTAACTTGATGCCTGAACATACCATGAAAAAAATTGGACTCCACCCTTCAAAACCTGCAAACTTCACTGTTACTTTGGCAGATCAGAGCAAAGTAAGGCCCTTGGGGGTAATCCCAAAAGTTCCACTTGAAGTACAAGGTAATCTATTCATTCTGGATTTTGTGGTTTTAAGATTGCCCCAGGTTGAAGGAGGATTTCCTCTCTTAATTGGAAGACCTTGGCTGAGGCATGCCAGTGTCATTCATGATTGGGGCAAGGACACTATGTGGGTACAAAAGAAAGGGCAGGAGCTGACACAGATTCATTTAGAAGAGGGCCCAGACAATCAAGGAAACACTAGTATGATGCAAACAGTTAGCATTTGCATGGAAACAGAATCGGAGGATCAACCCCAAATAGATTTTGAGGAAGAAGAGGATATTCTTAATTAGCTCCAAGCAGGCAACTCTTCCTCTTGTTTTGGAATTTTTCTTAATAATCCTTGCACGACTGAAGGTTATGATGAAGATAAGGAAAAGGTCCAGGTTGATGGATTGGGAGAGCCCATCACAGACCACAGAAGGGGCAGGAAGACACCCCTCAAATACAACTTGGAGGAGGATGTGACAACCACAGATAAAGAAGTTTCTAAAGCTAAAAGCAAGGTAAAAAATTCTGGTGTTGAATGTTCTTTCCCAATTCAAGAAATCCCTGCAGGATGGATGCAGGACAAGGAGGAACACATTGAAGTCCAAAATACACCTGCTTATGAAGCAATGCACGAAAAGCTAGTAGAAGAAGGCAAGGAAGCAGATGCACACGAAGATAATATGGTAGCGAGAAATCCTGTCCAAGAAATACACTTAGGCACTCAAGACAATAATCAGCCAGTTTTGGTGGCCACTTGGTTGTGGAGCCACCCAGGGCTCCTTGAAAAGGTAAAATCATTCTTGACCCAGTATGTAGATGTTTTTGCCTGGCATTATAAAGACTTAGAAGGAGTGCCTGCAACTTATGGAGAGCACAGAATCCCTCTGGTTGATGGAGCCAAACCCATCAGAGGAAGGAGTTATAGACTTAATCCAAAATATGTTGAAGCTGTCTATGTGGAAATCCAAAAGATGGAGGATGCAGGAATCATCATTCCTGTTGAACACTCAGAGTGGCTCTCACCTATGGTTATAGTACCGAAGAAGAATACTAATAAAATCAGAATTTGTGTTGACTTTAGAGCACTCAACAAGGTGACCATTCCAGATGGTTTCCCTATGCCTTTTGCAGAACAGGTCATTGAAGAAGTGGCTGGGCATGCATTATATAGCTTTATGGATGGATTCAGTGGCTATAACCAAATATCAATACATCCAGAGGATCGTGAAAAGACTGCTTTTATCACACCTTGGGGAACATATGTGTATGTAAAAATGCCATTTGGGCTCAGAAATGCTCCAGCCACCTTTAACAGAACGGTCAATCTCATTTTTGGCCCCCTATTGCTGGAATCACTTAGAATCTTCATGGATGACTTCTCTTCGTTTTCAGGATCCCACAAGGAAAGTCATCTAGATTGTTTGGACCACCAGTTGAGGCAGCTGCAGAATATTTTCAAAAGATGCAGGGAGACTAAGTTAAAGCTAAATCCAAACAAATGTCATTTCCTTGTGACAGAAGGAACCCTCTTAGGACATGTGGTGTCGGCTAAAGGTATGGCCCCAGATCCTGACAAAATCATTTCTATATTAAAGTTGCCTAAACCTAAATCCCCTAAAGAGATTCAGAGTTTCTTGGGGCATACTGGATACCATAGAAGGTTTATAAAAATGTATGCAGGGATAGCTAGACCTCTGGCTAGACTTACAGGTAAGGAAGTACCTTTTAAATGGGAAGAAGAGGAGGAAAAAGCATATCAAACATTACGGTCAAGGTTAGTGTCTGCTCCTACCTTGGTCACACCTGAGTGGTAAAAAATCTTTCATATATATGTCGATGCCAGTGCCTATGCAGTGGGGGCAGTTTTGACCCAACCCAGTGCAGAATTTAAAGTGGACAGGCCAATTCAATATGCCAGTAGAATCTTGACCAAGGCTGAAAGGAATTATAGTACTACCGAAAGGGAAGCCCTCGCAATGGTCTTTACTGTCCAAAAATTCCGTCATTACTTACTGGGGGTAAAATTTATTATTATAACAGATCACCAACCACTAAAATACCTACTCAACAAACCACAAGCCACTGGTAGAATATGGAGGTGGTTATTGTTGTTCCAAGAGTTTGATTTTTCTGTAGTCCATAAACCAGGAAAAGAAAATGTTATGGCGGATCACCTATCCAGAATAAATATGATGAATCAAACTAGTGGAATCAATGATGACTTTCCAGATGCTCATCTGTTTGCTGTACAAGCTCAAGGGTGGTATTACGACATCAAAAATTTCATTAAAACTGGGTTGTATCCAGAGAAGGCTAGTGCTGTACAAAAGAAGAGACTGCTAATCAAGAGTAGACCATATACCTTCATTGAAGATAAATTGCATAGACAGGGCAAGGATGACCGGTTCAGGAAGTGTTTGGAAGAAGAAGAAGTGAGGGAAGTCCTTCACTCTGCACATGAGGGAACAGGTGGTGGGCACCTTCCAAGACATATTATGAGTCAGAGGATACTGGATGCTGGTCTATGGTGGCCTACACTATTTAGGGATGCAGATGAATGGGGAAAGGCATGTGACATTTGCCAGAGGTGTGGACCTAAGCCAACAAAGCAGAGACATAACCCCTTGGTTGTTTCCACTTCCTGGCAACCATTTGAGAAGTGGGGGCTAGATTTTGTAGGGCCCATCTACCCTCCCGCTTTTCCAAAAAGAGAAAAATATCTCTTGATAGCTACAGATTATGCGACAAAGTGGGCTGAAGCTATTGCCTCCCCCGATTGCACTGCCCAAACTGTTGCTGATTTCATTTATAGTAGCATCATTTGCAGGTTTGGATGTCCACTTGAAATTTGTACTGATCAAGGTACCCATTTTGTAAATAAAGTCTTGCAAGAAATCTTCAACAGGTATAGAATTCTTCATAGGACCTCTTGTGCTTACTATCCAAGAGCAAATGGACAGGCTGAATCGACAAATAAGGTTTTAATTTCAATGTTAAGAAAGGAATGCATGTTGCAGCCCACTTCCTGGGGCATTGCTTATCAAGGTACACTGTGGGCATACAGGTTAGCCTACAAAGAGGCCACAGGATATTCCCCATTCCAACTGGTTTATGGCATATTACCCATCGAGCCCTTTGAATTTTTACATGGATCGCCTAAGATAGCATTCATACAGGGAAAGAAGGATTGTGATGTCTCTCAGAGGCTAGGAACACTACATAAAGTGGAGGAGATTCGTATACTAGCAACCAAACAATTGATAGAGACTCAGATGAAGAGGAAGGAGGCACATGATCGATATCTGTGGAGCAACAACATTGAAGCAGGCATGTTAGTTCTTCTCCATAAACCTCACCCTCATACGAATGAAAAAGGGAAATGGATCCCTCATTGGGAAGGCCCTTTTCGCGTTCTGAAGGCGTTGCATTGGGGTGCTGTGCAGTTAGAAACACTCAATGGAGCCACCCTGCCGCTAGTAAATATTTCTAGACTCAAAGCCTATCATAAAAAGTTCTAACATCCCACTCCATAGTTCTTAGGTCATTTTGTTTTTCTATTATGTCCCTTTAATCATTGCTAATAATTGCTAATAAATATGTTCAGCAAAAAAAAAATTTGGCGCAAATTTTTTTGGATGGCTCTTAGTTCTACGCAGAAGCTTTTAAGGCTAGCCTTTTCTTTGTTTATCTCTTGGATGGATGAGATTAAAATTGGCTTCTCCTCTCTTTTGAACTCTCTTTTATGCTAAACCATCCCTTACTGTGAGGTGAGCCCTTAATCCTCCTTGCTATATAATGGGGAACCTCATTCATTCCGCCTTCAACTCCATCTTGCTGCAAGATCATCTCAACTGAACTCAGAAGTCTGCAATGCCCGAGTCTACAGGGCTGCCCAACTCTTCAAAAGCTTGCGTGGCTTTTCAGTCGTTGACTCCCAAGGCGATCCTTGCCACTGTCACGATCACCATAACGACCTTCAACATAGCGATCTCCATATCGACTATCACCATAGCGGCTGTCTCCATAACGGCCACCCCGCCTCCATCCTCGCCTCCCCCTCCACTCCACTCCCGCCTCCTCTCCACACCCCCTCCCGCCCACCCACCCGCCCACCCTCCCTCTCCACACCCCCTCCAACCCACCCACCCGCCACCCTCCCTCTCCACACCCCCTCCAACCCACCCACCCGCCACCCTCCCTCTCACTCCACGCCTCCCCCTCCACTCCACTCCCGCCTCCCCTCCACACCACCTCCCACCCACCCACCCGCCCACCCGCCTCCCCTCCACACCCCGTCCCACCCACCCGCCCGCCTCCCCACCACCCCCTCCCACCCACCCACCCGCCCACCTGCCCACCCGCCTCCCCTCCACACCCCCTCCCACCCACCCACCCGCCCACCCGCCCAACCGCCTCCCCTCCACACCCCCTCCCACCCACCCACCCGCCCTCCCCTCCCACCCACCCACCCGCCCTCCAGCCTCCCCTCCACACCCCCTCCCACCCACCCACCTGCCCACCCGCCTCCCCTCCACACCCCCTCCCACCCACCCACCCACCCACCCGCCCACCCGCCTCCCCTCCACACCCCCTCCCACCCACCCACCTGCCCACCCGCCTCCCCTCCACACCCCCTCCCACCCACCCACCCGCCCACCCGCCTCCCCTCCACACCCCCTCCCACCCACCCACCCGCCCACCCGCCCACCCGCCTCCCCTCCACACCCCCTCCCACCCACCCACCCGCCCACCCGCCTCCCCTGCACACCCCCTCCCACCCACCCACCCGCCCACCCGCCTCCCCTCCACACCCCCTCCCACCCACCCACCCGCCCACCCGCCTCCCCTCCACACCCCCTCCCACCCACCCACCCGCCCACCCGCCCACCCGCCTCCCCTCCACACCCCCTCCCACCCGCCCACCCGCCCACCCGCCTCCCCTCCACACCCCCTCCCACCCACCCACCCGCCCTCCCCTCCCACCCGCCTCCCCTCCACAACCCCGCCCACCCGCCCACCCACCCACCCGCCCACCCGCCTTCCCCTCCACACCCCCTCCAACCCGCCCACCCGCCTCACCTCCACATCCTCTCCCACCTGCCCAACCGCCCACCTAACAAACCCTCCAACCCTCCCTCCAGCCTACCCTCCCTCTCCTTCCACCCTCCCCCTCCACTCCACTCCCGCTTCCCCTCCACAACCCTCTCCAACTTCCCTGCCCACTAGAACCACCCTCCCCCGCCCCCCCCCCTCCATCAATTCCCTTCCACACTCCCCTCCTTCCCCCCTCCATCCTCCTCTATCTCTTCTGCATCCCTGCTTGCCGTTCACACGGGCAGCCTGGCGGCCCTGGTTTTTGTTCCCGCGCCATCCACGATCATCTCCATGCTGTGATAAGACTCCTTCACCGCATAAAGTTCAACAGCCTGCAGCTCCTTGCAATCTCTCTATCGGGTCCTTTCTACACAGAACTCTATGGCCGATCCCACCGCACCGGAAGACATCTCGGAACTCACTCCGTCAGCACTGCATACAACCAATCCAAATTACCCTCCTCCTGCGTCTGCCACACCCACCACCGGCCTCCACTCCCAGTTCCCTACGTTGCCCGTTCCCACTAACCCACAAATTGATGCATCGCCTTCCTCATTCCCTCCTGCCATCCTACATATTCCCACTTATTCGGTTCAATCTGATTCCACGGATATATATTCTCCACCTCCACTCCCTCGACCTCCTTCTCCTTCTGCTTCAGCTTCTCATTCCTCACAACCAAATTCGCCCTCAGGAGATTATATACGACTTTTTCGTCCGCCTGATTTAGATATGCAGATTCGTATTCATTTATCTCTCCCAACCATTGAACTCCGTCGCCTTTTCTCTGTTGAAAATCTTCAACAGGCGGGTCTCTGGGGCTTGGCCAACGTTTTCCTGAATGATCCCTCCAATTATAGTGATGTCTATGAAGCTATCCGCCTCTTTCCTCATTTTCGCACAGGTCCTCTCTCCATTTCCGCTCTTGCTGCCAGCCTCGGCTCCTGCCCCGTCGATTTCCGTAATCCTCCGTTCTTATATTCTGGATTGTCAGCCTCTGCCACAATTTCCTTTTGTAGAGATCGCTTCGACACTAATGCCCGATTTTCCATCCGCATGACGTCCATTCTTAATGCATTCATTTTCTTCTTTTTGCTTCGTAGTCCAACATCTTCACTCCCATGGTCCGATATTCGTCTTGCTGATCCGCTTTTTTGCTTCCTAAATAGCCGCCCATACCCTTACGCCGCCCTCATATATGGTTCCTTAAATTTGCGCTCTCGTCGCCTTCGTGAAGCTGTCTCCAGAGGCTCTCGCACATTCTCCTTATATTCTGGTCCCTTCATAGCTTGCTTTATCACATACCATCGCACTCTGACCCTAATTCCCCTCTACTTCCGTCGCAGCCCAACATACCTTCCACTTCAAATCCTCCCTCCTCCCCTCCACTCTCCGTCGACTCGGCCTCCGTTTCCACACCGCTACCCGCTCCCCCTGATCTCACTTCCCCCCTTTACACTCTTCTTTGCATATCTTTTCCTCCTCTCCAGATATCGCGCCTATTCCTTCCCTTGATCCTGCTCCGGCACATGGCCCTTCTTCCACACCAGCTTTCCGGCCGCTCATTCAAACGCAGCTCAACCCCCGACACCCGACCTGTACACCACCTCGTCCTCCCCTTTCCACCCCCACTCCGTCCACTGCGGTTCCTTTCAAGCTACCCAATCCGCCTGCATCTCCTCTCCATCATCCCGAGGCATCTCCTCTCCATCATCCTGATCCACCTGTTGCACCCTCCCCTCCAATTGATCTCCCTTCCGCCCCTTCCTTTTTGCATTTGCTCCGCGATGCCAGTGCAGCTGCTTCTGGCAGTGCTCATGCCTCCAAAGTGTCTTTGGATTCTATATCAGCCGCCGCTTCTATTCATCAACAATACATTAATACCATCGACAAGATCAATCGAATAGCTCACTCTCAATGGCACTTGCTCAATGAAACGGCCCGCTTACTCATGGATGAGCGCGACAAATACCGCGATATGGCCAAATCCGCATTACAGAACTTATCCGATCTTCAAAATCGCTCTTCCTTAGGGTTATGCGATAATGCTACTTGCCGTCGTATCAAACGCGAACGGGACCACCTTAGGCAGTGCCTTAGTTCTCTCCAGCATATGATTGAGCAAGCTTCTGCTCCGCTGCCCTCCTCTCCCCAACCCTCAGCTGCCGATCCCACTCCCCCTTCGCAATAATTTACTTCACTTCGCATTTAGGGCTTCAGCTTCAATTCTTTAATTTCAACACATCTCATCATACTTCTCCTTTTGTCATGATCCGGGTTAATAAATACTAGTTGCACTCTTTATCTGTTGTTTTCTTTTATGCTTCATCAATAATAGCCATCTTTCTCTATTTCCTTACCTCCGTTTCCTCTGTGGTTCTTCTAATGTGGTTCTTCTGATGTTTTCTCTCTGATTATTGAAGCCTCCTTACATTGTATCATTGTGGTCTCTCCGGGACGGAGAGACCTTTAGGTGGTGGGCATCTCTTGAGCCCTAACCGGTTGAAACTAACAAAGTCAAGGTCACATCTATGCATAGGCAAGAGTAAAGTATCAAATTTCCAGGGTCAAAGTGCACAGAAGTATTTTTTCTAAGGTTCAAAGGGTGAATTTAAAGTCTTAGGTGCAAAAGTAAAGAATTAAAAGGAAAGGTGAAGGTATGGAAGCGGCCGTGTACGCAAAGGTGGAAATAGGGCCGCCCAATCAAAATTTTGTTTTAAGTCTAAAGTCACTACATGACAAAGTAGTGAGTCGTTGGTGGCCAGTTCAAAAGACAATCTTGGGACATTGAAAGGGCACCAAGATTGTATTACAGTTAGAGTGCACGGAACCGGCACACTCAACAAAAGAGAGACAAAGGCTATTCTTGGACACTGGAAGTAAAAAAGAGAGAGAAGTGCAAGAGACACCGGGGGTACGACGACACAGAGAGGTGGAAGTGAAGAGTGCAAGAGAGGTGGCTAAGGAAGAAGGCAGAGAGTGCGAAGCTAGACCCCAAGGACCTCAAGGTCTCTGTGCAGTGTGCATGCCGACATAAGATACTCATTCCTCATCTTGGTGGAAGCTTGGTGCAAGGTGTGCACAAGGATAAGCTTGAAGCAAGTAGAGGACTAGTGCAGAGGAGGCCGACTGCAAGAAGACTTCGGGATAATTGGTATTTTGTAATTAAGCACCCTCTGTAGTGCGCACAGAAGTATTGACTCGGATTGTGCTCAAACATTGTAATTGTTTTACTGTAATCAAACTCAAGATTCCAAGGTGTGCTTCTACAGAAGCTTCCAAGGTTATTTCCTCTGTGAAGTTTCCCAGCTCATTTCTTTCTTTATTCTTTCCTTTTTCTCCTACAAACCCTCAAACTCCTTCTCGTCCAAGAATCCCCCAACAAGTTGAAAATCAGACACAAAGGAATTTGAAGAGGCTAAGGTCAGATGGAGGAGGTGAGTACTTCTCCAATGAATTTGAAGACTTCTTGCAGGACAGAGGCATCAAAAGTGAGATAACCACAAGGTATTCTCCTGAACAGAATGGGGTAGCTGAGAGAAGAAATAGATTAATTGTTGAGACAGCTAGATCTATGCTTAATGAGAAAAAGTTACCTAACTATTTATGGGCAGAGAGTGTTTCTACTGCCACTTACCTCATAAACAGGTTACCATCTAAGTCTCTTGATGGCATGACACCCTATGAAGCATGGCATGGTAAGAGACCCTCACTTGACAATTGCAAAATATTTGGATGTGTAGCATATGTACACATTCCTTCTCAGATAAGAGGTAAGCTAGACCCAAAGGCTGAAAAATGTATCTTTATTGGGTATGATTTAAATAAAAAAGGTTACAGGTTTTATAATCCTATCAATAAGGGGTTTATGGTAAGCAGAGATGTTGTCTTTGATGAAAATGATTCTTGGTATGAGAATGAATGCAGGAAGGTCAAATTACCCTATGACTTGGAAGAGGAATTTCCAAGTCTTACAAAGGAGGAACCTACTCAGAATGAAGCCTCAAGTTCAGATGATGAAGACACTATCAACCTTGAAGAATTCAAAGCATGGAAGTCCAAAGGCAAAATGAAGATGAAGAAGCTTGAAGACATACCTGAATCCTCAACTCAACTAGTTAGAATATCACAAAGAGAAAGCAAGAAACCTATCAGATTTGGGTATGATACATCTCTTGTTACTAAACATTTTGTTTATCTTGCCAAAGATTTGTCAAATGAAGAACCAGGATCATATGAAGAAGCAATAACCAAATCAAAATGGAAAGAAGCTATGGATGAGGAGATTGATGCTCTCAAAGAAAGTGACACATGGGAGTTAGTACCTAAGAAAGACTCCATGAAGGTAATAGGATCCTGATGGATCTATAAGCTTAAAAGAAATTCTGATGGCACAATTAATAGGTACAAAGCCAGATTGGTGGCTAAGGGTTTTGCACAAACCCAAGGCATTGACTATGAGGAGACATTCTCACCTGTGGCCAAGATGCCAACAATCAGAGTGTTGGTAAGTGTGGCTGCCTCAAAAAATTGGAATATGTACCAATTGGATGTCAAGAATGCTGACTTGAATGGATGGATTTCAGAGGAGGTATATATGTCACAACCTCCTGGCTATGAGGACCCTAAGAAGGTAACATATGTTTGCAAATTGAAAAAGGCTTTATATGGATTGAAGCAGGCACCTAGGGCATGGAATTACAGGTTAACTACATATCTCCAAGACCAAGGATTTGTCATGAACAAGGCAGATACTTCTCTATTCATCAAGAGAAGTAATTTAGAGGTAATATACCTTTGTGTTTATGTTGATGACATCATCATTACAGGTAATGATGTCAATGGGATCAGATATATCAAAAGTCAAATGATGAAGGAGTTCAAGATCAATGATCTTGGTCTATTGAAGTATTTTTTGGGACTTGAATTAGTCTACACTAATTCAGGGATATATATTACTCAAAAAAAATATATATAGGACACGTTGAAAAAGTTTCACTTGCAGGATGCTAAAGTAGCAAGCACTCCAATGGAGGTAAACCTAAAACTAAGTGCCCATGAAGGTGATGAAGTCAATGACATTACAGGTTATCAAAGTATGGTGGGTAGTTTGAACTATGCTACCTTAACAAAGATAGATATTGCATATGGAGTTAGTGTGCTAAATCAATTTATGCACAAGCCAAGGATACCTCACTTAGAGGCTGCCAAGAGAATCCTGAAGTATCTCAAGGGTACACAGAACCATGGTTTTTATTTCCCTTACACCTCAGATATTGATATCAAAATTTATTCAGATGCAGATTGGGCAGGATGCAAGGTGATAGGAGGAGCACTTCTGGATATATTTCTTTTGCAGGTGACAAACCAATTTCATGGTCTTCAAAGAAGCAACCTACTGTTGCTTTGTCTTCCACAGAGGCAGAATATAGAGGACTAGCTAATGCCACACAAGAAGCAATATGGATTAAGCTTTTGTATACATAATTGGGTTTGTTTACTAGGTCTTTAATAATCTTTGGAGATAATACAAGTTCTCTTCACCTTGCAGCTAATCCTATTTATCATGCTAGGAACAAACACATAGAGGTCCATTATCATTATGTGAGAGAGAAGTTGATAAGCAAGGACATTCAACTTACCTATGTATCAAACAACATGCAATGTGCAGATTTGCTGACTAAAGCTTTGGATGGAACCAAACTTTGCAGGTTCAAATCCATGATTGGATTGCAGGATATACTTGAAGATTGAAGATCAAGACTTAAGCCAAAATGTTTGGCTTGAGGGGGAGTTGTTGGTGTAAATTACAAGCCTACACATTTGGCTCAAAGGATGCATTGAAGTCTACACATACATGAAGAAGCATAGGAACATATGCTAGTGGTTAAGTACCACTTTACCTCATTGTAAAAGTCAAATTGACTTGGAATCTCTTGTAATCACCTACCAAAAGGATTCGTGGAAAAATTAGTTGTTTGATTGAAAGAATATCTCCAAGCATTTAGGAGCTTGATCATAGGGAGCCAAAAGTTTGAATTTGAATTCAAATTTTTAGTCATCTCTTATAAAAATGGACATGAAAAGTCGCGGGCAAGAGAGAGCACTCCCGAGCATAGCATTACTGATTCCTGAGTGTGTGTGAGGTCTACACTCTAACCCATACCTCTCTACACCATTTGGCAATGATATTCATGCCAATGGAGTTGTATACAATTGTTCATTAATACATACATTCACATTGTCCATCTCTGAATTCTCTGTTAGTCTACTCAAAAGTCTGTCAACTTGTCAAGGGCATATCTCGCTCAATATTTCACCAAATTCAGTGATTCAAAGCTTGTTGGATTCAACTTGAAGTAATATACATGCTCTCAAAGTTTGAAGACATTCTATTTAGCCATTTTGGAGAAATCAGAGTCGAGGTGATCTCTGGTCATTTTCTGCTACAGTCCTAAAAAGTCGGGGGTATAACTTAACTTGCTAAATTGATTTCTCTTAGCATAGTTTATCATTTTACATCATTCCACTTGGAATAGGTAGCTTACTAAGCTTATTAGATACCCCTAAAAGGAATTTTTCCAATTCCTACTGTGCTGGTCATACTGAGCAAAGTACTCAGTACGTATCAAGCCATAAATAGAAGGTTTTCTTGAGTTTGTGACTTCCAAAGTTATCTGTTTTGATTCAATCATTGCACACATCATTTCCAAAGGACATAGGACATTATATGGTGTCATTAGAAAGCTAAGGAAGTCTAGTTATCAACTCTGAAGCAAAAGAGGGCTGGTACAAAGCAGGTTTAGCAGTACCTACTCAGTCTCTTGGAGCATCCATCCATCTATCCCAACATTGACCACTAGAGAAAAGATTTCCTCGAAATCAACACCATGTTGTTGCTTAAAACCTTTTGCAACAAGTGGTGCTTTATACGTTGGAGAAGCACTATCTGATGTCAATTTCAGCTTATATATCCATTTACATGGTAAAGCTTTCTTGCCCTTTGGCAAAGGTACTAAATCCCAAGTACCATTCTTGTGAATAGAATCCAACTCACTCTTCATGGCACGCTCCCACTTGACATGATCCTCTGTCTGCATAGCCTTTGTGTAGCAAGAATGCTCACGGGCATCTGTTAGCATAAAAAAATCTAAACGTGGAACATATCTATCAGGTGGATGTGAGACATGTGCAGAACATCTCAATGGTTGCTGAACAGGAATATGTGTAGACTGATCTGAATGGACATTCTCTTGAACATCCCTATGTGCAGCAATTTTATGCATGCTAATCGGAGGACTAGTATGATCAAACACCACTCTTCTCACTTGAACCTCCTTAATGGGCTGTTTATGCATCTTAGACTCATTGAAAATGACATCACTACTTCTGATCACTGATTGTGTTTCAGGATCCCATAAGCGATATCCAAATTGTCCTTCTCGACCATATCCAAGAAAAATGCATTTCTTTGATGTATGATCCAACTTTTGTCTAAGATTCTTTGGTATATGAACATATGCTTCACACCCAAAAACTCGAAGATGATCATAATATGGTGGCTTCCCTATCCATAACTCTTGTGCCACTTTCAAACCTTTGGCAATACTAAGTGAAAGGTTAATTACATGAACTGCATTCAATACTAATTCTGCCCAAAAACCTTGTGAGAGATTTGCATGATGCAACATAGAGACTACTCTATCTTGAATAGTTCTATTCATCCTCTCAGCTACACCATTCTGTACTGGGGTATAAGGAGTTGTAAACTCTCTACGAATCCCTCTAGATTGACAAAAAAGGCTGAATTCATGTGAGGTATACTCACCCCCGTTATCTGAATGTAAAGCCTTAAGCTTAGTTCCTTTTTCAGTCTCAACTGAAGCAAGCCATTTTTTGAAAGTAGGGAATACCTCATCCTTTGATTTGATAGGATATACCCAAACTTTTCTAGTAGCACCATCTATGAAAGTGACAAAGTAAAGAGAACCACCTAAGGACCTAGTTGGCATAGGACCACACACATCTATATGAACAAGATCTGAAGGCTGAATTGAAGAGCCAATGTGTGTTCTATGCACATTTCTAGTTTGCTTCCATATTGACAATGCTCACAAAATGAAAAATTAGAGAAAGATAACACATGTAAGTAGCCAGAATGAGAAAGATTTTCCATTCCACTACGAGATATATGGCCCAAAAGACCATGCCAAATACAAGCCATAGGCTGTTCAGTAACAGCTAACAAGTGTTCTTTCTGTGATACAAATAAAGGATAAAGTGAGCCAACTTTGCTTCCTTTTGCAATAATCATATTCCCCTTTGATATGCAAAAGGTCTGAACATAGAAGACCACCTTGTAACCAAGGTCATCAACTTGAGCAACTGACATCAAACTGTGTGATAACTGAGGTACATGGCCATAAGGGCCTCAGTTGGCACAGTACTATCAAGTGTCAACACATAAGCATCATCAAAAATAGCATTAATTTCTTCAATCTTCACAGTCAAAGTAGATGGTGCATGTAACTGTTTAACATGCCCATCAACATTCTATCCTTTATCTTTAGCATTCTTTAATGCATAATAGTCTTTCTTCATGTGTCCTTTCTTATGACAATAATGGCATTCGATATCCCTCTTCCTTGATTTACTTCTATTCTTATTCTGTTGACCATTATTTTCCTTGTTCTTGCTCTTGCCACGTTGTTGATTCTTTCCTTGGTAAGAATCACGAACATTATATGCATCTCCACTCTGAGTGCCAACCATAGATTTTCTACGAATCTCCTCACTCAAGAGTGCTCCACATATGTCATCATAGACGAGTTTACCACCATGTGCACTATTGCTAATAGTTGTGCAAAATGTATCCCATGATGAAGGCAGGGTGCATAACAGCAATACTGCTTTCATTTCATTATCCATATCCATTTTTGAGCCTGTAACTGAGAGAATATAGCATCAAACTCATTTAGATGAGCAACCACACTATCTGTGTCCTTCATACGAAGGTCATATAATTTTATCATCAGATAGACTTTATTTGATGCCGTCTCTTTTTCATATGTATTGCATAACTTCTTCCAAAGCTCCTCTGCACTTTCACAGTCTAATAGTGTAAAGCAAACATTATCTGCCAGGTGCAAGCGAATGGTAGACCTGGCCATTTCATCTAACTCAGCCTAATCATCTCCATCCATGTTAGCAGGCTTCTTTGAAATTCCATTTACTGGCTTCCATTGCCTCATTTGAATCAACACATCTTTAATCTGATTCTTCCATAGAGCAAAGTTTGTGCCATAAAATTTTTGGATCTCAAAATGGTCTTTGCCCTGCAAGTTATAGCTCCTCCTCGGAACACTAGCACTAGACCCTGATCCACCGGATGCGCCTCAGACCTCTGATGCCATGATGGTAGAGAACTGAATGGAATTATAATGGAGCTAGAAGAGTCCGAAGACCAATGAATAAGTGTATCAAGGAGTAAATCAACCATTGTATAGTTGAAAAAACCAAAAATCTGGAAAAATTTTGCTAGAGTATCCCTTGCAAAATGAGCGTATGACTAGTGTCAAAATATCATAAAACTGCAGGTACTGACATGTTTGCCTGCATAGTGAATCACTGACTCCACTGCATATAATCAGTTACCCAATAGAAGCCAACTAGGCTTATCGAGCACCTATAAACAACTATCATACATCTCCTATGGCAAGGCTGGGTAAGTCTTCCACCTGCATCACCGAACAGATCCCGACATCTGGGTGTCTCCCAGTTAAGAAAATGTCACCACGACCCTCTTTATCAAACGTAAAAGGCTTTATGCAAAGAACATAACCGCCATATCAAGGACCACATGCACGTACATAAGCGGTATCCACAAACGCGTACATAATGTGTATGTGCTCAATATATGCAGTAAAATGATACTAAAAGGCTGAATGCGCAGCCCAAAAAGTAGCTAATAACACCTACAAGTGTCTGTCAACTCTGATGTTTTTGGCTCAAAAAACCTGCATAAATTTGTAGCGGCTGCTCCCACCAAAACGGAAATCTTTGAAGAAACTTGTAGTTTTACAAGTGTGGCTGAAAACACAGCCCCAAAGGTTGATATTTAATGTCAGAGAAGTACAAAGAACACTCTTCTTGATGTTCTTGGACTTGTGTGACGAGAACTATGTGTAGAAATACTCCAAGGCTCCAAAAAACACCCCAAAAATGCTTCAAAAATAGGCTTTGAAAGCAAAGAATGAAGCTTTGAGGGACCAAAACATATTCAAGGTAATGTCAACCTTAGTCTTTCCCCTTATTTGAGTGTAGCTTAGTGGCAAGAGGTTTCCACGATTAAGCGAGCTCTGGGGGGAATAGTACTAGGATGGGTGACCTCCTGGGAAGTACCGGGAACCTCTATATTCCTTGATCATTGAGGTCCTCCCTTGCACGTAGCCAACGGCACCAACTGTGACTTCGGTGACTCGGATGACAAGGTATGCCGAGGTCTATGCCTTGGTCGCTACCTTACTAGTAAGCCTTGGAGAAAGCGGGGGGAGGGGGTGCTCGCTTCGCTCGCACAAAAAGAACAAAGCTTTTGTGTCGAACTGCTCTGATATCAGTGAAGTATTTCGATCGTGATGCAGCACAATGCACTCTCCTTCTCACGATCTCCATGACGATATCCTCGGAGTAGAAAATCGAGCTCCTAAGGCCGCACACGATACTCCGCACAGAGACTACAAAATACGCAGAAAAACACAGTACACAGGGAGCACGAAGATAGACTTCTTAGGTCTTATAAATGCGGTCGAACTTAGAGTTTGTGACTGACCATGCCATTGTATGTTTTATTAAAGAACATATACAAAGAAGTGTCCAGTGGCCATTTGGCCTTTCACATGGACACCAATGGTAACAAGAAGATGCTCGGAGGCTACAAGAGGAAGTGACAGTAGCAAAAGAGGAAAAAATGGCGATGGTTGTCAACGGAGCAAGAAGTCGCTCATCGAAAAGTTAAGGAAGAAGCCCAATAGGAGGAGTTGCAAAGGAAAGAATCTATCTGAGAGTTTGAGTTTTCAGAGCATAACCCATCAACTTCTCAACACACTATGGTCCAAACCTAGTCACGAACCCAAACAGATCAAGTGTCCCAAAGTGGTAAATCTAGGAGTAATTAATCAAAAGGTACTTTACGGCTCCCTATTTTTAACAATCAAATCAAAGATCCATGGGGTAGCAATTCCAATTGTGTGCAATTTCCTTTGTTAGGATGCTTATCTTGTATATACCCCTTTTTTATAAGGATTATCACATATCTTCATGTACAATAGCAAATGTGGCTAGATTGTTAGTTCATTATAGATGGAGAAGGATGAAGCAATATCCATACCTGAGGATGTAGAGGTATAAAAACTAAAGGAAAAGTTACTCGTCTTACATAGTAAAATGTAGAGTTACATGATATTTTTGGGAGAAGACCTAATATATCTACTGAGCAGGTAAAGACTATGAAGAGTAAATTACTAAATGTGGAAGCTCATATCAAAGAAGTGAAGAAGAACAACAAGTTATGTGAGAGCAATTATAGGCAGTCCAATATGAATTGGAGAGACTAAAAGATTTACTGTAGAACCAAGCAGAAGAGTTGATGATGAAAAAGGAAGGATTATCTTCACAGATTCTGTATTTGATTGATAATTTGAAAGTAGCCATAGTTAATTTGAACAATATTAAAGAACTCAAAATTCAATTGCAAGATGCTAAGGCTATTTTGGATAACGCTCACATCTTAGCACATAAAGAAAATCAGATTATAGATCTTAGGAAAGTGCAAATTGAATTACAATAGTTAGCATAATCAAAGGGTTTGGCTTTGGTCCTAAAGAAAGAAATTATTTTTGGACTTACTTCTCAGCTCGCTGAAGCAAGCACAGCTATTCAAAAATTCTTGGAAACAATGACTTCAAAATTTGCATATGCGAAATTTGTAAAAGCTTCTTTTAAAGTTGATTGGGGCACTCTCGAGTTCCAGACTAAATATGCAAATTCAATTAACTAGATTAAAGCAATTTTTGATGAGTTTTTGTATGATATTCATCATATCATGCTCCCTCCATCCAATAGGATAATGAAATGTAAAGCTTATTTATAAAGTGGGTTCGGTCCACCATGTGTGCCAGAGTTAGTTTGCCACTGGTGTAGATATCCAAGTTATGTTTAATAACTTTTTTCTTAGCTCTTAGCCTTCTCAGGAAATTAACTATCTATTGATTTATAACCATTATATGGAAGTTTATTTGTAAGGAAAAATTATTAGTTGCATATGCCAGTTGTAATCTTGTTTGACATATATGCGTAAAACTATACATAGACTCTTCTCTTTGATATTGTCGTGTCTATAAGTAATGTTCAGGTGACTCATTCCTTTATTTACTAGTTAGCCTTAATGCTATGAATTCTATACTATTATTTATGATTAGGGAATAGAAATGCAGTCAATTACTCTCAGTAACCCCAATTCCTTGAACCCTAGTTACTACATAGGTAAGCAGTAAACACTGGTTAGTTCGAAATTCTACAACAATTGATTGCAAACAAGGAACAATCACTTTAAGGCTAGATGGTGAATCTATCCACATTCTAGGTGATGTCCCTAATCCTAAGGCTATTGTCATTTGTGCTATGAAGATCATTAGAGGTATACATGATGGTTGTGTAACATTTGTAGTGTATGTGAACAATCTACATGAGGAAGATAATGATGAAAATCTTCCAAATTATGTAGAAAATAATTTGGAATAATATGTAGATGCCTTTCTAGAAGACTTGCTTGGTATACCTCCACCTAGACAGATTGACCATGCCATCGACCTCTATCCAAGAGTGAACCATATTCTAGAGCACCCTATAGATTTAAAATAGAAGAATTAAAGGAGCTCAAGATTCAGTTATATAATGCTTTGGAGAAAGACTTGATAAGACTGAGTGGTTCAACTTGGGAAGCACCTATTTTATTCTATAAGAAGAAAGACAGCTCTTATCGATTATGTATTGGCTAGAGGGGGTTGAATAAAAGAGCAATTCAAAATAAGTGCCCACTCCCTCACATAGATGACTTATTAGGACAATTAAGTGGAATGTCTATATTCCTTAAGATTGAGACAATATTTGGATGTCACCAAATTAGGATCAAAGTAGAAGATATAGCCAAGAAAACTTTTCGAACATGTTATGGCCACTATGAGCTTACAATTTTACCTTTTGGATTAACAAATGCTCCTATCACATTCATCTGCTTGATGAACAATAATTCATGATGATCCATATGAATTCATCTTAGTATTTCTTGATGGTATATTTGTATACTCAAAAGATGATTGTGAGTAGTTATACATCTCAA
Organism: Ceratopteris richardii; assembly: GCA_020310875.1. Taxonomy (NCBI): domain Eukaryota; kingdom Viridiplantae; phylum Streptophyta; class Polypodiopsida; order Polypodiales; family Pteridaceae; genus Ceratopteris; species Ceratopteris richardii. The sequence goes on from CM035407.1 coordinate 30,141,899, forward strand.
GAAGACTTAACAAACTCTTAGAGAACACAAATTTTATGGAAAGAAGAGTGAGCATTTCTTTACTAAGGATACACTTGTGTATCGAGGAAGAGTCATATCTAAAGAGGGAATTCATATAGACCAGGATAAAGTGAAAATAATAGTTTATTGACTAGTTCCTAAAATTATAAGTGATGTTAGAAGTTTCTTAGGATTGGCACAATATGAAAGAGCACATATTAAGGATTTCTCTAAGATAGGTAATCCCCTCATAGAGTTGGCTAAAAAGAATGCAGGATTTGGAGTGATGCATGTCAAAAATCTTTTGAATCATCGAAAAAAATTGTGTTTTGCAAATACCATAAATTGAAAAAACTTTTGTGGTTGCATGTGATGCAAGTGACATTCAAATAGGATGCATTCTTTCACATTATGGTAAGGTGCTCCAATATGAATCTAGAAAATTGAGAGAACATGAACCTAGTTATCCTACTCATGGTCTAGAAATGCTAGTTATTGGACATGCACTTAAGCATTGGAGACACCTACTGTTGAGGGTTAAGTTTGAATTGAAAACATATCATCAAAGTCGAAAATTCATTTTCACATAACCATTCCTTAACATTAGGCAAAAGCTTTGGATTGAATTACTAAGCTTGTAAGATTTTGATATTAAGTAGTTTTATGGTAAGGAAAATAAGGTCTTTAACGCATTGATTCAAAAAGCTTTATGCAATCTCCTTTCTTTAATAAATTTTGATTTTCTCAAACAAACATGAATCTTTTTATGCACCTACCTTGAATTTTTTGCATGCAAACAAGGGATCAATATATCAGGACAAAGTTCATATGTATAAGCGATCTTTATATTGTAACAATCAATTATGTATATCTGTTGAGTCTCCATTTAAAGTTCAAACATTACATGATTGTCATGATGCATCTTTTTGTGCACATCAAGGCTATTCAAAGACATGTATTAAAATGAAAAATTCTTACTTATGGACGTGTATGAAGTGCGATATTAGAAAATATGCTAGTGAATGTTGATATATTCAGGTAGTGATGTGTGTGAACACTCTAGGACTGCTGGGCACTTTTTTCCCTCTGTTGGAGGTTTTTTCCCTCGGCTTGTATATACACCTATTCCCCTAATGGGCTACTTATCTTTGTACATTCTCTAGTAATACATTCAGTATTGTGTGTTGTGCTCCAAGCTTCTTCTTCCTCCTTGTGTTGTTCGCGTGCTTCCACAGATGTCTACTCCAACAAATTGGTATCAGACCAGGTCGTCGCTTCATCTAGGGCATCGTCGACACCTCTCCGGTTGCAGTCTCAAAATTGTACGAATTTTGGTGAGCATACTCAGCATGTTTTCGAGATCAAAACCGCTTTGCTTTGTGGTGCCAAAATCACGATTTGAGCTCGTTTTGGCCTCCGAATGCACTATCGCAGTGCTTGTGTAGGCTATATTGTCTTTTTGTGCCAAAGGTATATACCTGTTTCTATTCACCAGTATAAGCGTCTCAAAGTGTGCTACAGGTTTAGCAGAACTCATCTGGGTAGTTCTGTTTAACTTTTTGAGATACAATCAATTTTCTGCATCAAGGTATTTTAGTCACTGGCCATCTAATAAAGTAAGTCTATGATCCAAGGGTCTGGCCAGTTCAGACATACCTGAAATCGGACACCGTTTGGTCATCCGTGTGTATGACCAAAGATCTCGAGTTTAGACTTACTAGGAGGTCTTGTGCTCTTGTGAACAATTGATCCACTTAGCTTAGTGGTTAAGTCTCAAGGATGTGAAGGAGGAGGTCTTGGGTTCAGTACCCATAAGGCACATGGGGAGAGTGTTTTGCCCAAAGAGATCTAGAGCCTTCTAGAAGCATTCACTTGATTTAACTCGAGTTGATTGGGACACTCGGTGCACATGTAGTTACATGGCCAACACATGGTTGGCTAGTATCCACCTGCCCAAGAAGGTAGTCCCCTGGAGAGAGCTATATATAGAGGCATTTGGTTGGGAGGAGAGTCATCTCTCTAGCGTGTGGTGGTTGTAATCCTCATTCTCTTGCAAGCCATGGCTGAAAGCAGTGATGTATTTCGTATGTTGGCTGTTGAGGATAAGTTGGATGGTACCCACTACCCATTGTGGGCTTATATGATGCGACATGTATTGGTTGCAAAAGGACTGTGGAACATTGTGCAGGGTGTTGAAAAACGTCCTATCACACCTGCAACTGTTACAATAGCAGGTACTGAAGTTGATGCAGAAGGTATCAAAGATGATGATATTTTGCATATTCATGTTCATGCTGCGGTTTCTGCTGCACCTAGTGTAGAGCAAATTCGTTGGGATGGCAGAGATGCCGAGACACATGCATTGATAGCTTTGTCTGTCGAACGTGCCATTATTCCTCACATTCACTCTTGCAAAACAACTAAGGATGCTTGGGATACACTTACCACATTGTACCAAGCTAGGAATGAGGCTCGTGTTGCTTACCTCCGAAAACAGCTGGAGAGTGAGCACATGAATGAAGATGATTCTATGGACAGTTTCCTAACAAAGATCAAAGACTTGAAGGAACATTTGATTTGTGCTGAGGAGGTTATACCAGATAGCTCACTTGTGCAGACCGTTTTGAATGGTCTTCCTGATTCATATCAAAGTTTTGCTTCTACCCTTCGGTTGATGATGAAAGGCAATCCAAATGCCTTGTCATTTGAGGAGTTAGTCTCTGTTCTGTTGCAGGAAGATCAGTCCAGGCAGAACAGGTCCATTATGTGAGTTGCAGATCAAGCTTTCCTAGCTAGTTAGAAGGGCAAAGGAAAATGGAGCTCTTCAACTAGTAAGCAAAAAAATCTGCTAATTCTGCACAATCGAAGAGGGAAGACAAAGATGAAAAGAAATCAGAAAAGTAGAAATTGTTTTGCAAATATTGTAAAGGAATTGATCATATCATAAAGAACTGTCCTAAACTAGCTGCAAAAGAGGCAAAGAAAAAAGAGGCAGGAATGGTTGTTGCAGAAGCCTCTACTCCAAAAACAGAGTCTGCTAATCTTGTGCAGGAAGAAGAATGGGCGTTTACTGTTGTTTGCAGTTTTGACCCATCTTCTTGTGAGCAGTGCATGTTTGCAGTAGACTCGGTAGTTTGGTACTTTGACAGTGGGGCGACCAAACATATTACCTCGCAGCGCAGTTTTTTCTTCTCACTCGAGCCTGCCCCTACAGGAAATACTGTTACATGCACCAACAACTCCTCTTATCCTGTTATGGGAGTTGGAAAGATCATTTTGACTACTGCTTATGGTAGTTCTTTCACTTTGTCAGATGCTTTGTTTGTGCTAGGGATCAAGAAAAATCTGTTATCAGTTTCTGCATTAGCCAAGATTGGCTTGGTTGTGAAATTTGTTGATGATAGGTGTACAATTCATGATCTATCAAATGGCAACGTGATTATTGCTTCTGGCAATTATGTCGTGGGCTATATAAGATCATAGACTATGAAAGATCTGTAATGATTCAGCATGTGTAGTACATGATTCTCAGGCTATGTTAGATGCGAAGCTTTGGCATGCACGCTTTGGTCATCTGAATTTTGCTAGTTTGCTATGCCTGTAGAAATCTGAAATGGTGTCCTCTTTGCCCAAACTTGAGGCACCTGGAAAACATGTTTGTGAAGGCTGTATTTTGGGCAAAATGTAGCGTTCATCCTTTCCAAAAGACGGTCAGTTCGGGCTACTCAAAAATTGCAACTTGTACATAGTGATGTCTGTGGTCCTATGCAGACACCTTCTTTTGGAAATTATCTTTACTTCGTGACTTTCATCGATGATTTTTCCAAGCATGAATAGGAATATCCATTTAAGGCAAAGTCAAAGTGTTCATGTGCTTTAAATAATTTTTGGTTTTGGCTGAAAATCTATCATCATGTAAAATGGGCACTCTCCGTTCTGATCGAGGGGGGGAATATATGTCTTTTGATTTTAATGCATTTCTGGCTGAACGTGGGATAAAACACCAGTGTACAGTGCCGTATACACCTCAACAAAATGGAGTTGCTGAACGAAAGAATAGGTCACTCATGGAGATGGCAAGGTGTATGGTCAAGAGTCAAGCTTTACCACATAATTTCTAGCTTGAGGTTGTCATGTGTGCAACATATGTACTTAACAGGTGTCCCACTAAAGCGCTGCAATCTATCACTCCATATGAGGCTTGGCATGACTGCAAGCCATCTATTGCTCATCTGCATGTTTTTGGTCGTTTGGCATATGCATTAGTGCCTGAAAAACATCGCAGAAAATTGGATGATAAAGCAGCAAAATGTATTTTTGTCACATAGAGTTCTGAAAGTAAAGGCTATCGTCTGTATCATCCACAGACTAAACACATTCTGGTTAGCCGTGATGTTGTTTTTGTGAAGATGCTATTCAGCCATTGCTTTCATGTACTAAGGAGACATCTGTTAGCTCCAAAGACATGTATGATACTTTGCTGCCTCTTTTTACAGGTGGACAATCTAGTGCTAGTCCTAATGAAGCAACTTCTCAACCTTTGCAGGTTACATGTGATGATGCAGATCATTCCGTTTCTAATACAGATTTACATGATGCACTTATTGATGAGAGAGCTGATATTGAGCAGGCAAGAACTATGCCAAAATGGCTGGTGCAGACCTTGCGTGACAGCAAATTAGATGCACCTCTGTCATATCGTACATGATCAGGCTCTCATAGTGCCTCTTTTGCATCAGATTGCTATGCTATGGCTGCATCTAGTCTCTCTGATGAGACTGAGCCTGTTTCGTTTGATGAAGCACAAAATTCAGAAAATTGGATGGCTGCTATGCAATCTGAATATGATGCTATAATGAAGAATGGTACTTGGTCTTTATGTGACTTGCCTCCTGGCAAGAAGGCCATTTGAATGGTGACTTGCATGAAGAAGTGTATGTTTTTCAGCCCTGTGGCTTTGTGTAGAAAGGGCATGAAAACTAGGTGTGCAGGTTAAAGAAGGCATTATATGGTTTAAAGCAAGCACCACGTGCTTGGTATGACAAGATACATGCCTATCTGATTGCACATGGTTTTGAGAACAGTCCAACTGAAAGCACCTTATATGTTAAGCGTGCTAATGATGTACTTCTGATCATTGTGGTTTATGTCGATGACATGTTGCTCACTGGTCCTCATGAGAGACATATTGCTGATTTTAAGGCTAATTTGCATGCCTCATTTGAGATGTCTAATTTGAGGCATTTGCATCACTATTTGGGCATTCAATTTATGCACGTTGATGGTGGAATGGCTTTGTGTCGAATGAAATATATTGACACATTATTGAAGCATTTTGGCCTTGAAGACTGTAAAACTATTGCCACTCCTATGGAAACAGGTTTACGACTGAGTCTTCATGATGCTGGAGATGCATTTGATGTTGTTCTCTATTAGCAGGCTATTGGATGCTTGATTTACTTATGCATTACTCAGCCAGATATTCAGTTTGTTGTCTCACAGATGAGCAAGTTTATGGATTGCCCAGAGTCAAGCATTGGCAGGCAGTTAAGCGCATCTTTCGTTACTTGAGTGGTACCCAGCTACTTGGTTTGTTTTATCCCAAGGGGGGATCACTACCGCCAAATTTGCATGCTTTTTCTGACTCTGATTGGGTTGGTTGCTATGACACTCGTGTGTCCACTAGTGGCTTTTGCTTCATGCTTGGAAGCTCATGTATATCTTAGTTGAGCAAGAAGCAGCCTACTGTGGCCACTTCCAGTTATGAGGCTGAGTACAGGGCAGCTTTCACAGCGACTGTTGAGTGTGTGTGGCTCAGACCCCTTTTGGATGATTTGGGTGTTGTCAGTCTTCTGCCACCACCATCTTCACTGACAGTCAGAGCGCATTGGCAATTGCGAGGAACCCTGTGTTTCATGCGCACACTAAGCACATTGAGGTGCATTATCATTATGTAAGGGAGAGGTTCTCTGTTGGGGAGATCAACTTGGCATATGTGCCCATGTAGGAGAACATTGCAGACCTTTTCACGAAGGCTCTGCCTAGGGAGAAGTTTGAAGCTTTCAGCAAAGCTTTGGGCTTACTTCCTTTTGTGGAGTGATTTCCACATAGCTTGGAACTTCCTTATACATGAGTGCCAGCTACTTGTTCACTGCATCACTCCCAAGGGGGATTTGTTGATATATTCAGGTAGTGATGTGTGTGAACACTCTAAGACTGCCGGGGCACTTTTTTCCCTCTTTAGGAGGTTTTTTTCCCTCGACTTGTATATACGCCTATTGCCCTAATGGGCTACTTATCTTTGTACATTCTCTAGTAATACAGTGAGTATTGTGTGTTGTGCTCCAAGCTTCTTCTTCCTCCTTGTGTTGTTTGCGTGCTTTCGCAGACGTCTAACTCCAACAGTGAATGTTTAAAGTGCCAATAGGCGAAATCAAAGTTTAAGAGAATACCTAGAATTCTACAACCTGGGGTTTTATCTCTATGGAATTCATTACTAAATTTCCTATGAGAAAAAGTAAACATGACACCGTATTTTTGGTAGTTGATTGACTTACCAAGAGGGCACATTCCTTTCCTATGGAAAAGATTGATTCTGCCTTGAATGTTGCAAAACTATTTGTAAAAGATTTTTTTTTACTGCATGGAATGCCTAAAAGCATAATTTCTGATAGACACTCTAGGTCCACATAAAACTTTTGGAAAGCAACATTGGAATTGATTGGCACTCAACTTCATATGAGTAGAACGTTTTATCCACAAATTGGTGGGGAAATCGAGAGGGTTAATCGCCTACTTGAAGATATGTTGCATATGTATGTGAATGGAAAGTGATATAATTGGAGTGAATATTTGCACTTAGTCAAGTTTGCATACAATAATGCATGGCATGCATCTATAAACATGAATCTATTTGAGGTTGTGTATTGTTATAACTGTTTGAATCCACCTTTTTTTTTGGTTCTCCAGATAAAGTAGAAGTATCTAAAGAAATGCATGAGAAGATGGATGAAGATATATAGGTAATGATGCTTAGGGAATAATAAAAAAAAAAGCTTCAGATTAAAAAGGAACTCAAATATAGGGCTACTTACATACTTGATAAGTTTGGAAGTAGTATATATAGAACGAGGTATGTTTACTACTCAGAGAAAGTACATCAAAGACATGCTTGCCAAATTTAAAATGGAGAATTCAAAGGTTGCAAGTACTCCCAGATTTTCGGCCTCTTCTTGCATGATGCAGCAAATCTTCCTCCAAATAGAGTTGGATGTCCCCCCCAAGGAAGTGCATGATCCACCAAATTTAGCAAAAGTTGGCTCTTCCTATGTTCCATGCAAAACTTTTGTAAAAACATGTGTTTGTAGTAGTCAAGTGCTTCATTTAGAAGTACTTGTCAAAAGTAGAAGAAAAGCAACGAAAAGACATATCCAAAGACATCTGTAAGTGTGCATGAGAGCACGTATGGATAAAAATCATGGATTTGAATAATAAGAGAGAATTCAACTTTTCTTTTAAGCGTTGGAAAACTTGACACTTTTTTGGGCCCTATAACTAAAAAATTATGCAAAATTCTAGAACATTTGTGAGATGCAAAAATGTTCAACTCTTCATTTGCACAATATTGATAGAGGTGGCATAGGTCCAAATCCACATCCAAATATCTCTTTTGAGCCTTGCAAGTTTACAAATTCTAGAGAGAGAATAAAATCAAGGCATTAGCTTATAGTGAACTAAATGTAGAGCCAAAAACGAGGTGCTTAAAACATAAGTCACTAAATTTTCACAGAGACACTTTTATTCTCTTATGCATGCTCTACCTTTCTCTCATAAAAAATTTCTTTTAATTCTTTCATCTTCACGTTCAATTTTCAAGCAGAAAACATGGTGCAAATAAGGTTTAAAGAGAGAATATAAAACTTATCATCCCTTGTTGAGAGCAGTATGGGCACCCAAGGACTGACTAGACAAGGAAGCCAGCGGAGAGAGTCAGAGCGAGGTGAAGGATTGAGTAGACAAAGCAGTCGACGCAAATCTGGCAGATAGGCCCTTCAAATTTTTCCAAATTAACATCTTTATAACAGTGATTCTTATCACTAACAATCATTGTAAATACCATTTCATATTTTTGTAGCTCCACTTTGTGCAAGCCAAGGAGTCCTTGAGCTTGAGGAGCCTTAGAAGTACCTACATATCAATTTTTGTATTTTTTAGGCTCCGTTTAAGCCCTCGAATTGGCCCTGGAACCTAATTTTTAACTAGGCCGGCCACTAGGTCTGGACAGGGCCAAAACCTAGTCAAAAACTATAAATAGAGCTAGAGAGCTCATTTTTGAGGTGAGCTTGTAATTGATATGAACTTGTAAGAGCTTTTTGAAAGTAATCTAAGAACTCCATTGCTTCTCACTCTTTGTCTTGCTGTGTGTGCGCGTGTGTGTGTATGTGTGTGCATGTTAGTGTGCTTCTCACTCACGCACTTGTGCCTTCACTTGCTCGAGGTCTTCATACCATCCTCACATCTTCCCGGATTGACATTAAAGGAGGTGCTACTCATCACTGAGCTACACCAAATTTTGGCGCCGTTGCCGGGGATCGAGCCTTGAGGACGAGCGTGTGATGGTAAGATGTAGATTTGGGACGTTGGCGTTGTAGGTAACTTCTTCACTTTTCCTTTTTTTCTTTTCCTTACCTCATCACCATCATCATCATCACCATCTCCCACCTCCATCTCCATCATCGCAAAAATTTCAGTTTTTTACTATATCCCCTTCCTCCTTTCATTTCCCTCATTTCACTTGTGTGAGAGAGCGAGAGAGCGAACTGTTGTGTGCTATTTTCTGCATGCTTTTGGAGTTTCTTGCAGGTTTCAACATCATCATCCCCTCCAGCACGTCGTGCAGGTACGAAAATGTGCAGAACTGTCTCGCAGTCGCCGACTTCTGTCGATCGTGATTGACAGAAATTTTCACCTTTTGGTAAATCTGAGTGCACCACAGTGGACTAGAGACCCTGCACACCACATTTCCACAAAAATTTTTGAAAAATTTGCAAAATTTCAATCCGTCGCGATTGACAGCTCTGTCCGTCGCGATCGACTGCCTGTCCGTCGCGATCGACACCCATCCGTCGCGATCGACTGCCTGTCCATCGCGATCGACTTCCTGTCCGTCGCGATCGACACCCATCCGTCGCGATCGACACCCATCCGTCGCGATCGACACCCATCCGTCGCGATCGACTGCCTATCCGTCGCGATCGACTCCTGTCCATCGCGATTGACTGCCCTGTCCATCGCGATTGACAGCCAATTTTAGCCAATTTTTTAGGGTTTTTAATTTGAAGAGTGCACCACAGTGGACTAGAGACCCTGCACACCACATTTTCACAAAAATTTTTGAAAAATTTGCAAAATTTCAATCCGTCGTGATTGACTGCCTGTCCGTCGCGATCGACACCCATCCGTCGCGATTGACTCCTGTCCATCGCGATTGACTGCCCTGTCCATCGCGATTGACAGCCAATTTTAGCCAATTTTTTTAGGGTTTTTTAATTTGAAGAGTTCGGCTAATTTTGGGCATGAACATTTTACTCTAGAGCACATAAGGAGGCCATAGGAAAACAACTTGGGGAAAACATGTTGCACAGTGATCCTGTTTGAACCCTGTCTTAACCCTAGAACCCTGAACGGTCATAACTTTTTCATACGAAATCCATTTTTTGAGCTCTAAGGCTTGTTGGAAAGCTCGTGGCATATACTACACACCCTCAACTGTTTTTTATAAAGATAATGCGTTGATTTTCAGCTAGGGTATTTTGAAGTTGACCATACCCAGGGGAATCAAAGTCAGGGGTCTTAAGAATTGTTTTCCTAAAAATCACTATGCAAATTAGTATTTGTGCTACAGGAATGAAAATCATTGGTTCTGTCTTTGGAATTTAAATCTTAAAGCTAAATTTCTCTTACAGATCTATTGAGAGCATCGAAAGGCGTTCTAAGCAAGTGTAAGTGCAAGCTTGGGAACACACTTCCTGGGCATTCAAGGGCAACCAAGCAGGAAACAAAAGGTTGGAAACTTTCAACCCCCTCTGTCAATTCCTAGCTTAGGCTAAGAACGACTAGTGATAGGAGTAAGTCAGGGCAACGATAGACATCAATCAAGTTGAAGACTACCTATGCACTCAAGTTCAAGATTAAACATAATCTCTTCGTGATGCGATAACCTTAAAGGAAAGAATCTAACGTGGAACGATCAACTTACAGTGCGAAAATTAACTCAAATATTCCTGACGACGTGATTTCTGACTAGAGCATCAACACGATAATCGACTAAAAAGAATCAAGTGACTGATACAAAAGAACTCAGCAACGAGGTTGTACTTGGGCAAAATTGGGCTATTCAATTAGGCTTATGAACCTTAGATCAGGGCGACATCTAGGGAGAGATAGACAAAGTCTTAGGTCTTGAGAGGCTAGTGTCAACCACACTGCTAGGTCTTGGGCCCAGCAGTTGAGCCACCACTCATACTACCCTAGCTCTGAGACTAGTGAATCAGAGATGTCTCAAGGTATGGATCGACCTACGGGAAGTTCAGGAGTGCCATACTTGCACAGGGTAGAAGGCCCGTACAAGACGCAGCTGGAATACCTTAGAACCAACCGATTAGGTGCTAGCATCTATGAGGACGGTCTAGGAAGATCCGTGGTCCAGATTAAAAACCCTGACCAGTCCATAGGACTAGAGCACCCAGCTGTCAAGTTTGAAAACGGGGCATATTTGGACAAAGAAGGAACCATATACGTAGTCACCAGTCACCCAGATAGGACAGACGAATTCGGAAATGTGATCCCAGAAGCGGACTTAGGTGACCTGGAACAAGGAAACATGGGTGTAGAACCTAGGACCCCTCGAGGGAAATCTGTTCTTACGAGAATTCTCACTCCTGAGTGGATTCCCCAGGACAACAAGAGTATAGATCTGCTTCTGAACCGAGAGACTGACGAAGCCTTTTGGAGGTATAAATCTGATAGGCCAAATGATATAGGAACAATCATGATCTATGAGTTTAAAGATCCAGATAGCCCAGGTAGAGTGACCTACTTAGATCACGCTTCAGAGAGGATCTTTGTGGTTACAGAAAATGATAGGCATGCTTACACTTGGAAAGGTGAATTCGTTTTCCCCCAACCAAGATCGAACGTGTCCTATGGTCAACCTGGAGCTGGAACATCCCATGCTCAAGGAACTCAAAGAGACAGAAGTAGAGATAGGCCAGAAGTAAGCTTTGCCAACCCAGGGGGCAGAGAAAGAACGAGGACGGAAACTAATAGAGTAGAACTTGAGGGTCATAGAGCCCCAGTAAACCAAAGAAATGCCGAGGATTTTCCTTTGCCACGACCTAGAGAGCACACAAGGACTTTGAGACCGACTCAGCTAGTTAAGTCCATGAAAAACTACTTCGATGGCACTGGAGATCCATACGATCATGTGGCCGAGTTTAGGCAAGTCTTGAGAGCTGAACAAGTGGAAGATCTGTTCATGCAATACAATGCCTTTGGTCTAACCCTTAGGAACACTGCCCTGACATGGTTTCAACCACTAAACGAGAGGCAGTTCAGGAGCATAGACCAACTTCTAGAGGCATTCATTATCGAATTCTCTAAAAGTGGCATAAGACATAACACTTCCTCGCTGATTCACAGCTTCAAGCAAACCCCTCAAGAGACCGTGAGACTTGCTGGAAGAAGATTTAGGCAATACTTGGAGAGATGCCCTGCCCCTGAGCTACCCACGCCAGCTAAGCAAGTGGCTTTATTCTTGGATGGATTGCTAAGTACCAAATCGAGGTCATATGTGTATCTGAAGGACCCTAGGACCATAGAAGAGTGTGTACGCATGTGTATTGACATTGAGGATAACCTAGGGGAGGAGTTAGAGCTATCCAAAATATACAAAGATTCAGATAGTGCCTCTAGCCTCTCTTCCACGCAATCCACATCAATTGAGGAACTTGCAGAGAAAGTAGCTCAGAAATTAGGTGTCACTAGTAAACAGATCCCAAGGTTTTCCCTGTGAAAAGATGCTATACTTGTGGTGGCGACCACATGGCGAATGTATGTCCCATTATGGCTCAACCCCAAGTAAATCCTAGTAGCCAGTACTGCACCATAGAACGGAGGTACACCAATCACACCGCACAAGATTGCCCCTACAATAAGCAAACCGTTAGGCAGACGTACCCACAACCATACCCTCAACAAGGAAGATACCAGAACCAGTACCCACCTCAACAATATACTAGGCCTCAGCAAAATTACCAACAGCAATATCAGGCCCAACTGAGACCCCAGCCCGTGTTAGCACAACAACCACTTGCTCCTACTAATGTGATTCCAGTAAAATATGCAGTTGCAGAAGAAAATTTGAATAGAGCCATAGTCCTAGTGACTCCATTGCTTTCAGAAAGTGACCTGAGTGACCATAGCTTTGATTCTACACATATTGATAGTCCTCAGGCTTACTACATGCAGTCCCCCGAACATGGTGAGTCCTACTATAGTGAAGAGCCAAATGAATCTAGTTGGGAGTCAGATTACACAAACGTCATGTATGCAAACCCCAACCCTAGACCCCAACCTAAGCAAGTAAGACCTCCATTCCCTAGAGGACCATGCTACAGATGTCAAGGAGATCATCTCATTCGTGATTGCCCCGTGCCTCCACCTACACAACCCCAGCCAGTGACGATCCAGGGCTTTTGCCAAGACTGTGGAAAGGAGCATCTCTTACGAGATTGCTCAAAGAACCCCAATAATATGCCAAAAATCACTCCTATCAACGTTATTGGGTTAGTTGTAGACTCCACAGGGAGTGTGACTTCCACTGCACCAGTACAAGTAATCACTAGAGCTCAAGCATTGCAGCAAAACCAAGGGGTAGGCCAGGAAAAGAGCCCTGATGTTAGTGAAACTGAGAGCATAACCAAGAAAAGGACTAGAGCTTGGAGAGATACTCGTGAAAGAATGAAAAGGCAATGGGCAAAAAAGATGAGTGAACTTGAGGAAAGCCTAAGAGAAACCAAAGCCAGGATAACCGAACTCACAGCTCAAACTCCCTCTCACACTACCCCACCTCCACCATTCCCAACTCCATCCGAACCGCCACCTTCCAACCCGCCTCACCTAAAACCACCACCCCCAAGAGTAGGATCAGTCCTAGCAGATCCCACTCCCGAGGACCTAAACATGATGCTTAAAGCATATCAGGCCAGAATCCAAGAAGGGCCAAACGTAACTGATCATGAAAAGTGTTACCCTAGAGCAGAACTAGAGCTAGAACGAACCAAAATTTGTGCTAAGATGGTGGAATTGGCTCAAATCATGTTTGAAGCCAGTTGCCTCTTTAACATCTCTAGTACAGCTAAGACGCAGTTGCACTTTGAAGGACTGTTAGAAAGGATAGAGAAGCTAATTGCACAATCAGAAAAGGAACCCTCCTCTCAAAATAAGGGCAAGGCAAGTGAAAGAGTAAGCCTTCTTGCCCAAGAAGTCTATGTGCCTAACTCTACGGAGCTAGACACATCATCTTCTATGAATCGGTTCACACCAGAATTCCTACGAGAGATTCAAGAAGACAAATGGGCTAAAGAAAGTGAAGTCCCTCCTCCTATTGAACTTGTGGATGATGCACATGACCAATTCCCACAAGACATCCCATCCATTTATGAGGAGCAGGAGAGCACCCACTCTCAGGAAAGATTAGACTTTGAGTCTAACTCTTTACAAGAATTACCCCACTTCACAGGCCCATGGGAAGCTAAGTCTACTTGTATGAGAGCACCCACGGTCATGGTACGAAATGAGGACTCAGTCATACCTAGGAACACAGAGGTAGTGAAAAACACTAAAGTACAATGTAACCTCACCTTAGAAGAGCTACTCAAAGTAAGGCCAGAGCTATGGAAACATGTAGCCAAACAAGTACCAGAAATAGCCAAACCTCGTTCCCAGGTAGGATCCCAGAGAACAGTGCCAGAAATACCATTGGACAAGATAGGAGACATGAGTGAGGGCAAAGAGGGAAACACATATCTTCCTATCACCCATCAAGGATACACCACCAAGGCCATTCTAGACTCAGGTGCAGGAGTTGCAATTGCTACCACTTCCCTATGGAAGCGTTGGGGCAAGCCAGCACTCAGGCCAACGAGAATGAAATTGCAGATGGCCGATGGTCACATAGAGAGACCCCTAGGGCTGTTAGAAGGAATAACTCTCACCACCTGTGGTGTTGAGTTCGAGCACACATTTGATATATGCGATTTTAGCAAAAATCATGCCTATGAGATGATTTTGGGAAGACCCTTTATGCGACAGTTGCAAGTGGTACAGGATTGGGGAACCAATTCCTTGTACCTGCAACACTTAGGTGTTACGACCAAAGTAAATCTCAAAGATTACTCTCATAGAGATGCCCCTCCTATCCAATGGAATCCCATCCATCGAACCAAAGATGACACGGAATCTGTGCATTACATAGGGTCAGGATCCTCATGGATGCATGAAGACACCCACTTATGGATGTGCAAAGTAGCAGTAGAAGAAGAGAAGAGAGAAGAAGCCAGAGAGATAGGTGCAAAAGAAACACATAGATCAATTCAAGACCCAGCCTATGCGCTTGTAGTTTTTCCTGACGAAGAATTTGAACCCCACGGCTGGGCAGAAATCCTAGCAACAATGGATGTAGCCATCAATGAAGAACAATGGACACCTCACTGTGATGAAGATGGCTATGACATTTCAGTCTTCTCCATAGAGCCAATCATGGGAGAGGCAGTTCTAGAAGAATGCGAACCTAGCCCTGATGCATTTGAAGATGCGAGCGACTCCGATCTAGAGTCAATCATTATGGATCCACCTTTTGCATCAGATGAAGAATATTTCTATGAAGTAGAATTTCAACCCCAAAGGCACGGAGAGCTGACAAATGAGGTAAGGCTAGCCACACATGTGACCCCGAAGGAAGAAGGAAAGAAAAGAAAGAAGAGAGAAGTCACAACAGAAGAGGAAGAATCTTTGTTTGAGGTCCCGGAAAATTTTAAGAAGTATGAGATAGATGACAGAAGAGTTATGATAAGAATGCCTAAACGAGAGGCACAATCAGGAGAGGCCTATGACAACAAAGAAACCACCAAAAAAGTAGTAGTGGCCCTAGAAGAAGGAGAGGAGAGATGCACGTACATAGGCCATGACCTGATAGCAGACGAAGAGCACGAATTGATAGCCTTGCTAAGAGAATACAGAGATGTGTTCGCTTGGAGTTACAAGGATTTGAAGGGTGTTGATCCAGACATATGCTCACACACTATCCCCATGACCTCAGATGCTAGGCCCTCTAAGCAAAAGCCATACACATACAATGACAACTATGCGGCCAAGATCAAGGAAGAGATAGATAGACTGGTTGAAGCTGGATTCATCTATGAAATTGAGCACACTGAGTGGGTATCCCCCATTGTAGTGGTGCCCAAGAAAAACGGAAAGCTACGTGTATGCATTAACTTGAAGAAAGTCAATGCAGCCACAATCCGAGATAACTATCCGCTTCCCATCACAGAACATCTCTTAGAAAGAGTAGCAGGCAAGGAAGTGTATAGCTTCCTTGATGGATTTTCGGGCTACAATCAAGTAGCCATAGCTCTAGAAGATCAGCATAAGACGGCTTTTGCCACGGAATGGGGCATTTTTGCCTTTAGAGTAATGCCATTTGGGCTTACCAACGCACCAGCTACCTTCCAGAGGCTGATGTGCCATGTATTTAAAGAGTTCCTGAGGAAGAACTTGGAAGTCTATGTTGATGATCTTTGTGCTCATTCCAACATAGGCAAACTCATATTCCTGAACTCAGAAAAATCTTTGACAAATGTAGAGAATATCAAGTCTGCCTGAACCCCGAAAAGTGCGTTTTTATGGTCAGGCAAGGCAAGATTCTAGGACACATAGTGTCAAAGAATGGCATATCCACTGATGAAGAGAAAGTGAGAGCCATAGCAGAGTTACCTAGGCCAAAGAATGTCAAGGAAGTACAAGCTTTTATGGGGCATTGTGGTTATTACCGACGGTTTATACACATGTATGCCATCATAGCAAAGCCCATGTATGGACTTCTGACTAACTTTGAGTGGACTGATGAATGTGAGAATTCCTTCCAGGAGCTTAAACGAAGATTATGTTCAGCACCAATCTTGACCACACCAGATTGGAACAAGCCATTCCTTGTTCATGTGGATGCATCCAATTACGCTATTGGATGTGTACTCGCACAACCGACTGGTGAAGGTAATATGGATCTCCCAATTGCCTATGCTAGTAGACAATTGAATGCAGCTGAATGAAATTACACCACTACTGAGAGAGAAGGCTTAGGCATGGTATATGCGGTTAAGAAGTTTAGACATTACTTGCTTGCCAATAAATTGAAATTTTTTACTGATCATCAGGCATTGTTGTACTTGGTAAACAAGCCATGCAATACAGGTAGATTAGTAAGATGGTTTCTCTTACTAATGGAATACGACTTTGAGGTAGTGGTAAGGAAAGGTAGGACTCATTTGAGAGCTGACCATCTCTCTAGACTCACATCTGGAGAAGCTCCACAAGGAGTGTCAGATGACCTTCCTGATGCTTACTTGTTTAATTTGGAAGTGGTGTCGCAGTGGGCTAAACCCTTAGTGCCAGTGTTGACATACAGGCCTAACCACCCAGTGATAAACACACAGGATAGAGAGGTAGTAAAAGCCCAAAAGTATCACATCATGGCAGGAAGTATGTACAAACACACAGATCAAGGGATCTTGGCTTGTTGTGTGGAAGAGGATGAGTACGCTAAATGGTTGCAATTAGCACATGTAGGTGCATTAGAGCAACACTACTCAAAACAACGAACCCTACAGACACTAAGGAGCTTCGGAGTGCATTGGCCAACTATGGAGGCTGATGTCCAAAAGTTGTGCAAGGAATGCCCAATCTGCTGCACTAAACCACCTGTGGAACATGCCACTCTTTATCAAGTGTCCATAGTGCCAGATTGGAGTGAACCACTAGTATCCTTCTTGAGGACGAAAACATTCCCTCCAGACATGACTCTGGCTAGGAAAAGGAGTTTAGAACAAGAAGCCCAGGATTACTCACTCATTGGTGATAATCTATACAAGCATGGTAAAGATGGTTACCTGAGACTATGTGTCCATGAGAGTGAATATCTTAAGATCTTGGAAACTGCTCACCAAGGTGTAGCTGGAGGATACTTTGGACCAGATCGGGTGATCAAGGCAATACTATTTGCGGGCTTCTGGTGGCCGACCCTTCACATGGATGCACATACCTATGTGAAACGGTGTGATGTCTGTCAGCGAACTCAGTATCCTATACGCAAAGACGAGATGCCACTGAAACCTATGATGGGTGGACGTGCATTCTCTAAGTGGGGAATAGACTTCGTAGGTCCTATTAATCCCCCAGCTAAGGGTTCCCATGCTGAATATATCATTGTTGCCACGGACTATCTAACCAAGTGGGTAGAGGTAAAAGCCACAACGAAGAACGATGCTCAAACAACAGCTAAGTTTTTATTTGAGAATGTGTTCACTAGATACGGGCTACCTATAGAGCTAGTTAGTGTTAGAGGCACTCACTTCTTGAATGAAGTTATTGAAAATCTGCTTCAAGAATTCTTGGTAGTACATAAGAAGTCTGCCCCCTACCACCCACAAGCTAATGGGCAACCCGAAAGCACAAATAAGATCTTATGCAATGTACTGACGAAATTAGTGAACAATAAACGCTCTGATTGGGACAAACAGCTACACCATGCTGTTTGGGCATATCGAGTGGCCTACAAAACGGTACTCCAAGCCACCCCCTTTCAGATGGTGTTTGGCCAAAATGCAGTGCTACCATTGGACTTCTTAATACCTACATTGAAAGTAGCGCAAGAGCATGAATGGACGGGTCATGAACTCTCCTCAAGACTTTTTGACCTTGAACGATTAGGAGAAACAAGACTGAGAGCGGCTGCAGGGATATATGCAGCTAAGAAACGACAGAAGGCATACTTTGATGCCCACGTTAAGGATAAAGGTTTGAAGGCAGGCGACCTAGTACTAGTATACACATTGAAACAACATGCGAGGAAACTGGAGAAGAGAGGCTACGGACCCATGATCGTTAATAGAATCTCAACGAGTGGGGCGGTACAGCTAGCCACCTTAGAAGGTGATATTCTTCCTGCTACATAAGCGGATGCAGGGTCAAGCTGTATCAAGAACCTCTCACAGAGGAAATGCTAAGTCGACTCAATACTGCTAAGAAACGCAAAGAAGAAGAAAAGCGAATTCGAGAAGAAGCCCAAGCAGAAGCCTTAGAGCGCATACGGAGAATGAAATTAAG
This sequence comes from Ceratopteris richardii, assembly GCA_020310875.1. Lineage (NCBI taxonomy): Eukaryota > Viridiplantae > Streptophyta > Polypodiopsida > Polypodiales > Pteridaceae > Ceratopteris > Ceratopteris richardii. The sequence goes on from CM035407.1 coordinate 30,160,343, forward strand.
AAGACAAGGTAGAGAGCAACCTGTGCTAGATGCATAGGCAGATCAAGGATATCACGTGGCTATGTGTGAAGTTTCAGGTATCAGCTCCCATAGGATAATTGATCGACGTCCTTTTATGACCTTAGATATAGGACAAGGAAAGGGTGCAAGGACTGTAAGAGCCTTGATTGACTCAGGTGCAGCCACTAGTGCTGTTAAATTGTCTTACTGTCAAGAGTTGAAATTAACTGTTAATCCTATAGAAGCATATCTCATAGGATTGGGAGGAGTGGAAACCCCTTGCATGGGCGAGGTGGAACTTCCCCTCTATATTCAAGATGAAGTAATGACAGTCAAAGTACTAGTGTGTCAAGATGAGGACCTCACTGAGCCTCTTGTCTTGGGTCAGGACTGGATTTATGATCATGCAGTCAGCCTAAACCTAAGAAGTGGACTTCTTCAGGTATGGGTAAATCATAGTCGAATTACAGTTGAATTGGAAAATGAGGCACTCAAGGAACTAGGTAAGGCACGAACTCCTGGTCCTTCCAGGGGTGCACATGAAGTTGACAATGCTATTCTTGTCCAAAAATGTATGATGCAGAAAGAGGATTGTCTCAACAACGGAGGCAAGGATAAGATGGTACTCCCTTCTTTTCCAAAGACCAGAAGGATGCAGCAGCCAACGGCAGATCAAATACAGAAGAAGCAAAACACTACCTATATTGGAGGCCAAAAAAAGGAGCAAAGTAGATTGTTTCAGTCGATGAAACAAGTATGGAGGCGAAAAGGCGAGCACCCTGTTCCGACCAGGCCAACACCATGGCCAAAACCTCTTATTAGTAATCAACAACACGACACTAATAAGAAGTCCTTCCTAAGTTCTTCTACGAAAGTGAAGTCTATTTGGGTACCCAAGAAGTCAATGAAGGCCAGCCCACAATCACGACAAATCTGGGTGCCTAAGGCTTGCTTGCGGGCTCAAATAGCTACACCAAGGCCAAACCCTGTACAACATGTGTCACTCACGCGAACATCTGAGGCCGAGTCTTACACATCACGCACTAACACATATTCTTCCATGGGCACAAGTAGAATCACTCGTAAATGGGTCCCTAAAAAGCCCCATTTTTAAAGTAAATACCCTATCACACTCTCCAGAGCCTCCACAAAGTCAAAATCAAAACCTATCCATTGCATTTGGCAACCTAAAACTTGTAATAAACCCCCGGACCCCAATTGTAAATCCATGTCCACCTACTAACTACTTCACTCTCACACCACATCATTCCGCTTAGCTCTTAGGTCTACCCAATGCCTAACTACACACACAAGCACCGAGCACTTACTAACCCCCTAACCTCTCCCGAACCTCATGTTAATGTTGTAACAGGGGACACAGTGTCATTTTTGTGTCCATTGCAATGTTAACATTTATTCATATATTCTCACAGAACCAGCTGCAAAGTTTTCAACATGGCTGAGGCGGCAGGAACTAGCTCTCAAACAGAAGCAAGCCAGCAAGTGGTGGACTTAGACAGTTTACCCGTTTTGCCTGAGACAAATGAAAGACCAGAAGAATTGCAGGCCATCAAAATCATACCTATTGCGGACCCTCCCAGTGGCCATACCATGCCCGTAGGAAAAACTTCCCACTGGTTTAGTGAAGTGGCAGGACCCTTGGGTGAGGGAACGTACCTATGGGAATCAGAGTTGGACTTCAATGGGAAGCAAGGAAAATACCATTTCTTTACAAGAGAATTCAAGAAGTTACAAAATGCAGAAGGTCTACGTTCGATATGGGAGAAGGCAGGATTGGATGCATATTTCAGTGCACGGCTCCCAAAGCCTGACTTCATGCGATGCTACTATCTCATCAACACCTTGACTCCAAACAAGAACCCAAAAGGTGCAAGCTCATTTGTGATTCCATCTCTGACAAAGGGGAATGAGCTCAAGAGGTTCAAGCTATCAAACAACTTGGTGAGAGAGGCTCTAGATATGCGCGGAATGCATATTCCTACAGAGAAGGAAACCCTAGTACCGGATTACATGAAGAATCGAAGTCTCACCAAACTCAAGGACATGGTGTCCATGACACCTAATATTGCAATACACCTTCGCATGTGCATGCAACACTTTGCTTTTCCTGCCCAAGATAGATTCACCATGCCGCCCAAAAAGATTTGGTTTAGTTTGTATCTGGTAGAGACACAGAGCCTCACCATCAACTTACCCCACTGGATAATTGATCAGATACACCTAGCTCACAAACGATGGCCGTGGAAACAGGTTTTATATGGATGCTGTGCTTTGACGAGAATAATTTATAGGTGTTTGGCTTATGACATCCCTATTCAACGGGCCCTAATGTGGAATCGTGTAGAGCAGTTTAGAGGCAGGACATCCACTGGACCCCCTTCTAAGAAGATGAGAGGTGCTGTCCAAGTCCCTTGTGCTCAACCACGTGGAGCCACCCTAACACCAGAAGTCACCCCTCCACCCCGAAGAGTCCGACCATTCACACTCCGCCTTCCAAGACGCAGCACCGATGGTTCTACCTTGATATTCCCTCCCATCCCAACCGATCTTGAATTTCCGAGTGGTGCACCTTTGGAAGAACTCACGAATGAAGATTTCGAACAATTATTACAAGATGTAGAGCTGGAGGCAGAAGAGGCACAACAAGTGGAGAATGTGCAAATACAGGCAACAACCTCCCAAGTACCTGTCACCACAGTTGAAGTGGATGAAGAGGATGATGAAGATGAAGAACAGGAGGAAGATGAGGAGGATTATGATCAAGAGCATCAAGATGAGCAACAAGAAGTGCCAGAACTTGTTGGTGCACCAGCATATACAGCTCAACTACAAAGATTATACGACACAATCAAAGCAGTACAAGAAAGGCATCAACTCTCTCTTGTGTCAGGTCAAGCTTTGATGCAAGAAATGCTATCAGATGATGGGGTGGATCAACATTTCATTGACACCCTCAAATTAGTGTCAGAATCTTTAGGAGTTCCGGAGGCTGTCCACACAGCAGTCCGCTAGTCCGTGAGGTATGACAAATGCAGAGTTGACACATTACCACGCGCAGGTAAGACTATCAGGATACCCGTCACAGAACAAGAAGTACCCATTGAAACCACAGCTACCCCCACCACCACCATTGACCTCTCTGCGGAAACCTTCGTTCAGACATCACCCATCTCACCCCAGCATCCCCCATCACCACCTTCTCCACCCCCACCACCACCTCCCACCATGGAAGAAACGACAGTCATCACCTCTACCTTCACTTATAAACCATCCTCATTCACATCATTCTCATTTCGAGAACCCACCTCACAAGACACCCTCTTCTCTTTCATCACCAATCCCTTGTACACTTCAACCCTTCTATCCTCCGAACCCATAACTGGCCATCCCTTAATTCCAAGTGCGGTTGGAAACCCGGCACCCACAGAAGGCACCCTGTGTTTCCCAGCCTATCCCCCAATAGGGGTACCTCCATTCCGTGACCCTCACTTCCCATCTGGCCCCTACACCTCTTTCAACCTGACCTCACCACCCCAATACCCGTCCTTTGTGGAGCAGTTCATCCGCTCTCCAATGTTTCAAAAGCACATTTCCCCGATGTTCGCAACGACATCAATTTACACGAACACCACACTCACTTCACCTACCATACCCACCTACATGGTAGCCCCTATACACACCACTCTGTCTGACCCAATGGACATTTCACCCACCACAACACCTCTCCCCACAATTCCACCCTCTCCCCCTCCACTACCCCCCACCTCACCACTCACCACATCATTGGCACACACAGCATTCACTAACTCCCTCCCCAATCCCACCTCCCCTACATTTCAAACTTTTCCCCTTGCATCTCATAATGTAAATAGCACGTTCAACACATTACTTCAGTGTGCACATCAACTACAACAAGAATACCATCAATTGGAAGAACGCACTACGGCCCTCCAGGCAGAATCTCAGCGTCTGCAAGCTAGAGTCACCACTCTTGAAGCTGATTACCAAACGCTCCTAACCGAGCATACCACCTTACAGCAGGCTCACTCCGAATTGGAATCAAAGACATTGACAGTAGATGATCAAGCAGTCAAGGAACTAGAAACAGTGCTCCAAGCGCAAATGATATCTAATGCTACACTCAGACGCAACCTTGGGCTATTAAGGAAGCATATGGCAGCAGCACTAGAAGAGAACAAGAGGCTTCAACAACAAAATCAAGACAACTTTGAAGCGGCTATGGAAGGAACGGTAGGAGCAACCATTAGCCCTACCAAGTATAGAGCGGTCCCATCGGAAGACATTCGTATCTTACTTGAGGAGCATGCAAATTTCTTGGAGTCATATGAAAAGTTAGAGACTGAATGTGCAGACCTAAAGAAACAGATAGCCAGTGCCCCCACAGCTCAACAGGAGCCGGTAGTCTTGCAACACTCTCCAGAAGAATTAGAGACCCTCCCGAAACAGGTGACCGAACTCCAAGCACGTCTCTTACCATATGAAAGGCCACCCTCGCCAACTGAAGAATCAGAACCTGAAACAGTGGTGGAAATCCCCATCGATGACAGCTATGAAGAGCCATATGAGCCAATGCCAACACCCGGTGGTCAAACTACAGAGGAAGGACAAGACACTTTAGAAATTCAAGTTCCAGATTGGGTCAAAAGGGTCGAGAAAGTGGGTAAGACACATGATGATCGTGTGGCCGTGCAAATGCAATCTCTCACAAATCTGGAAGAAACTGTCCTTCGGTCTTCTTACTTTTAGAACCTATCCCACGAACGGTTAATCACAACATCAGAGTCGCAATACATGCCTTATTTTGTCTTGATACATGATTATAATGCAGAAGTTAAAAGACATACATGGAAGGAGCCCACATTCGCCACTCAATTTGAGCTAGCGGATTTACCGACTAATGCACGTGCTGGCTCGATCTTCCAACCTAATTGGCGTGCACGTCTACTAACCGATTACCCGGAGATGATGAGCACTTGGGCAACCATGCCACTATATATCAAGTATAATCCATGTTATTGCCCAGTGGTACGTCGTAGATCATGGCAAGCATTTGCGATCAAGGTACGCAACAATAAAGAATGCTCGGCTTGGGTTAACTATCCATATTTTGCTCCACCTCGAGGGACCCCAACCGTAGCCTACATGATATCAACAATTCGGCACTGGTCTACACGTCTAAATAATGTACCCGACATAGCAGTGAAAATGTGTATGAAAATATTCGAGCTCATGACCATTGTCTTCAAAACCTTTCGGAAGGTACAAGCTCCATATATCTCTGCCCCTGGATTCTCTCAAGGTAACAAGGATTTAGTCTACGACATGAGCCAGACTCCCTCAGTCACTATAATCTTTGCCTGGCATGCACGAATAAAGTACTTACCCGCATGCTTCAAGCAGACATTTGAGGAAATGTTCTCTACGGGATTCTGGGAATATCACTCAGAAATTTTCATTCCCAGACCCACACATTTGCTACATCTATTCGCAGTAGAACAAGCGATCCATGCAGATCAGTTACGTCTGCCACATCCAGACATTCCAGGACCAATTGATTGGGATCGTATGATGACAGACTTGGCCAGAGGACTACGCATACAAGAACATCAGCTTGCCACTCAGGTTGTGGAATATTACTTCCAACACTCCCAGCAACAAGGGTCTGTCAGGGACGACAGACGCGAGAGAGGGGGGGTGTTGAGAGTAGTATGGGCACCCAAGGACTGACTAGACAAGGAAGCCAGCGGAGAGAGTCAGAGCGAGGTGAAGGATTGAGTAGACAAAGCAGTCGACGCAAATCTGGCAGATAGGCCCTTCAAATTTTTCCAAATTAACATCTTTATAACAGTGATTCTTATCACTAACAATCATTGTAAATACCATTTCATATTTTTGTAGCTCCATTTTGTGCAAGCCAAGGAGTCCTTGAGCTTGAGGAGCCTTAGAAGTACCTACATATCAATTTTCGTATTTTTTAGGCTCCGTTTAAGCCCTCGAATTGGCCCTGGAACCTAATTTTTAACTAGGCCGGACACTAGGTCTGGACAGGGCCAAAACCTAGTCAAAAACTATAAATAGAGCTAGAGAGCTCATTTTTGAGGTGAGCTTGTAATTGATATGAACTTGTAAGAGCTTTTTGAAAGTAATCTAAGAACTCCATTGCTTCTCACTCTTTGTCTTGCTGTGTGTGCGCGCGTGTGTGTATGTGTGTGCATGTTAGTGTGCTTCTCACTCACGCACTTGTGCCTTCACTTGCTCGAGGTCTTCATACCATCCTCACGTCTTCCCGGATTGAAATTAAAGGAGGTGCTACTCATCACTGAGCTACATCCCTAAATGTTGCATATATGTATAAAATGAACTAATTATTCATTCTAAACATTATCCCCACAATATATAACGAAAAGTTAAAAATGACTTATTTCACTATCGAAAGGCCTATTACAATGTGTGTGTGTGTGTGCTATGCATTTGTGTGTGTGATGGGTATGTATGTATGTGCATGTGTGTGTGATATGTATGTATGGATGTTCATGTGTATGGGGTATATGCATGTATGTATGTATGCATGCATGGATGCATGTATGTATGTATGCATGTTTGTATGCATGTATGTATGTATTTATGTATGTATGTATGTATGTATGTATGTGTGTGTGTGTAGTATGCATATGCATGATGTGTATCTATGTATGTGCATGTGTGTGACATATGCATGTGTATGCATGCATGTATGCATATGAGTATGTATGCATGTGCGTGTATGCATGTGTTGTAGGGAGTCAGAGACTAAAGAAGAAATGAAAGAAAGAAGTGAAGAGAAGAAGCTAGGAAATACAAGCTCACAAAATTTTTCAAGAAATTTTCCATTTTTCTTTTATATATATCACATCATGGAACTCATGAAAGCCTTGTAAATGAGCTATAGGAGTCCTCTAGATGTGTATTCTCTGAAGAACATAACAAAGCCCTGGTAAAATAGTAGTTCTTTAGGAATCTATAGAAAGTGCCAGTCACTTGTGTGAAAAAACCAAATTTAGGGCACTTTTATATAAGTCACTTGATGACACATTTGCAAAGACTATTTGCCATAATGCTAAACTAACTTTTGAAATTCATGTCTCCTTCTTCTTGCTTGTGTATCTTCTTCTTCATGAGCTTGTGTGTTTAAGGTTTGAAATGTGTGCTTGGAGGTGTTGTCTACCTTGCCCACCTTTTTCCACTATTATCTTGTGAGTATGAAGCACAGGGAGTCATTATTAAGTAGGTGATTTCAAAAACTTAGTTTCTTGGGTGTAACTTAGTGAAGAAAAGTTTGATCGAGTCCAAACTAATGCCAATAGATGTGCCTCATTGAGAGCTTCAAAATGAACCTAGTATTGACCATATTTAGGTATCAAAGCTAAGAGAAATCATTGAATTTGTGTCTACTGCTACACCAAGTATCGTGACACACACCCATGTGTAGGTGTCATGTCAGCTAGAAACTCACGTTTCATGCATTACTTGACCTTTTCACACATCAACCATCATTACAACACATGCTTTTATGCATTTGACTGGGTCATGCTTTCGATTTGATAATTTAATGTGTTTATCAAACCACCAATATGTGCACATGCTTCGATGCACTTGACCGGGTCATGCTTTCGATTTGATAATTTAATGTGTGTGTATCAAACCTCTAATATGTATGTGCATCAAAACACCAATATGTACACTTGACTAGGTCACTCTTTCAATTTGATAATTTAATGTGTGTGTATCAAACTAACAGTATAGAGTGTCTTTGTGAAGATAGTGGACATGAAGAAGGAAATCAACATCATTGATCACTTGCACTTGTTTTCTCATACACCTAGCATATGTGTGTAACAAGTTTTTAATAGACTAGGAAGTGGGAGAATTAGGTTTTATGATTTAGAAAAATTAGCATTGGAGTAAGCTAGAACTCTCCAAACCCTAAAAAACCAAAAATTTCCATTTCTCAGATGTTATTGATCTTGGTCAATGTCTAAAACCAAAAAGCATATCCCAAAAATCATTTGCAAAGGTACAAGTATCATGGGGGGAGCTTTCGGTGATCAATATTGTGGAGGATGGTATTGTCTCAACTAAGCCTATAGAGAGAATTGGGAGCTAAAAACTGAGAGGAAAGATCTTTGAGGTGAGCTCTACACCCTAGAGATATTATTTTGGCACATATAGATGCATGTGGGTAGAAAGGACACATCCCAAGTGTTGTGAAGGTTGATTCAAGGGAAACAATAGGATATCATGTAATCCAGGCGCATAAGGAAGAGAGGAATGCACAAAGAGCACATGTATCACCTTAGAATTTGATTTTTCTTTTAAGTCCAAGTGTTGAAATCGATCAAGTTTGGTGTTGTGATACCAAATTCCTGTGTGTCGCCAACACATGGGATGTGTCCTGTATCATCAACACCTCACTCCAAATTATGTATCATGATACTCAAGTATCATGTATCATGACTAGTCATGTGTCATCACATGATACTCGTGTATTGAGTGTCATGTGTCATCTTTAGTGTGTATCTCATATCACTGATACCATCAAGTGTCATCACGTGACTGGTCAAGTCTTGTGTATCGTTACCCTATGTATCATGTATTGTTTATTCAAGTATCATATGGTGGAGTGGTGTATTGTGTATCCTCAGAGGCTTAAGTATTGTGTATCATGATTTTTCTAGGACAATCCATGTTTGGACCAGAAAAAATACTTAGGGAAATCTAAATATAAATTCCACCTAGATCCAAAATACAATACTTGAAACATTCAAAACTAGGAGATAAAACGAACCTAAGGCTAGAAAGACTGAAAGGGAATCTAAATTGTGAATGAACCTGAGATTGGTACATATCTTAGGGATTCAAAGGAGTGTAATTTCCTCTAAAAGGAGTGTGACCTATAGAAGCATACACTCTGCTTATTTGAACACTTCTAGTGAATCCAAGAATGAGATAATAATGACCTCAAAAGACATGCACAGTTTTGTCTTCTCAACAGAAGTCTTGTCCCTGATAAAAGGGGAATATAGAACTTCTCTATGTTTGTTTCTACTAACTTGCATAGAGTTCCCATGTAACTTGATGGACTCAATAGGTCAAGGGCTAGATTAAGAGACTCAATAACAACTAAATTCATTCAAAGACCAACAATAAAATTTGAAGGAGGATTCTATGTGGATAGACGAGGCAATTTGCACCTAGTAACCAACCAACCAGAGAGAATCAATGAAATTGGGGAGATTGAAGAACCAAGAAACTTACCAATATAAGTAATGGAGAACCAGTGATGAACCCTAGAGGAAATTTAGAAATAATGAAAATCTTGAGAGGGGATAGGATTCCTCAAGATGACGACCTGATGAATTTCTATCTAACTCTTGGTATTGATACATTGTTGCAAGAAACTATGCCCATAATAGGAAGCAGTGTTAATCTACCTCATTTATGAGTTGCATGATCTTGAATGTCACGAGGAAGGAGATAAGGAAGAGAGATCACTCGCACACTCTCACACTCAAAGAGGAGCACACACAGATTGAGGCAAGGAAGAGTGATCTTCTTCTTCTTCTTCTTCTTCTATTACATAAAAACAATATACAAGAAATGACTAATACAACAATACAACTAGTGCAATATATAAACAACAATACATAAGGAAAAACTCAATGTCTACAAATGAGTGAGCTGGAAAGAAACAAGTGTGCCATCACTCTCAATAGATGAATCTAGTAAAGCTCACTAAAGGATCCCTGACATATACTAGCATGACAACTATACATGTCAGAGAAATGAAAAAGTGATATGTGTCATCTTCAATAATCACATCTTGAACTTGATATCTCAACACTCACCCTCAAGTTCAATGTCATGTCCTCCAATCAAAGCATCTTCCAAAACTTCTTCAGCTTCTCTGCTCCAAGTGCATCAGTGAATATATTAGAAACCTGCTCGTTTGTCCTCACATAAACAAAATCAATATCACGTGCTAATATCTTCTCTCTGATGAAGTGATAATGTACCTTGATATTCTTTGTTCTAGCATGAAAAATAGGATTTCATGCTAAGTGAATAGCATTGCCAATATGGAAAGCAAACCAAAAATGTGCATAGAACGCACATTGAATCTTCAATTCAACCTCTAGATCTCGTCCATATAGATGTGTGTGGTCCTATGCCCACTAGGCCCTTAGGTGGTTCTCTTTACTTTGTCACTTTCATAGATGATGCTACTAGAAAAGTCTGGGTATATCCTATCAAATTGAAGGATGAGGTATTCCCTACTTTCAAAAAATGGCTTGCTTCAGTTGAGACTAAAAAAGGAACTAAGCTTAAGGCTTTATGTTCAGATAATGGGGGTGAGTATACCTCACATGAATTCAGCCTTTTCTGTCAGTCTAGATGGATTCGTAGAGAGTTTACAGCTCTTTATACCCTAGTACAAAATGGTGTAGCTGAGAGGATGAATATGACTATTCAAGATAGAGTAGTCTCTATGTTGCATCATGCAAATCTCTCACAAGGCTTTTGAGCAGAAGCCGTATTGACTGCAGTTCATGTGATTAACCTTTCACCTAGTACTGCCAAAGGTCTGAAAGTGGCACAAGAGATTTGGACAGGGAAGCCACCATATTATGATCATCTTTGAGTTTTTGGGTGTGAAGCATATGTTCATATACCCAAGAATCTTAGACAAAAGTTGGACCATAAGTCAAAGAAATGCATTTTTCTTGGATATGGTTGAGAAGGACAATTTGGATATTGCTTATGGGATCGTGAAACATGGACAGTGATCAGAAGTAGTGATCTCATTTTCAATGAGTCTAAGATGCATAAACAACCCATTAAGGAGGTTGAAGTGAGAAGAGTGTTGTTTGAGGATACTATTCCTCCGGTTAGCATGCATAAAAATGCTCCACATAGGGATGTTGAAGAGAATGTCCATTCCGATCAGTTTGCACATGTTCCTGTTCAGCAACCATTGAGACGTTCTGCACGCGTCTCACATCCACCTGATAGATATGTTCCAGGTTTAGATTTTGTTATGCTAACAGATGCCGATGAGCCTTCTTGCTACAAAGAGGCTATGGAGACAGAGTATCATGTCAAGTGGGAGCGTGCCATGAAGAGTGAGTTGGATTCTATTCACAAGAATGATACTTGGGATTTAGTACCTTTGCCAAATGGCAGGAAAGCTTTACCATGTAAATGGGTATATAAGCTGAAATTCACATCAGATAGTGCTTCTCCAAAGTATAAAGCAGGACTTGTTGCAAAGGGTTTTAAGCAACAACATGGTGTTGATTTTGAGGAAATCTTCTCTCCAGTGGTCAAGATGACTACCATATGCATGTTGCTTGGATTCGTTGCAATGGAGGACTTAGAGTTAATCCAAATGGATGTGAAAATTGCTTTCTTGCATGGAGATCTTACAAAGGAGATCTATATGGATCAACCAGAGGGTTATGTAGTTCCTGTTTGTAAGCTCAAGAAGAGCTTGTATGGACTTAAACAGTCCCCTAGACAATGGTACCAAAAGTTTGATGCTTTTATGAAGTCTCAAGGCTATTCTTGAAGCAATGAGGATCATTGTCTCTACACAAAGAGATGCTCAGATGGCAGCTTGATATGTTTGATACTTTATGTTGATGATATGTTGATTGCTGGGAAGTCCTCTTATGACTTGTCAATTCTCAAAAAGAAGTTAAGTCAGACATTTGATATGAAGGATTTGGGGGATGCCAAACATATTCTTGGCATGCGCATTACTCGTGATACGAGTAAAAGATGCATATACTTGTCTCAAAGTGAGTATATATCCAAAGTACTTCACAGGTTCAATATGCAGGGTTGAAAGGCATTGAGTACATCTTTACCCACATATGTGAAATTGAGCAAGGATGATTGCCCCAAATCAGATGAGGAAAAGGAATTCATGACCAAAATTCCCTATCAGTCTGCTGTTGGTAGTCTCGTGTATGCTATGGTAGCTACGAGATCAGACATTGCATTTGCAGTGGGAGTTGTGAGCAGATATATGTCTAATCCTGGCAAGAAACATTGGGAAGCAGTCAAGATGATTTTGAGATATCTTAGTGGCACTAAGGAAAAGTGTCTATGCTTAGGTAGAGGGAAAGCATCCATTATTGGTTACACAGATTCTGACTATGCTGGTTGTGTAGACAATCGTAAGTCTACATCAGGGTATATTTTTCATTTTGCTGGAGGTGCTATCTCTTGGAGATCTCGTCTTCAAGAATGTACAACTGTTTCTACCACAGAAGCAGAGTATGTTGCAGCAAGTGAGGCATGTAAGGAAGCATTGTGGCTTTCTCGTCTTGCTTGTGATATGGGTTTACCTTAGCATTTACCTCGCTTGCTCAGTGATAGTCAGAGTGCCATTGCTTTGGCTAAGAATCCGGTCTATCATGCAAAGACCAAGCACATTGAGGTGAGGTATCACTTCATTAGAGATTTCTTAGCCACTGAGTGCATTATTCTTGAGAAGGTTCACACTCGAGATAATGTTGCAGATGCTTTGACTAAAGCTCTACCACAGGATAGCTTTCCACACTGTTGTCACTTAATGGGGGTTACTTGATTCTTGATCTTACACAATCACTTGTATACTGTGTTACATGCCCATCATGTGGGAGGTATAGTTTGTATACTTACACTCATGTATTCTTTATCATTCTTTATTTTTCTCCCATAGTTACTTTGGCCATGTTGGCCTTTAGTGGGAGATTGTTACCGTTAGTGTCCATGTGAAAGGCCAAATGGCCACTGGACACTTCTTTGTATATGTTCTTTAATTAAACATATAGTGGTCTGGTCAGTCACGGACTGTAAGTTTGACCGCATTTGTAAGACCTAAGAAGTTTGTCTTCATGCTCCCTGTGTACTGTGTTTCTTGCGTACTCTGCAGCCTCTGTGCGGAGTACTGTGTGCGGCCTTAGGAGCTCGGTTTTCTACTCCGAGCATATCGTCGTGGAGCTCTTGAGAAGGAGAGTGCACTATGGTGCATCACCATCGAAATCCTTCACCACTCAACCTAATGTGAATGAAGCTAATAAAGAAGTAGAAGAAGAGGAATTTATCAAAGACTGTATTACTAGTGAAACTCTAGTGTCGCCATCTTATGAATATTGTTTATCTAGATTTCTTGCTGCACAAGCTTATGGTCATGATTTACATTAGGCCATTAACACCTAGATAAGCATTTCACATAAATTGATCTTAGATATTTTATTAGTTCCTAGATACACGCAAGACATTAGAGCTGTTTGGAATTACTATTAATCCTTTCTTCAAGTTTTCCATGAATCATCTGAAGTTGCTCCAAGCACCCGGCATGGGCCGTTAGATTTGGTGGCTGACTTGATCCACCAACCGAGCATCTATACCTTCCCGACACTGTGGAGAAATCATGATTCACAAAGGACCTGAGATTGCTACAAAAATTTGCATGAAGGTAGAGGATGTCAAAATATTTTCAAGAATTATTCCTTTAAGGTTACTCCTTTTTGTTAGATTTCTATTTTGGAGCCATCTTGACCTTCGTATCGAGCCTGCAAGGTGGGCCCATAGAAAATCCAAGTCAGTTTGCAAAAATGTAACTTCCAACACTCATATATTCTAGATCCATAATTTCAGCGATTTTGTGTACTGTTGATACACGAAAACTATGTTTTTTTGAGATCAAACTGCCACATCATAGTGTGACATCATTCAAGTAGAAGTATTGTTTGCAGTGTTTTTGTAGTGTTGTGATTTGTTGTAGAAATGGAAAACGTAGAGGGAATGAGTTAGCTTATGCGTGATAAGTTGGGCAAGAACAACTTCCATGCTTTGAGATTCAGAATGATGAATTTTCTAATGCGAAAAGGCTACTGGAAGTACATCGAATGAGAGAATGAAAATGCTTCATAGTTACCAGAGAGGAATCGGATTGTAGCTTGTGGGAAGTTTGATATATCTCACAATTACAAGGCCTAATCTAAGATACACTACTGGACTTGAAATTCAATTTATGCAGGTTACCAAGAAACCACATTAGATGCTCTAAGACACACACTACGTTATGTGAGGCTACTTTGGATTATGCATTGTTTTATGAAGTTCGTGCAGAGTTGCAAGTTCATGGATACATCGATGTAGATTGGGCCGGTGGTATTCCAGATAGACGATCTACTAGTGGATTTATATTCTCAGTTGGGAGTGTAGCTATTACATGGAGCTGCAAAAAGCAAACCCTTGTTGCTTTGTGAAGTACAGAGGCTGAGTATAGAGGCACTATAGTGGCAGCATGTGAAGCATCATGGTTAGAGATGCTACTTGCAGATTTAGGTGTGGAAGTGCAAACGTCGATCATAATCCACAAGTTTCCCACTTAGTTTAGTGGTCATAAACTCCAGCAAGCAGATTTTAGAGCATTGTTTGCTCTCTCATTGTACTCATTTTCATTTATTTCAAGCTTCATTTGGTCTCTCATATTGTGCCCTGAACTTTGCCAAAGTTTCAAGTTATTTGGCTGAGTGAGTTGTGAGAAATTGCCAACTTTGTGAAGGTATATCTCTGCACATAGGCAGAGAGTGTTGCAAACATGTAGCCTGTTTTGCAAAGGGTGGTTCTCCCAGCTCGAATATACATTTGGGATGATTTAAAGCTTGTTGGGTAGCTCTTATAGTCTACTACAAGTTTGCGAAATTTCATTTTAAGTCTTTGTACTCATGCGGAGAAAAGTTCAGAATAGGGAGCATATATCACTGCTTGTGGACCTAGTGGAGGGCAGACATCTTCCATTTTTGCATTGGGGTGTTAGAATCATCCCCCATCAGTGGTATCAGAGCCATTTTGGAGGCTTGGAGACATCATTGTCATCATATTGAAGACTTGAAGGGATCAAGGCAACTCGTGGAAGCACAAAGAGGACTCATCAAAGCAAGAAGACATCGAAAGGGGCTACATCGATCGAGATCTCAACTAGTCGAAGGTTAGCAAGGGAGAAGCTATCAAAAGGTAATATCCACACCTTCTAAAGCATACAGACACTTGAGGAGAAGCTAGAGGAGCATCTTAGAGCTCAATATGGCTGAGTATAATGCACAAATAGAGAAGTTAGAGAAAGGCAATTATCAACCATGGAAATTTAGAGTTAGCAACTACCTTATGGGCAAAGGATTGTGGGGATTAGTGAGCGGCACAGAGCCAATGCCTCATGTACATGATCCACCACTTCAGAGGCACGTCAAGGCACTTAATGAATGGATATAAAGGGATAGGACAATCATATTCATTCTATCCCAACATATAAGCAATAGCATGATAGAGCATATACAAGACTTGGACACATCCAAGAAGGTTTGGGAGACCTTGGAGAGATTGTACTCGTCAACCAAGGCAAGGAAGATTCATCTCAAGAATGAGTTAAATAATCTTACGAAATCACCAAGTACTAACATAAATGAGTACATTTTGAAGGTTAAGGAGCTTGTAGATGCTTTAGGCTCAATTGGGAGCCCAATCGAAGATGATGATCTTGTTGCACACACTCTCAATGGCTTGAGAGAGGATGCAAGGTGGAAAGCAACCCATCAGTTTATGTGAGGGATTCCCTACCAGAATTTGATCAATTAGTCACATTGATGGTAACTGAGGAGATTAACCAAGGAGGTTCACAATCAAAGGGTAGCCAAGCCCAAGTTTTCTATGTAGGTAGAGGCAAAGGCAGACAAAATTGTTGAAGAATCACTCACGAATTTGACGTACAGACAAAGAAAGATAAAGGGAAGTGGAATCAAATATTCAAAAAATCAAAAGCCTTCAAAATCACGGCCGTTATGTACAGTACAGAATCTTGCAGAATCAGAGTTCGTTACACCAAATCAAACTGTATATACAGAGAGAACGTGCATAAGAATAAGAAGAGGGAAGTGCGAACTAGAACGTGCATGAGAAGAGCGTGCAGTATAAATAGAGCACATAAAGAGGTCAGACGAGAAGTGGAGTGATATGAGGAAGTGAGAAGACACCAGAGATCGCGTATGTACAAAGAGTGAAGAGAGAGAGTGAGAAGTTCTCAGAAGACGCCATAGATCGCCTATGTATAGATGAATAACATAAACCTGAAATGTCAGGTATTCATCTGAGAGAGATGGTAAAAGGAAACTACTCAGTGTAGGAGAGTTTCCATAGCTTGAGCAAGAAGAGGCCAAGCTGATTTGTACACATCTTCTCTAATAGAAAACACATGTTCATGTGGAAGTTTGCACGCACTGTTCGTATGTGAAGAACTCTGAGTATTTTCGTGTTACGGTAGAAAGTTCGTTAACTGTTAACAGTTACACTTCGTTAGTAAACGTGTTCCTCGGTACTCTCTCAGTCAATGAATGTCTCAGTCAAATACAATTATCTCAATAAACGCATTTTCGGTCAGTTACAATTTTCTCAGAAAAATGTGTTTTCCGGTAGAACAACGAAGTATATCTCACAGAGTAAATTAAAGTTTTGTATGAGAGTTAGCTTATCTTATAGCTAGACATCTCTACTATCAGTTCATCAAAGATTTCGGTGAAATGGATATGTACACACAGTACAAAGTCTAACCGAAAAGAGACAATCTGAACCAGAGAAGTTTTTTCTTAAACTTCAGAAAGTGTTCACTCAGTGAAGGAAGTTCATGTATCACTTCCTTACTTCTTGTATACTCACTTGAAGTAATTACAAACAGAATAGGAGTTGATTCCGGGAGGATTCCGGTATAACTATGGTGACAGTCTGGTGACAGTCCGGTGAAGTTCCAGTGAATTTTCAATAAATTCAAAACGCAGTCTTATACGTTTGAGCGACAGAAACCGTGCTAAGCTACTGCTGATTATAGAGGTGTTCTAATATCACTCTAGCTTAGCTCTTTATTCGGTGGCGCGGCGATTTCCGCAGGCTTAGCAAGGTTCAAGCCTTTGCCGTGACGGCCATCAATAAGTGGTCTCAGAGCCAGAGTATCCACCATCATTGGTATCAGAGAAGGTTAACCACAAGAAGTGGTACCAGAACGAGAAAGATTCTGAAGAGCAGAAAGATTCTCAAAAGGTCACCGGAAGTAACAGAAACAAGAAGATCATGGCAGATCATGTCCAAATTGATAAATTCGACAGAGATAATTATCCCGCATGGGTAATGCGCATGGAAGCCTTACTTATGAGTAAGGACTTAATGATGTATGTGACCGGAGAAGAAAAGAAGCCGATTTTCGAAGATGATAGTCAACCGGAAAAAGAAGAATTAGAAGCCTTGAAGCTGTGGCAGAAGAAAGATGCAACGGCAAGAGCTTACATTTATAATACTGTTACAGACAATCTACTATCGCACATCAGAGGTCTGGAGAAAGCGGAGGACATATGGAGTGCGTTGGAAGATCATTTTCAAAATACTACGAAAGCTAGGAAGGCTAGCCTATGGTCCGAATTCACAACGTTCAAAAAGAAGTCAAGTCAAAGCATTAGTGACTATGTCACTAAGATGAAGGATCTAGCAGATAGTCTCGGATCCATAAATGAAGATGGCGAAGATCACAGATTGATAGCGCAAGTGCTCACAGGTTTGAGAGGAGATGAAAGGTGGAAACCTTTCGTACTCTCAACTGAACTTTCTCTAAATCATTTTGTACCAGATTTAAATCAGTTGCTTGGTTTGATGCTCACATATGAGCAAGACCTGAAAGGAGATGCAGATAAAGGACAAAGTTCTGCAATGTACATGAAGAACAAGAAGAAAGCAGACAAAGGTAAGTCAAAAGATGAAGAAGAGTCGAGTTCTCAGGCTTATTATGCAAGAGGTAAAGGCACCGGCAGAGGAAGAGCAAGAGGCTTTGGAAGAGGAAGAGGCAGCCAGAGCAATAACAAGAAGGCTTGCTGGATCTGTGGACTAAGTAATCGTTTGGCTCATGATTGCTGGCACAATCAACAAGGATCAAATCAAAATCAGAACAGCAGAGGTAGAAGCGGAAGATACCAGAATAACTTTCAAAGAGGTAGACAGAATCAAAGAGGAGGCTACGGTAGAGGTGGAGCAAGAAGTTGGGGACAAAATCAATCCTACAACACCACCTACAACAATTACGCAAATGACACTCAGAATGAAAGTCGTACATCATTGATGATGAACTCAATGAGCACATCAGATAACGAAGACCTAAAGGTATTTTACATTGACTTTGGATGTTCTAATCATTTGTCAGAAAATATAGAACTGATGTCAGAATTGGAAAAAGGTAGTTCCAGTCATACTGTTCAAACAGGTGACGATACGAGACATAGTGTACATTCAATTGGAAAGGTGAAATGTAAGAGTGGAGTAGATTTGCTAACAAATGTTTTATATGTTCCAACAATACCGAAAAATTTGATTAGCGTAGGACAGATAGTTGAGAAAGGTTTTCAGGTCAGATTTACAAATGAAGGAGTATTTGTAGAAGATCCCAAGAACGGATACAATCAGATCGTCTCTGGTAAGAAAGAAGGCAGAATCTTTACCTTAAGAGTACAAGGGAACATTGGCCAAGCGTTGCTCACACATGGTGAAAAGGTGATTACAGAACTTGATCTCTGGCATAAGAGATTAGGTCATTTTAATGAAAAAGGAATTAAAGCTATGATTGCGAATCAGTCAGTACTAGGATTACCGAATGTACAGAACCAACATATGATTCATAAGTGCGAAGCATGTCGGATGGGAAAAGCCCACAGGTTACCTTTCCAGAAGAAAGGATTCAAACATGGAGTACTCGAACTCATTCATACAGATGTATGGGGTCCAACAAAAGAAGGATCAATTAGCGGCTCAAGGTATTATGTTTTGTTCATTGATTATGCAACAAGATGGATAACTCTATACGTCTTGAAAGAGAAATCAGAAGTGTTTGGAGCTTTCAGGCATTTTCATGCATATGCTGAAAGACTCACAGGTTGAAAGCTGAAGAGACTGAGGTCTGATGGAGGGGGAGAATACTTCTCCCTAGAGTTCAACGACTATCTTTGGAATGCAGGTATTAAGAGAGAAATAACCTGCAGGTATACACCACAACAAAATGGTGTAGCAAAAAGAAGGAACCAAACTCTAGTTGAGTTTGCACGAGCTATGCTAAAGGAAAAGGATTATCCAAATTATCTTTGGGCTGAAGCTGTAAATACAGCTACATACTTGGTAAATAGATTACCATGTACAACCTTAGATGGAATGACCCCGTATGAGGCTTGATGGGGAAAGAAGCCAACACTTGATCATTGCAAAGTGTTTGGATCAGTAGCTTACGCTTATGTACCATCACAACTTAGACAGAAGCTTGAACCAAAAGCAGAGAAATATGCGTTCATCGGATATGATGAAAAGCAGATGGGTTACAGGTTATGGAGTCCTCTAACAAAACAGTTTACTATTTCCAGAGATGTTACATTTGATGAGCAAAAAAGCTGGTATACAGATCAGAATCATACAACGGAAGAATATGAAGAAGAAGTAAGAAGAAAAGAGAAAGGGAAATCAATTGTGCAGTTGAACAGAGATGAAGACTATATGCAGGTAAGTACGTCCAGGATCGGATCAGGTATGAGAAATGAAGATGAACAGGGATTTGATGAAGATGTGTATTCAGATACACATGAAGAATTTGAACCAAGAAGGTCAAACAGGAATAGAAGACAACCAGAAAGGTATTCCTATGATACCACGTATATAACTCAAAAGAATTATGCATATATGGTCAAAGATGATGAAGAACCTCAGAACTATGATGAAGCTAAAGGTAAGAAGCAATGGGAAGAAGCAATGGAAGAAGAGTTCAATGCAGTGGAGGAGAACAAGACATGGGAACTTGTTCCGAAACCAAATGGTAAGAAAGTGATTGGAAACAAATGGGTTTTCAAAGTTAAGAAACTTGCAGATGGAAGGATAGCCAGATACAAAGCTAGACTGGTTATCAAGGGCTATGCTCAGATGCATGGCATAGATTATGACGAGACGTTTAGTCCGGTGGCAAAGATGTCAACCATAAGGACAGTGATTGCTATAGCAGCATCAAAAGGATGGAAGCTAAGTCAGCTAGATATAAAGAATGCATTTCTGAATGGATATATATCAGATGAAGTCTACATGGAATAATCGGAAGGGTTTGTAAGTTCCAGATACCCAAACTTCGTTTGCAGATTAAGAAAAGCACTTTACAGACTGAAGCAAGCTCCAAGAGCTTGGAATTACAGACTTGTGAAATATCTCAATGAACTTGGATACCAAATTTCGAAAGCAGATGCAAGTCCACTCATTAAGAGAACAGAAGAAGGTATGATCTACATTTGCATTTATGTAGACGACATTATAATCACAGGTACTTCAGATGAAGGAATTAAAGAAGTAAAGAGATTACTCGAAAAGGAGTTTCAGATCAGTGACCTAGGAAAGTTGTCATACTTTGTAGGAATGGAAATCACATACACAGAACATGGTGTATATGTTACGCAAGAAAGGTATCTCCTAAACTTACTGAAGAAGTTTAATATGGAGAATTGCAGAGAAGCTTCAACACTGCTTGAAGTAAATCATAAACTCAGCAAATATAGTGGTGCAGAGTTTAAAGATATGAGAAAATATCAGTCATTAGTGGGAAGCTTAATCTACGCTACACTAACACGACCGGATCTTAGTTATGCACTGGGAGTTCTCTCACAGTTTATGCATTGTCCGAAAGATCAACATTGGGTTGCAGGACAGAGAGTTCTTAGATATATTAAAAGAACTATAAAAGAAGGATTATACTATCCTTTTACGTCAGATATAAAGCTGAGAGCATTCAATGACTCAGACTGGGCAGGAAGTCAAGATGACAGAAGATCAACACATGGGTATATGATATACCTAGGAGATAAGCTAGTAAGCTGGTGTTCGAAGAAACAACACACAGTGGCTTTATCGTCAACAGAAGCAGAATATAAAGGACTTGTAGAAGCAGCTAAAGAAGTGATATGGATGCAGACCTTGTTCAAAAGCATGTGTATTGATCAAGGTATACCTATCATACATGGAGATAATATGAGCTCGCTGTCTCTTGTAGCAAATCCAGTATTTCAGGCAAGAACAAAGCACATAGAAATTCAGTATCATTTCCTGAGGGAAAAGGTAATGGAGAAGGAAATAGAAATAATATACACTCCGACAAAAGATTATTGCAGATATTTTAACAAAGAGCTTGGATGGAACAAAGACAAGCAGATTCAAAGAAATTGCAGGTATAAAAGAAAGAAAAATCTATGAAGACCGAAGAGTCAAATTAGTGATTGAGGGGAATCTGTTGAAGAATCACTCACGAATTTGACGTACAGACAAAGAAAGATAAAGAGAAGTGGAATCAAATATTCAGAAAATCAAAAGCCTTCAAAATCACGGCCCTTATGTATAGTACAAAATCTTGCAGAATCAGAGTTCGTTACACCAAATCAAACTGTATATATAGAGAGAACATGCATAAGAATAAGAAGAGGGAAGTGCGAACTAGAACGTGCATGAGAAGAGCGCGCAGTATAAGTAGAGCACATAAAGAGGTCAGACGAGAAGTGGAGTGATATGAGGAAGTGAGAAGACGCTAGAGATCGCGTATGTACAGAGAGTGAAGAGAGAGAGTGAGAAGTTCTCAGAAGACACCATAGATCGCGTATGTATAGATGAATAACAGAAACCTAAAATGTCAGGTATTCATCTGAGAGAGATGGTAAAAAGAAACTACTCAGTGTAGGAGAGTTTCCATAGCTTGAGCAAGAAGAGGCCAAGCTGATTTGTACACATCTTCTCTAATAGAAAACACATGTTCATGTGGAAGTTTGCGCGCACTGTTCGTATGTGAAGAACTCTGAGTATTTTCGTGTTACGGTAGAAAGTTCGTTAACCGTTAACAGTTACAGTTCATTAGTAAACGTGTTCCTCGCTACTCTCTGAGTCAATGAATGTCTCAGTCAAATACAGTTATCTCAATAAACGCATTTTCGGTCAGTTACAGTTTTCTCAGAAAAACGTGTTTTTCGGTAGAACAACGAAGTATATCTCGCAGAGTAAATTAAAGTTTTGTATGAGAGTTAGCTTATCTTATAGCTAGACATCTCTACTATCAGTTCATCAAAGATTTCGGTGAAATGGATATGTACACACAGTACAAAGTCTAACCAAAAAGAGACATTCTGAACCAGAGAAGTTTTTTCTTAAACTTCAGAAAGTGTTCACTTAGTGAAGGAAGTTCATGTATCACTTCCTTACTTCTTGTATACTCACTTGAAGTAATTACAAACAGAATAGGAGTTGATTCCGGGAGGATTCCGGTATAACTACGGTGACAGTCTAGTGACAGTCCGGTGAAGTTCCAGTGAATTTTCAGTAAATTCAAAACGCAGTCTTATACGTTTGAGCGACAGAAACCGTGCTAAGCTACTGCTAATTATAGAGGTGTTCTAATATCACTCTAGCTTAGCTCTTTAATCGGTGGCGCGGCGATTTCCGCAGGCTTAACAAGGTTCAAGCCTTTGCCATGACGGCCATCAATAAGTGGTCTCAGAGCCAGAGTATCCACCATCAAAAACTCCCAAGACAGAGGGAGAGGAAGGTCAAGCTCAAGCTCAAGCAACCAGGAAGGCTCCAACCAAAGTTATGGATCAAGAGGAAGAGGAAGGAGTAGAGGAAGAGGAGGAAGATCACATAGAAGAGAAGCATCCAATGGAGAATGCTACAATTGTGGAAAACCGGGCCATTATGCAAGAGATTGTTGGTCAAAAGGAGGGGGCAACCAAGGACACAAAAGAAACCAAGGTAATTATGCTAGTAATTCAACAAATTCAAAAAATGAGAACTTGCTTATGATGTATGGTTCAAGCGAAAGAGTCAATTCAGATTTTACATGGTACATTGATAGTGGTTGTAGCAACCATATGAGTTGCAATAAAGATGTTTTCTTTAATTTACATTCACCCATCACTCAAGGACATGTAGAGACAGGGGATAACACTAAGCACAAGATTGCACATGTGGGAGATGTTGCATTGAATGGATCTCAAAGCTCCAAGTGTTGAGGGATGTGTTGCATGTGCCAGCCATCACAAAGAACTTGGTTTCGGTACGTCAAATGGTTGAAAGAGGTTATGAGGTGAGGTTCAATGAGAAAGGATGTTTTTTTGAAGACCCCATGCAGGACTACAAGCTCATAGCAAAAGGCAAAAGCAAGGAAGACTCTTCACCATGGAGGTAAAGCCATCAACCCCTCACACTGTCTACTTGTCAATTGGAAATAAACAGATTGCAGAAATCGACTTATGGTATAAAAGAATTGGGCACATAAACTTACAAAGGATGAAGGATATGCAAAGGATGGGCTTGGTGAGTGGTCTACCTGATCTTACATCTCAGAATATGCAACATTTGTGCCATGCTTGTCAATTAGGAAAACAAAGCAGATTGCCATTCAAGAAGGGAGCACATGTGAGAAATGAAGTGTTGAATCTCATACTTATAGATGTATGGGGACCTAGAAGGGAGCCATCCATTGGAGGTAATAGATATTTTGTCACATTTATCGATGATCATTCAACGTTTGTTTGGATGTATTGCATGAACTCAAAGTCATAGGTGTTTTACCACTTCAAGAGGTTCAAAAACCTAGTGGAGAAGGAAACAGGGGAATACCTAGGAATACAAAGGTAGTTAAGAACACTAAAGTGCCGTGTAATCTCACTTTAGAAGAGCTACTCAAGGTTAAGCCAGAATTATGGAAACATGTAGCCAATCAGGTGCCAGAAGTACCAAGCCTCCTTCCCAGGTAGGATATCATAGAATAGTGCTAGAAACACCTTTGGACAAGATAGGGGACATGAGTGAAGGAGAAGAAGGAAACACCTATCTTCCCATTACCCATCAAGGTTAAACCACCAAGGCAATTTTGGACTCAGGTGCAGGAGTTGCAATTTCTACCACTTCCCTATGGAAGCATTGGGGCAAGCCAGCACTCAGGTCAATGAGAATGAAATTGCAGATGGCCGATGGTCACATAAAAAGACCCTAAGGACTGCTAGAAGGGATAACTCTCACTACCCGTGGTGTAGATTTTGAACACACTTTTGCAATATGTGACTTTAGAAAAAATTAGGCCTATGAGATGATTTTGGGAAGACCGTTTATGAGACAATTGCAAGTAGTACATGATTCGGGAACCAATTCCTTCTATTTGCAACACTTAGGTGTCACTACCAAAGTCAATCTCAAGGATTATTCTAATAGAGACATGCCCCCTATATAGTGGAATCCCATCCATAGAGCTACAGATGATACATAGTCAGTGCATTCCATAGGATCAAGATCCTCATGGATGCATGAAGACACCCACTTATGGATGTGCAAAGTAGCAGTAGAAGAAGAGAAGAAAAAGCTAGAGAGGTAGGTGCGAAGGAAACTCATAGATCAATTCAAGACCCAACCTACGCATCTGTAGTATTTCCAGATGAAGAATTTCAACCTCATGGTTAGGCAAAAATTTTAGCAACAATGGATGTAGCCATCAATGAAGAACAATGGACACCCCACTGCCACGAGGATGGCTATGACATTTCAGTCTTTGCAATAGAGCCAATCATGTGTGATTCGGTTATTGACAAATGTGAACCTAGCACTGATGCATTCGAGGATGCGAGTGACTCCAATCTAGAGTCAATTATTATGGACCCACCTTTTGCATCAGAGGAGGAATATTTCTATGAAGTAGAAGCTCACCCTCAGAGACACAAAGAAATTATGAAGGATGTGAGGTTAATGATCCAGATAACCACTAAGAATGAAGGAAAGAAAAGGAAGAAGAGAGAAGCCACATCAGATGAGGAAGAATCTTTGTTTGAGGTCCTTGAAAACTTTAAGAAGTATGAAATAGAAGATAGGAGAGTCATGATAAGAATGCCTAAATGTGATGCACAAGTGGGAGAGGCCTATGATAACAAAGAAACCACAAAGAAGATCATAGTGACTATAGAAGAAGGTGAGGAACGATGTACCTACATAGGACCTGACTGAGGAAGAGGAATAAGAGTTGATAGCCTTGCTAAGAGAATATAGAGATGTATTTGCATGGAGTTACAAGGACTTGAAAGGTGTAGACCCTGACATATGCTCACATACAATTCCCATGACCTCAGATGCCAAACCCTTTAAGCAAAATCCATACACCTATAATGACAACTATGCGGCCAAGATCAAGGAAGAGATAGATCGATTGGTAGAAGCCGGATTCATTTATGAGATTGAGCACAGTGAATGGGTATCCCCCATTGTAATGGTGCCTAAAAAGAATTGCAAGTTAGCAGTTTGCATTAACTTGAAGAAAGTTAACGCAACCACTATTAGAGATAGCTATCCGCTTCTGATCACCGAACATCTATTAGAAAGAGTAGCAAGCAAGGAAGTATACAGTTTCCTTGATGGATTCCCTGGCTACAATCAAGTGGCCATAGCTCCAGAAGATCAACATAAGATAGCTTTTGCCACAAAGTGGGGCATATTTGCTTTTCGAGTAATGCCATTTAGTCTCACCAGTGCTCCAGCTACCTTTCAGAGGTTGATGTGTCATGTCTTTAAAGAGTTCTGGAGGAGGAACCTGGAAGTCTATGTTGATGATCTCTGTGCTCATTCCAACATTAGATATACACATATCCTCGAGTTGAGGGCTATCTTTGACAAATGTAGAGAATATCAAGTTTGCCTGAACCCAGAAAAGTGTGTTTTCATGGCCAAGCAAGGCAAGATTTTAGGACACATAGTGTCAAAGAATGGCATATCCATGGATGAGAAGAAACTGAGAGCTATTGCAGAGCTACCTAGGCCAAAGAATGTCAAGGAGGTACAGGCTTTCATGGGACATTGTGGCTATTATCGCTGATTCATTCATATGTATGCGATCATAGCAAAGCCTCTGTACTCCCTCTTGACTAACTTTGAGTGGACTGAAGAATGTGAGAACTCCTTTAATGAGCTTAAGAGATTGTGTTCAACACCTTTCTTGACTACACCAAATTGGAACAAGCCATTTCATGTTCATGTGGATGCATCCAATTATGCCATTGGGTGCGTACTCGCACAACCTACTGGTGAAGGTAATATGGATCTCCCAATAGCCTATGCTAGTAGATAGTTGAATGTGGCTGAACAAAACTATACCACGAGTGAAAGAGAAGGATTAGGCATGGTATATGTGGTAAAAAAAAATTAGACACTATCTGCTTGCAAATAACTTTAAATTTTTACAGACCATCAAGCATTACTATATCTAGTGAACAAACCATGCAATACTGGCAGATTATTAAGATGGTTCCTCTTACTAATGGAATACAACTTTGAAGTTGTGGTTAGGAAAGGGTAGACTCACCTTAGGGCAAACCACCTTTCTAGACTAACTTCTGGAGAGTCTTCTCAAGGAGTGTCAGATGACCTCCCTAATGCCTACTTGTTCAATCTAGAGGTAGTGCCTGAGTGGGCCAAAAGTATAGTGCCTATTCTCACCTTTGGACCTAAACATTCTATGTTGAGAACTAGAGACAAGGAAGTAGTCAAGTCTCAAGAGTACCACATAATGGCCGACAACATGTACAAGCACACCAATCAAGGCATACTAGCTTGATGTGTAGATGAAGATGAGCACACCAAATGGTTGCAATTAGCACATGTAGGTGCACTTCAACAACAACATTCAAAACATAGAACCCTTCAAACTCTATAAAGGTTAGGGGTATATTGGCCAACAATGCAAGTAGATGTGCACAAGTTATGCAAAGAATGCCCAATCTGCAACACTAGACCCCTAGTGGAACATGCCACTCTTTATCGAGTGTCTTTAGTGTTAGATTGGAGCAAACCATTAGTAGCCTTTCTAAGGACAAAAACATTCCCTCAAGAGATGACTTCGGCCGGACAAAGGAGCTTAGAACAGGAGGCACTAGACTACTCACTCATTGGAGATAATCTATATAAGCGTGGTAAAGATGGTTACCTAAGACTGTGTGTCCATGAGAGTGAATATCTTAAGATATTAGAAACTGATTATCAAGGGGTAGCAAGAGGACCCTTTGGACGAGATCGTGTGATCAAGGCAATCCTATTTGCAGGATTGTGGTGGCTCACTCTTCACATGGATGCACATACCTATGTGAAGCGGTGTGAGGTTTGTCAACGAACTCAGTATCCAATACGTAAGGATGAGATGCCACTGAAACCCATGATGGCTTGACGTGCATTCTCTAGTTGGGGATTAGACTTTGTTGGTCCTATTAATCCCCCAGCTAAGGGTTCACATGCTGAATACATCATTGTTGCCACATACTAGTTAACCAAGTGGGTAGAAGTGAAGGCCACAACAAAGAACGATGCTCAAATGACAACGAAGTTCTTATTTGAGAATGTGTTTGCTAGATATGGGTTACCAATAGAGATAGTAAATGATAGAGGCACGCACTTCTTGCATGAAGTCATTGAAAATCTTCACCAAGATTTTTTGGTAGTACATAAGAAGTCTGCCCCCTATCATCCACAAGGTAATAGGCAAGCCGAGAGCACCAATAGATTCTATGCAATGTGCTGACCAAATTAGTGAATAATAAATGCTCTGATTGGGACAAACAGTTGCACCACACTGTTTGGGCATACAGAGTTGCCTATAAAATGATGCTCCAACCACACCCTTTCCGATGGTGTTTGGATAAAATGTAGTGCTCCCACTAGACTTCTTGATACCCACACTGAAAGTAGCACAGGAGCATAAGTGGACATGTCATGAACTCTCTTGGAGAATCTTTGATCTTGAATGGTTAGGTGAAACGAGACTGAGAGAAGCCATAGGGATTTATGCAGCTAAGAAAAGACAAAAGGCATACTTTGATGCCCATGTGAAGGATAAAGGCTTGAAAGCGGGAGACTTAGTTTTGGTGTACACCTTGAAACAACATGCAAGAAAGCTAGAGATCGACTCAACAATGCCAAGAAATGTAAGGAAGAAGAAAAACGAATTCGCAAAGAAGCGCAAGCTGAAGCTTTTGAATGCATCCAAAGAATGAAATTGAGAAGACAGGGTAGAGATGAGCCTAGATCAGATGCTTATGAATCTCCAAGGTATCATATGGCCGTCTGTGACTCACCAGGAGTCCATTCCCATAGAATAATGGACCGACGACCTTTTGTAACCATAGAGGTAGGACAAGGAAATAATGCAAGGAAGGTAAGAGCCTTGATTGACTCGAGTGCAGCTACTAGTGCTATTAGAATTTCTTAATGTCAAGAATTGCACTTAGAAGTCGATCCTACAAAAGCTTATCTCATAGGATTGGGAGGTGTGGAAACCCCTTGCATGGGTGAGGTGGAGCTTCCCCTCTACATTCAAGATGCTCTTATGACAGTTAAGATGCTAGTGTGTCAAGACAAGGATCTCACTGAGCCTCTTGTCTTGGGTCAAGATTGGATCTAGAATCATGAAATCAACCTAAACCTAAGAAGGGGACTTCTTCAGGCCTAGGTAAATCAAAACTTTATCACCATTGAACTAGAAAACCACACACTCAAGGAACTAGGAAAGGCACCAACTTCTGGTCCTTCCAAGAGTACACATGAATATGACGATGATATTCTTGTCCAAAACTCTGTGATGCAGAGGGATGATGTTCTCAACAAAGAAGCCAAGGATATGATGGAACTCCCTTCTTTTCCAAAAGTGATCGAGGCAAGGCAACCAAAGGCGTAACGAAGGAAGAGGAAGCAGGTGGCCTATGCTCAAAGCCAAAGGAGAGTACGAAGCAAGGTGTCTCAACCACCAAAGCAAGTATGGGTACGAAAAGGCAAGCATCTTATTGCAGCTAAGCTAGAACCACTAGCTAAACGTCATACTAGTGATCGATGACAGGACACTAATAAGAAGTCTCTCAAAGATTCGTCCATGAAAGTAACACTTATCTGGGTACCCAAGAAGTCAATAAAGGTCGACCCACAATATAGACAAATTTGGGTGCCCAAGGCTTGCTTGCAGGCTCAAATAGCCACACATAAACCACACAATGTAAAGCATTATTCACACACTCGAACAGCCAATACCCATAATTGTTTGACATGCACAGTCACATATTCATCCACGAGCAAGAGCAGAAGCACTTGTAAATGGGTCCCTAAAAAGCCTCATTTCGAAGTGGACTCTATTGTAAAGCCTTTCGAAGTCTCCAGGAAGTCGTATAAAGCCATACACTATGTTTGGCAACCCAAATCTTGTAATAAACCCCCTGACCCACTGTGTAAGCTGACCTCCACATACTAACTATATCTACACGACATTGCACTACTCCAATTAGCACCTAGTAACCCTTCATCCACTAACCACACTTCACACTCACGATCACATGAGCAATCACTAACCCGCTAACCACATAATAGTTCATCACGTTAATGTTGTAATGGGGACAAATGGTCATTTTTAATGTTAACATGTATTTCTATATTCTCACAGAACCGGTGATCAATACCCTCAACATCGCAGAGGCTGTAGGAACAAGCTCTTAGGTAGGCAGAGGTCCCCAAATAGTGGACATTGAAAGTATCCCTATCCAGGAGGAGTTGAAAGAACGGCCATAGGAGTTGAGAGCACTGCACGTCATACCTATTCAAAATCCTCCCCAGGGGCACACATCGCAAGTTAATAAAACCTCTCATTGGTTCAGTGAAGTCGCTGGACCACTTGGGGATGGCACCTATTTATGGGAATCTAAGATAGAGTTTAATGGACGGTGGGGCCGTTGCCATTTCTTTACACGAGAGTTTGAAAAGCTTAAGAACAACAAGGGATTACGATCGGTATGGAGGAAGGCCAGACTGGATGACTATTTCCGTGCCCAGTTACCTAAGCCTGACTTCCTAAGGTGTTCATATTTAGTTAGCACACTCACCCCTAGCAGAGATAAGAAGGGGACAAGCACCTTTGTACTTCCATCTCTTACACGAGGGAATGAACTTAAACGTTTTAAATTAACCAACAATTTGGTGAGGGAAGCTCTAGACATGAGAGGTATGTACATCCCTATTGAGAAGGAGACAATGATCCCAGAGAATATGAAGAACAGGAACCTCACTAAGCTAAAGGACATGGTGGCAATGACCCTGACTATTGCCATCCACCTCCGAATGTGCATGCACCATTTTGCATTCCAAACCTTAGAGAGATTTACAATGCCGCCCAAGAAGATCTATTTAGCTTATACTTGGCAGACACGCTAAACCTGACAATCAACATGCCACATTGGATTATCAACCAGATCCATCTTGCACATCAATGCTGGTATAAGAAACAGAAGTCAGTACTATATGGATGTTGTGCACTTACTGGCATTGTGTACCGGTGCCTTGCATACGACGTGCCACTCCAAAGGGCATTCATTTGGTCTAGGGCATAGGAATTTCAGTGAAGGGCATCATCCACCGGACCCCCATCGAAGAAAATGAGAGGAACTGTTCAAATGCCATGTGCATAGCCTAGAGGCGCTACACTGACACCAAAGGTGACTTCACCACCCCAAAGACAAGTACAACCCTTCACCATCTGATTACCAAGGCAAAGTGCGGAGGGGCCTAATCTCATCTTTCCATCGATCCCCGCTGATCTAGAGTTCCCTCAAGGCTTCACACTTGAAGATTTGACTGATGAAGAAGTAGCCAGAATGCTCAACGAAGCCAACTTGGAGATAGAAGCAGAGTAGTTAAGTGAACAACAGACCGCCATGGACCAGCCTGACCCAACCCAACCAGTCTTTGTCGAAGTGGATGAAGATGAGGAAGATACTCAAGAAGACGAACAAGATGAAGAGCAGGAATGATAGAGAGTGTTAATCTCCAAAAGAACAAGCTATTCTTGATGTTAGACCACTTCTATATCAAGAATAACTTTAAACTCCAACCAATTTTGGAAGACAAGCACCAAACTATCAAGAATTTAGCTAACTGTGAAGAAATTAATTTCATAGAAAAGTCTGCTGCACATTATTGACTCATTGATTGATCATTTGTGTAAAGTTTCTGATGAAACTTTGTAGGATGTGTCGCCTAGAGTTTGCGCACCTCCTTCAAGTCAAAACACTTCAAAAGCTTAAGTAGATTATGAGAAATGTTTCAAACAATCTAACTATGTCTAAAACTGCCTTCTTGTAGAGTCGACTTTGACACCTGCAACTTCTAACACATGGTTCTCCCAAACTAGAACCCATTTAAGCGAATACTTTTAGGCATAGATGGCTTACCTTCCAACTTAGATTTTGACTCCTCATTTGTGCAAAACTTTACACTGTGCACTGAGAACTGACCATTTCTTTGACCATCAGAATTGCACATGTTTCAGAAGACACTCAATACTTTCTCACATATGAATGTTCCTACACAAAATTCTCTCAGCCTGTTTGCAATTGGAATCTCAAACTTTAACCATAGATAGATTAACTATGGAATTAGATGTGTACAAATGGATTTCTGATAAAATCAAACACACAAGGAGAACTAGAGAAAAGATCGACATGCAATTCTCTGAACATTCTTTCTATTCAACTCTTCATACATCTGATGGATAATACATTCACTACAAATCGTCTATTCATCTATGTTTCATCTCTCTCTCTCTCTCCTAATATGATCATATACTCGTATATATATATATATATATATATATATATATATATATATATATATATATATATATATATATATATATATATATATATATATATATATATATATATATATATATATATATATATATATATACTTTGGTTTTCATTTTTATTTAACTCTCTTCTCCATCTTGAATCTCTTCAGCAAGCTCCTCATTTTCTTCGTCTTCTTCTTCCTCTTCATCTATCACTGTCTCATAATCCTCATTCTCTCTTCTTTTTAATAGCTTAACTCTTTTCCCATCAATCAACTCCTTTAACTTGGTTCCATCTAGTTCCCGGAGTGAGTACGTACCATTGTTGAACACTTTACATATCACATAGGGACCAAACCATCTCCTTACCAATTTTCTTTGGGCCTCATACTCCGTATATAGTGTGCTATCATAGACAAGTACCCAATCACCTCCATTCAACTTTTTGGGTCTTAAGCTATGGGACTTATCAAATGCAATCTTATTTCTTTCTCTAGATGCTTTGGATTTAACTGGAACTTATTCTACCAAATTTCTTCCTTTCTCTAAGTGAAGCAATATTTTAATTTGAAAAATAATTCCCAAACTTGGAGTGCATGTTGCACATAAGACAATATTACTTCAATAGCACCACAGGTTTTTAAACAATGTTGATAGAGTTTCTTTACATTTTAAGTTACATTCTTCACTCTTGTTTTATGGAATTGCATTGGTTACTCTCTTGGGTTTGAGCACATTAAAATATAATTCAGTTTGCTAAACAATGGGAATCAACATTCAAACATCACGAATCCATGATTAAAGTGATCTTAAGGCACTCGTATGTAGTGAATCAAAGGAAAATGCTGGAGTCTGCCAATGATGAAGATTAAGTATCTAACATGGGCTAACCATCCGCAGCAAGTGCAGCAAGAAGACTTTAGAACAAAGGTAATCCGCTCCAGCCGATAAGGGACTACACAACATAAAATTCGAAGGAAAGTGTTGGCTGGAGAGCATTAATATATGTGAACAAGCTTAAGTATTATGATCCGATGGGTTCAAACGAAGTCGACACTCATATCACCGTTTTTGCAAATAGGAAGTTACTATTGAAAGTTTGAA
This sequence comes from Ceratopteris richardii, assembly GCA_020310875.1. Taxonomy (NCBI): domain Eukaryota; kingdom Viridiplantae; phylum Streptophyta; class Polypodiopsida; order Polypodiales; family Pteridaceae; genus Ceratopteris; species Ceratopteris richardii. The sequence goes on from CM035407.1 coordinate 30,193,245, forward strand.
ACATGCACATTCATGGAATAGTGAATTATTCTTTTAAACACGTAAATGTAATCTGACCCTAAGGAGGTCAAATCGTGGACGATAAAACTTCTAAGTCTGTTCAGTAGTGCAGAACCACTTTTACTTCATTCTTTGTATTCCATTTATACACACTATTCAGGGCTAACAACACAAGCAAGATATCGTAGACAAATAAATTTTCACTCAGGGCTAACAACACAAGCATATGTACATATGTAATGGCCAAGAGGGTTTGTCATGGTTATTTGATTGGAGTGGCAACCTCGATTTCAAAAAAAACATTACAGTGGCAACAAATATTGCACTCTATTCAAAAGTAAATAGAAGATTAATGCATGATATTTCACACAAAGACATTCGAAGCATTCTTTTGTGAAGGTCTGTACAGAAATTTGAATTCTCCAGCGAAAACTTTTGAAAAGACAAATCACTTACTTGGTTATTCAATCGCCTATTGCTACTTGTCTCATTCGAGTGCATAACAATATCATTATAGGAATACACCAACCTCTTTTCATTAATATCAAAACAATTCACATGAAATAAATGTATTGTCAGCTCTCCTTTCTTATGTGATTGCCAGTTCTCAAAGTCACAACAATAAAATTCTCCATGGAGCTTTCGAGTGCATCTTGATTAATCCTTTCTGAAGTAAAATCTCTGATCATTTTCAATAAATGAAGAACCATGAGTGAGAGTTCGTGTCTTATCTGTCGAACTCCAGGTGGCCTTATCACCATGTCCTCATATCTGTTTCAGCATGAGTACTTGATAATATCAATGTTCGCCTTTCCCACCATAGCTACGCCACGGAATCCTCCATCATTTTCCTTCCCTGTTTTGTGCACACTGAGCGAACAATCTCCACTTTCCTTCACGCATGTCATCATAGCATAATGTATATTATATGAGGATAGTTTCTTTTGCTAATGTAGATGCATGACTGTGGTAAATCATAAAACACACCGTAAAGCATGCATGCATAGACACATCATGCACATCTGAAAATATATTCTTTTACGCATGCACAAAAAGAGAATACAAAAACAAGTATTTATACAAGCTCAAAATACCCACGGTGTAAATAAAAATGAACTTTCTAGCATCTTATGGAGCCAATATTGTTGTATTAACCCAATGATATGAGACATCAACCTCACTCAAGTGATGAATAGATGATTCAAATGAAGAAGAAACATTATGAATTTTGAGTACAAGCAATCACACACACAAACACAAATACATTATCATGCATCAATAAAGATGGTTATAAATGAGTGGTTTATGGAAATATCTCACCAATTATCACTTTCAAGTGGTTTCCAAGCTAGGCCTTCAATTTTTGACCACACCCACCTTCTTTAGATATAGACAACCTTCAGATGTCCCAACCGTTAGCATCATTTTTAGTTGATGTTCTTGATCTAGCTTTTGAGCTTCATCTTCAAATCATGATGATAGCATTCACAACTTCAGTGTATGTAAGGGACTCTTCCAGATTTTGATCAACTAATTACTCTCATGGTGACAGAGGAGATGAACCTTGGTGGTCATAATGCCAAGGATAACCAAGGGCAATTATTGTATGCAGGTAGAGGACGAGGAAGACACAACCGAGGTGCTATAAGAGGAAGAGGAAGATATCAAAGCAACCAAGGAGTTCAAGGAAAACAAGAAAATGCAGGTCAAAGAGGTGGAAGAGCACCAAATAGAGGAAGAGGTGCAAGATTTGGTGGAAGAGGACAACCCACTTCAAATGGATGCTTTGTATGTGGTAAGCCCTGTCATTTTGCAAATGAATGTTATCATAGAGCTCAAAGACAAGGGAATCAAAGCAACAACAAAAATTATAGAGGGCAAGGTATTTATGCAAACACATCATCAAGCCAAGGGAATGATTATTTACTTGCCATGAGATATGGTGAAGATACAACTCAAGCTAGTGAAGATGTATGGTATGTAGAAAGTGGATGTAGCAATCATATGTCATGTCGGAAGGATCTTTTTAGTAATTTTCAGGTCGCAAAGCATAAAGGACATGTTGAGATAGGTGATAACTTAAAGCATACCATTCAACATGTGGGAGATATCAGTTTGCAAGTAAATCAAAGGGCAAAGTGCTTATCACAGGTATTACATGTCTCTACTATTAAAAACTTGATTTCGATAGGCCAAATGGTAGAAACATTTTTCAAGTTAGGTTGAATGAAAGAGGATGTTTTGTTGAGGATCCAAGGGTAGGTTTCAAGCTCATAACAAAAGGAAGAAATCAAGGGAGAATGTTCACAATGGACATAAATCACCCACACCATTCAATGTATGTCACATATGGAGACAAAAGGATAGCAAATTTGGACCAATGGCATAAATGAGTAGGTCATATCAACCTACAAAAGCTCAAGGACATGCAAAGGAGGAGCTTGGTAAGAGGCCTACCAAATTTTACATCTAAAATGTTTCATGAAATTTGTGTAGCTTTCCAACAAGGAAAATAATCAAAGCTACCCTTCAAGAAGAGCACCTATGTGAGTGCAAATGTTTTAGACCTCATTCACATGGATGTTTGGGGCCCAAAAAGAGAAGCATCCCTTGCTAGAAATAGGTATTTTGTAACCTTCATTGATGAATTTTCAAGAAAAGTATGGTTGTATTGCATTAGGAACAAATCAGATGTGTTCCACTACTTCAAAGAAGTCAAGGCACAAGTGGAGAAGGAGTCTAGCAAGTTTATCAAAACTTAAGATCCGATTGAGGGGGAGAGTACTTCTACCATGAATTTTTGAAAATTTTGTAGGTCAATGGCATCAAAAGAAAATTTACATGCAAGTATACTCCTCAACAGAATGGGGTAGAAGAGAGGAAGAACAAACACATAGCAAAGGTAGCAAGGTGTATGGTCAATGAAATGAATATGCAGCATTGTTATTGGGGAGAGACTACATATATAGCCACAAACATCATGAATATATGTCCTAAATCACGTATACATCATCTAACCCTTGAGGAAGCATGGAGTGGAAGAAACCTTGCATTTCACATCTTAGAGGCTTTGGTTGTATATGCTATGTACACGTACCTCAAGAGTTGAGGTCAAAGTTAGATGCCAAATCTAGAAGGTATATTTTTTTGGGATATTCTATGGAACAAAGGGGGTATACATGCTATAATACCATCACCAAGGAGTTGAAGGTAAGTAGGGATGTTGTCTTTGATGAGTTTAAGCCTTGCATGCATGAATCCATTGTAGGTTGAAGAGATAAGTGAGACAGATAAGAAGAATAATGATAGATTTCAAGAAAGCATGGATTTAAGTGGTCCAAGAAACTCATCCAACACAAGGAAACCCTCACCATGGAGTGGAACTCTCAGGGAAAGAGAGACCATCTCTGAAGAAAGCAAAGTCAAAGGCAATGAGAAGATTGCAATTGAAGAAGGAAGCTATGTGGGCGAGAGCATGTTGGAAGATGAAGAGATAGAACAAAATCAAACTGCAAGAGTGGCAAAACAAAGAAAGAAGATGGCAACCACACCTAAAGGAAGTGAAAGAAGCTCTTCAAGAGTAAGATATCTAGCTCAAAGGTTAACATATGATAATTTCATTGCAAAGAATTATGCATACATGACTCATGTAATGAAGGAGAAAGAACCAACTAGTTATGAAGAAGCTAAGGATTGCAAGGAATGGAAATAGGCAATGAAGGAAGAGCTCAAGGAACTTGATGAGAACCATAAATGGATCTTGGTACCAGCTCAAGAAGGCATGAAGGTGATAGGTAATAAGTGATGGGGGATGTTTCTAACACCCCAATGCAAAAATGGAAGATGGCTGCCCTCCATTAGGTCCACAAGCAGTGATATATGCTCACTCTTCTGAACTTTTCTCTCTACCAGCACATAGAATTAAAATGAACCTTTGTAGACTTGTACTAGACAATAAGAGCTAGCCAAAAAGATTTAAATAATCCCAAATGGATATTCCAGCTGGGAGAACCACCCTCTGCAAAATAGGATATCTGTTTGCAACACTATCTGCCTATGTGTAGAGATATACCTTCACAAATTTGCAAATTTCTCACAAGTCACTCAGTCAAATGACTTGAAACTTGGAAAATTTCAGGTCACTATATGAGAGACCAAATGAAGCTTCAAATCAATGAAAATGAGCACAATGAGAGAGTAAACAATTCTCTGCAATCTGGTAACAATCAGATTTGGAAAAGCCTAAGTACACCTCTAGATAGAGAGGAGAAAAATCATGAGAAAATGAGGTAAGCAAGCAAGGGGGATGCTTGCTGGAGTTTATGACTTCACTAAACTAAGTGGGAAACTTGTGGAGTGCATACAACTCAAGAAACAAAGGTGGGATGATGCTTATATAGAGTTTTACTTTTCCTACAATCTAGCTAACCACCCATCAATCAGGTTAGGTGCACTTTTTGGTGGCTGATTTGATGGGATTTGAATTTGATTGAGTTTGGTGGAGATTCTAAATTTATTCCACGAATTTGTGTCCTCCTTTTTGATTGGTCCACTTGAAAAACACATGGTTGAGCCTTTTTGCATGATTGAGACTTGATTTTCAACACTCCCCCTCAAGTCTCAATGCCTAGGTCCTTCATTCAAATGCATGCCTTGAAGTGTTGTAGCGTTACTCCATCCAATGCTTGGTAAACATATCTACATATTGGTCCTTTGTATTGACATGCTCCACCTTGAAATCCTTTGACATGATCTTCTCTCTAATAAAGTGGTAATGCACTTCTATATGCTTCGACCTTGCATGGAACACCGGATTGAGCCAAGCATATGCTACTTATGTTGTCACAAAAATAGGTACTTGCTTAACCTGCAAATCAAGATCAACAAAAAACTTCTTGAGCCACATAAGCTCACATGAGATGTGCTAAACCTCTATACTCAGCTTTGGTTAATGAGAGAGCCACTGTTGGTTCTTTCTTTGACATCCATGGGATGGTCTTCTTCCCTAGCATGATAACATAGCCACTAGTGCTCCTCCTATCATCTTTGGAACCTGCCCAATCAACATCACAATAAGCTTGTACATTTAATCGATCATTAAATGGATAATATAGACCTTCATTCAATGATCCTTTGAGGTATCTCAGTACCCTTTTGGCTGCAACAAGATGAGTTACTCTTGGTGCCTGTAAAAATTGAGATAACACTCCAACTACATGTGCAATATCTAGTTTTGTCATAGTAGCATACAAGAGAGAACCAATTATTCACCTATACATGGTTGCATCTTGCAGTTCTTCACCTTCATGAGCCCTTAATTTAACATTTACTTCTAATGGATTTGAAATGGGCTTGCAATCACACAAGCTAAACTTCTTCAAAAGATCTAGAATGTATTTCCTTTGCATCAAGTATATACCTTCCTCTTTATATAGTACTTCAATCCCAAGGAAGTACCTTCACATCCCTAAATATGAGATTTTAAACTCACATCCAAGCTTCCTCTTGCTTCATCGTCCCCCATAATGATCAAATCATCAACATATATACAAATGAAAACAATTTTGCTACCTTCCTTCTTCACAAAGAGTGATGGGTCTGCATGACTCTGATTGTATCCACATTTTACCAAGTAGTCCACAAGTCTTTGGTTCCAAGCTCTTGGGGCTTGCTTGAGTCCATAAAGAGCCTTCTTTAGCCTACATACATGATGTGGAAACCTCTCATCTTCAAAGCCTTGGGCCTGGTCCATGAAGACTACCTCTTCAAGCTCTCCATTTAGGAAAGCATTCTTCACATCGAACTAGTACATCTTCAAACCTTTTGAGGCCAAAATTGCAATCAAACTTCTTATGGTGTACATCTTATCTATTGGATTGAATGTTTCCTCAAAGTCAATGCCATAGGTTTGAGCAAAACCTTTGGCAACCAGCGTTTCTTTATACCTAGAGATGCTCCCATCTGCATGCCTCTTTACCTTGTACACCCATTTGTTGCCAATGACTTTTAGGTCCTTTGTTCTTGGCACCAATGACCAAGTATCATTTTCTTCAAGTTCCTTGACTTCCTCCTCCATGGCTTCAATCCATTCCCTATGCTTATTTACTTCTTCCAAAAAGTTAGGTTCTTCACAAGCTATAACTTGACTCATGTATGCATAGTGTCTTGCAATGAATGAATCATACATTAACCTTTGAACAAGGTATTTAACCCTATTTGATGACCTTACCTCACCATTAGTTTGGTAGGAATCTCCTCCTCCTTGGTTTAGATGCTTTAAATCCTGGAGTTTCTAAATGTTCCATATCTTTGTCACTTGTAGTTTCCATGTCTACCCATCGATGGTCTTTGTCATTTGCCTTTTCCTTTCCTTTGCTACTTCCTTCACTTGAATGAGCTTCATTCCTTGTCCTTCCATGCCAAGATGATGTAGTACTCTCCTTTGATGGTGTGCTTGAAGTGGTTGGACCACTTATCTCCATGCTTTGTTGTTGCTCTTTAAGCTTCTTCTCGACTTCATATGCATCATCAACCTCTAACACATCTTTGCTACCATACCAAGGCATCAACTCATCAAATATTACATCCCTAGATACCTTATGCTCTTTGGGACAAGGATTATAGCATCTAAAACCCTTTTGCTTTGAAGAATATCCAAGAAATATACACCTATCTGCCTTCGAGTCTAAGTTGTGTTGCAATTCTTGAGGTATGTGAACATAACACACACAAACAAATACTTTGAGATGTGAAAGGTTGGGTTTCTTACCACAACAAGCTTCATAAGGTGTAACTCCATGTACTTTTGAGGTTGGAAACCTATTCATAATGTATATGTCTATATTTTTTGCATCAACCCAATAAGAGTTAGGAACATTCATTTCATTTAACAAAGCTCTAGCCACTTCGGCTATGTATCTATTCTTCCTCTCTGCCAACCCATTTTTTTGAGGTATATACGTGCAAGTGAATTGCCTTTTTATGCCATGGTCATGTAAAAAATTTGAAAATTCATTTGAAAAATACTCTCCCCCTCCATCCGATCTGAGAGTCTTTATATACTTCCCTGTTTCCTTCTCCACTAGGTTTTTGAGCCTCTTGAAGTGGTAAAACACCTCTGACTTTGACTTCATGCAATACATCCAAAAAAACCTTGAATGATCATCTATAAATGTGAAAAAATATCTATTACCTCCAATGGATGGCTCCCTTGTAGGTCCCCATAAATCTGTGTGTATGAGATTCAACACGTCATTGCTCACATGTGCTCCCTTCTTGAATGGCCATCTGCTTTGTTTTCCTAATTGACAAGCGTGGCACAAATGTTGCATATTTTGAGATGTAAGATCAGGTAGACCACTCACCAAGCCCTTCCTTTGTATTTCCTTCATCCTTTGTAAGTCTATGTGCCCAATTCTTTTATGCCATAAGTCGATTTCTGCAATCAGTTTATTTCCAATTGACAAGCATACAGTGTGAGGGGTTGATGGCTTTACCTCCATGGTGAAGAGTATTCCTTGCTTCTTTCCTTTTGCTATGAGCTTGTAGTCCTGCAGGGGGTCTTCAACAAAACATCCTTTATCATTGAACCTCACCTCATAACCTCTTTCAACCATTTGACCTATCGAAACCAAGTTCTTTGTGATGGTTCGCACATGCAACACATCCTTCAACACCTTGGAGCTTTGAGATCCATTCAATGCAACATCTCCCACATGTGTCATCCCCTATCATTACATGTCCTTGAGTGATGGGTGAGTGTAAATTAAAGAAAACATATTTATTGCAACTCATATGGTTGCTACAACCATTATCAATGTACCATGTAAAATCTGAATTCACTCTTTCACTTGACCCATACATCATAACCAAGTTCTCATTTTCTGAATTTGGTGAAGTACTAGCATAATTACCTTGGTTCCTTTTGTATCCTTGATTGCCTCCTCCTTTGGACCAACAATCTCTTGCATAATGGCCGGTTTTTTCACAATTATAGCATTCTCCATTGGATGCTTCTCTTCCATGTGATATTCCTCCTCTTCCTCTACTCCTTCCTCTTCCTCTTGATCCATAGCTTTGGTTGGAGCCTTCTTGGTTGCTTGAGCTTGAGTTTGACCTTCCTCTCCCTCTGCCTTGGGAGTTTTGTGCACCTCTTTTGCCTTTGCCGCTACCTGCATAGAAAACTTGGGCTACGAACCTCCTCGGTTCATCTCCTTGGTCACCATCAATGTGACTAATTGATCAAATTTTGGTAGGGGATACCCTCATAAACTGATGTGATGAATGCTTTCCACCTTTCATCCTCTCTCAAGCCATTCAAAGTGTGCCCGATAAGATTGTCATCTTCGATTGGGCTCCCAATTGAGCCTAGGGCATCTATAAGCTCCTTAACCTTCAAAATGTACTCATTTATGTTAGTACTTGGTGATTTCCTAAGATTATTCAGCTCATTCTTGAGCTGAATCTTCCTTGCCTTGGTTGATGAAGAGTACAATCTCTCCAAGGTTTCCCAAACCTTCTTGGATGTGTCCAAGTCTTGTATATGCCCTATCATGCTATTGCTTATGTCACTCTAGCACAATGGTGAGTACCAACGTGAGAAGATCCACCTCATAATTGTCAATCCGTGGAGACGTGAGGACTAGTATGAAGACTATGAGCAAGTGAAGGCACTAGTGTGTGAGTGAGAAGCACACAAGCATGCACACACATACACACACATGCGCACACAAGGCAAGAACAAGGAGAGGAACAATGGAGTTCTTTGCATTAGTAAATAAAGTCTCTTACATAAGCTCAATTCACAAACGATCTAACCTCAAAAATGAGCTCTCTAGCTCTTTTTATAGTTTTCTAACTAGCTTTGGTCTTGTCCAGACCTAGTGTCCGGCCTAGTTAAAAATTAGCTTCTAGAGCCTATTTGAGGGCTCAAACGGAGTCTAAAAATTATGAAAATTGATATGTAGCTAATTCTAATACTCCTCAAGCTCAAGGACTCCTCGGCTTGAACAAAATGGAGTCTATTCTACCAAAAATGGAATTTACAATGTTTGTGTAGTGATTAAGATCACTTGAGTTGTGAATGATCCCTGGAAAAAATGATTAGGCCTTGTTGCCGTATTGTGCATGACTGCTCTATTGTACCTGTATGCTCTTCATATGACCTGTGTGCTAACATTCTCCCCCCTTCCTAGCGTCTGTCGCCCCTGACAGACCTCTGTTCTATCGGGTGGTCGATATAGTATTGGATGACATTGGTGGCAAGTTCGTGTTCTCCTATCCTTAAGCCTCTTGCTAGATCAGCTTCCAATGCATCCCAATTTATTGCACCGGGGACCTCTGGCTGCGGTGTGGTGTAGTACTCAGAGTACATGGCTTGTTCACAAGCAAAGAGATGGAGCAGGTGTGTTGGCTTCGGTGCGAAGACCTCCGAGTGATACTCCCAGAAACCTGATCTGAACATTTCTTCGAATGTTTGTTTGTAACATGCAGGGAGGTATTTGATGCGTGCATGCCAAGCGTAAGCCACACGAATACTGGGGGTGGTGCTCATGTCATACACTAAATCGTAGTTTCCATTAGTGAACCCTGGTAGACATACCTGTGGTGCGGCTGCATTTCTAAAGGTTTTCAGTACTACCTGCATCATATCTAAAATCTTAAGCATCATTTGAGCTGCCACATCTGGCATGGGCCTCAATCGTGGCATCCAATGTCGAATTGTTCCCATCATGTATGCTACTGACGGTGGTCCCTGTGGTGGCGCAATGTATGGATAATTGAGCCATTCCTTGCATTGTGCATTATTCTGGACCTTTATGTTGAATGCTGTCCATGAGCGGCGTTGTGGAAAAGGGCCATTGCATGGATTATAGAGGAGATATAATGGCACATTGTTCCAGGTGCGGAGCATTTCAGGATAGGTTTCAAGAAGTTTCTGCCACCATGTTGGTTGACGGATCTTGCCTTTTTGCACCTCTAGAGGAAGGTCTTCGGGTTGAAATTGGGTTGCGAAGGAAGGTATCTTCCCTGTGACTCTCTGTATTTCTGCGTTATAATCTGCCAAAATGATATAGTAAGGCCTGTATTGGAGTTCGGATGAGAGGATAAGGCGTCTGGATGACAGGTTTTTGAAGTAATTGGATTGTAATACAGTCTCTTCTATGACTCTCATAGCCTGATTTTGCACGACGGTTCGCTCTTCATGTGAACTCCCGATTTCCTCCACTTGTCGTGGGGGTCGTGGCGCTTCAAATGTGTCCTGACCTTCTTCTGTTTGTTGACCTCCTGGGAAGGGTTGTGGGTCGTATTCTTCTTCAAATGTTTGTTCCACAGGAATTTGTACTATTTCTTCGTCGGTGGGAGCCTCTCGAGGGGAAGGTGGTCTCTCATATTGTAGTAGAAATGTTTGCAATTCAGTGACCTGTTTCTGGAGATCTTTTAAGGCCTCTGAGTCTGTGAGAAGTGAAGCCGCAGAGGAGGTGGTTTGAGAGGCAGCTGTTGTTTCTTTTTGGTGTTTTTGCTTCAGTTGACCCAGTTCCTCTGATAGCCGGTCATGTGCTTCAAGCAGCATGGCATAGTCTTCCAATATGATCTTGATATTGTCGGGGGTCACTGCTTGAAACTTTGATGGGCTGATGGGTGCCCCTGGTGTGCTTTCGATGGCTGCTTCTAAGTTCTCTTGGTTCTGTTGCTGTAGGCGTCGATTCTCCTCGTGAGCAGCTGCAAGGTGTCTTCTAAGAAGTGCCATATTTTGTTGAAGTCTTGAATTGCGTTCTAGTTGTGTTTTGAGATGGCCTTCTACCACTTGTATTGCTTCTTGGTCTGTATTCTGCAATTGTACTTCCAAGTGCCTCTTGTAAAGTTTGGAATTGTGTATGGAGGCGAGCATTCTCTTCTTCTACTGCAGCAAGACGATTTTGTAGCACCTCCGAGTGCTCTTGCAGTCGTGCGTTATGTTGCTGGAGCTGATTGTACTCTGTCCTTAACTGTGATATACATGTGAGCATGGTGTCCAATGCATTTCCTATGGATGATGGTGTGGTTTGTACAATGGAGGATGCACGGGAAGGGGATTGGAGAAGGGGGAGAGTGAATGATGTGTCTAATGGAGATGTGTGTGTCAGTGAAATTGGTGGGGGGGGATGGGAGAAGGTGGAAGTGTGGGGGGTGGGGGAGGTGCCGTGGGTGGTGAAATGGCCATACTTTCAGGAGTGGATGTGAGTGTGGGGTCTACCATATACATTGGAATGGTAGGTGGTGTGTGTGTGAAGGTGGTGAATAGATGAGAAGTGGGGTGGGGAGCTTAAAATAAAGGGAATGGTTGAGACCTGGGTTGAAAAGTTCTAGCAAGGAAGGCATGGAGGGATTGGAGAAGTGGAGAGATGGAGGTTGGGGGTTGAGGCCGTAGAGTCGGGGAGGGCATGAAAGGTGGTGTGGTAGTAGGGAAACCCACGAATATGGATTTGGAGTCAGGATGATCTATGGTTGAGGGCATGGGGGATGGTTGTCCTAGGGCAGGCTCTATGAGCGATTCGGTGGATTCTGTAGTGATGGTGGTTGCTTCATAGATTGGGTTATCAAAGGTGGAGAATAGGGTTGAACTAGAGATGGGATTACGGAAGGTGAAGGTTTGTTCGGTGGGTTGAGTGGTCGAGGTGATCTCCACGGATTCTGTTCTAGGAGGCGATGGTGGGGGTGTGGATGGTAGTGGCTCGGTTGATTCCTCATGGGTGACTGGGTGCTCTTGGCTAGCGTTCTGCTGCTTGGGAGGTTGTCCCAATGGGTTCGGATGTAATACTCGGCCCTTCTGCCGTTGTAATGGGGATCTGGATGTTTTTACCTGACCGTGGTCGTGTTTGGAATCTTCGTGGATCATATTGAACTGGAGACCTCCTAATGGCGGTCCAAACTGCTTCTACTACCCCATATGTCTCTGCCATTAATAAGAGACCTTCACTATATTCTGAGTCAACTCCTGCTTCTTCCAATAGCTAAGTCATGAGTACCCTACTACTCTGTTCAGTGAGCAGTTGTTGCGATCACACTCGTTCCATGATTTGATACAGCCTTCGGAGTTCTGCTGTATAAGCTGGGGCTTCAGTGGTCTCCTCTTTGTCTGCTCCTTCTTCATCTAGATGTCCTTGTTGTTGACCTTGCTGATCATCACCCCAATGTACATGGCGACCTTCTGTGGATTTTCTCCTTCTTTGAGAAGATGTGCCTTGTTCTTCTGTATCTGAATAAAACTCTACATCAGAGAGCTGTGTACTTTGTAAGAATGCTTCGAAGTCATGGGGATCCATCCCTTCAGCATCTCCAGTTGTAGCAAATTCAAATTCAGATGGAGCAAGAGGAGCCGAAGGGGTAGCTTGTGCTGTAGTTTCAGATCCAGGCCTGGGTATTCTAATGGTAAAAGGAGGTACACTGGCCTCCCCTCGTGGCGATACTTCAGGAGTAGTCAGAACTTCACGTGTCTGGACACAAGGGATCGAACCCCTCATGCGCTTGGATTGATGTGTGGACGTCTTGAGCTTCTTAAACATTTGTAATTGTGCCCAAGTTAAGGCACGTTCAATGGGTACATCGTATGCTAAGCATTGGTAGATAATGCGTGTGATTGCACAGCAACCGTTCACCACTAATTTCCTAGAAGACCTTTTATTTGCTTCATACAACTGCTCTATAATCCATACAGGAAGCTTAATTGGTAATGCACCTGTCTCCGCTAAGTAGAGAGCGAACCAAATTCTTTTGTGCGGTTGTGTGAAGCGGTCTTGACCGGGGAAAGCAAAATGTTGCATGCACATACGGAGAGGGATGGACACGTTTGGTGTGAGTGCTGCCATGTCTTTAAGCTTCAGTAGTTTCCTATCCTTCATGTTAGTAGGAACGAGAGCATCCTTCTCAGAAGGTACATGTGTGCCGTGCATATTCAAAGCAGAGCTCACAAACTCCAAGGTAAGTTCAAACCTCTTTAACTCGTTGTTGCCAAACAAGGAAGGAAAAACAAACGATCCTGGTTTGTCCTTTTCTGCATTAGCCTGTAATGTTGAGACCAGATAGTAGCATCGGAGGAGGTCTGGTTTCGGTAATGGTGCCTCGAAGTACTCAGCTAGCCCTGCACGTTGCCATATGGTCTGAAGATCCTGTGTGTTCTGTAGAGTCTCAAACTCCTTGGAGAAGAATTGGAATCTGACCCAAGATCTGTCATACTCGCACTTAGACTCCCATATATACTTGGCCTCTCCTAATGGGCCTGGCATGCCATTGAACCAATGAGAATTGGCATGGAATCTTTCTGTGATCCCTGTGGGTGGATCCGGTACCGGGATCTGCTGAAGGTGTTGCAGCTCCACAGGTCGTTCAGTTGGTGGCACATCAACAGGTAGACTATCCACATCAATTCCTGCAGTAATTATTCCTGCCTGTGAGCTCGGACCTGTTGCTTCTACCATGAGAGTGCTTGTAGTTGCTGATGCTTATCTGCTAGAAGAAGAGAAAGGCACATTAGCATTACATTAGAAACAGGATGTTATGGTGTTCCCTCCACAATACCAACATGACATTCTGAGTGGTTAGAAGTTAGTGGGTGAAGTGTTCGTGATGTGCGTACATGTGGGTTAGTAGGTTAGGGTTCACTCTAGATGCATACTTTGGTTGTGCAATGTTTTCAGAATGCACCTACATCAGAGGGGAAGGATTTACAGAGGTGGGTCAGGGGGTTTGACATGGGGTTTAGGTCTCCAAACTTTGATGCTGGAATCGTTGCTTTTATTGGCAAAGATGTGTGAGGGTTTGCGGACTGGAGTGTGTTGGGTTTGGGCCTTTTTGGGTACCCATTTCCAGACATTCCGAGGCGTGACCGAGAATGTGGTGGCGTGGAGTGTAGATGGTTGCCTTTGGATGGGAGCCAATAGGACTCGTGAGTGTTGGTTTGATCTTGTGATTGGAGGTGAAGTTATTTGAGCTAGTAAGCAGGTCTTGGGCACCCATATTTGTCTAGCTTTTGGGATCACCTTCATTGACTGCTTTGGAACCCAAATAGAAATGGTTTTTCTAGATTGATGTCTAGGGTACTCCTTCGCTGTAGTCCTCGACATTGTAGCTTGCTTGATGCCTCTTTGGAATCCTGTCTCCAAAGCCGAGGGTTGTTCACCTTTGTGTATCCAGATATGCTTCATGCCATGGGGTATTCTGTATTGTGCTGGTTGGTGTTCATTCTTCTTGGTCCTCGGGCTCCTCTGTATCTTGTATTTTCCGGCTTACTTTCCTCGAATTCTCTTTGGAAAAGAAGGGAACTCCTTGTTGACTTTTGTTTCGTCATGAGTGGCAATCCTTTGCACCATAGAACTTTGGTCAAGAGTAGCATGGTGCATTTCACGTGGACTCCTGGAAGGACCAGGATTCGGTGCCTCTTCTAGCGGCCCATGTGCTTGATTTTCTAATTCAATTGTGATGTGGTTTTGGCCTACCCATGCCTGAAGAAGTCCACTTCTTAGGTTGAGGCTGACTGCCTGATCATAGATCCAGTCTTGGCCCAGGACAAGAGGTTCGGTAAGATCCTCGTCTTCACACACTAGCACTTTGACTGCCATTAGCACCTCTTGAATGTAGAGGGGAAGTTCCACCTCACCAATGCAAGGGGTTTCCACATCCCCCAATCCTATGAGATATGCCTCTATAGGATTGATTTGTAATTGCAGCTCTTGACAGTAAGAAATCGAACTGCACTAGTGGCTGCCCCTGAGTCAATTAAAGCTCTCACTGTCCTTACACTCTCTCCTTGTCCTACTTCTAGGGTTACAAAAGGCCGTCGATCGATTATTCTATGGGAACGTCCACCTGAAGCCTCGCACATGGCCATAGGATAGCCTACAGATTCTTGAGTGTCAGGCATAGGCGGGTCTCTGCCTTGTCTCCTCAATTTCATTCGTCGGATGCGTTCTAAAGCTTCTGCCTGTGCTTCTTCTCTAATTCGTTTCTCTTCTTCTTTACGTTTCTTGGCAGTGTTGAGTCAATTTAGCATCTCTTCAGTGAGGGGTTCTTGATATAACTTGAATCTGCATCCACTTATGTAACTTGGTAGAATATCACCCTCTAGAGTGGCTAGTTGAACTGCTCCACTTGTGGAGATTCTATTGATAATCATTGGCCCGTAACCTCTCTTCTCTAACTTCCGTGCATGTTGCTTCAAGGTGTAGACTAGGACTAGGTCTCCTGCTTTCAAGCCCTTATCCTTGACGTGTGCATCGAAATATGCCTTTTGCCTCTTCTTGGCTGCATAAATTCCTGCTGCAGCCCTCAATCGTGTTTCACCTAATCGTTCAAGATCGAAGACTCTAGAGGACAACTCATGGCCTGTCGAGTCATGCTCTTGTGCTACTTTCAACGTAGGTATCAAAAAGTCTAGTGGTAGCACTGCATTTTGGCCGAACACCATCTGAAAGAGCGTGGCTTGGAGTACCGTTTTATAGGCAACTATGTATGCCCAAACAGCATGGTGTAGCTGTTTGTCCCAGTTAGAGCGTTTGTTATTCACTAATTTGGTTAGCACATTGCATAGAATCTTATTTGTGCTTTCGGCTTGTCCATTAGCTTGTGGGTGATAGGGGGCAGACTTCTTGTGTATCACCAAGAACTCTTGAAGAAGATTTTCAATGACCTCATTCAAGAAGTGAGTCCCTCTATCACTTACTAGCTCTATGGGTAGCCCGTATCTAGTGAATACATTCTCAAATAAGAACTTAGCAGTGGTTTGCACATCATTCTTCGTCGTAGCTTTTACTTCTACCCATTTCGTTAGATAGTCTGTGGCCACAATGATATACTCAGCATGTGAACCCTTACCTGGGGGATTAATAGGACCAACAAAGTCTATTCCCCACTTAGAAAATGCACGTCCACCCATCATAGGTTTCAGTGGCATCTCATCCTTGCGTATACTGAGTTCTCTGACAAACATCACACCATTTCACATAGGTATGTGCATCCATGTGAAGGGTCGGCCACCAGAAGCCTGCAAATAGTATTGCCTTGATCACCCGATCTGGTCCAAAGTGTCCTCCTGCTGCACCTTGGTGAGCAATTTCCAAGATCTTGAGATATTCACTATCATGGACACATAGTCTCAGGTAACCATCTTTACCACGCTTGTATAGATTATCACCAATGAGTGAGTAATCCTGGGCTTCTTGTTCTAAACTCCTTTTCCTAGTCAGAGTCATGTCTGGAGGGAATGTTTTCATCCTCAGGAAGGATACTAGTGGTTCACTCCAATCTGGCACTATGGACACTTGATAAAGAGTGGCATGTTCCACAGGTGGTTTAGTGCAACAGATTGGGCATTCCTTGCACAACTTTTGGACATCAGCCTCCATAGTAGGCCAATGCACTCCGAGTCTCCTAAGTGTCTGTAAAGTTCTTTGCTTTGAGTAGTGTTGCTCTAATGCACCTACATGTGCCAATTGCAACCATTTAGCGTGCTCCTCCTCTTCCACACAACAAGCTAGGATCCCTTGATCTGTTTGTTTGTACATGCTTCCTGCCATGATATGGTACTTCTGGGATTTCACTACTTCTCTATCTTGAGTGTTTATGACTGGGTGACTAGGCCCGTAGGTCAGTACTGGCACTAATGGCTTAGCCCACTGAGGTACAACTTCCAAATTAAACAAGTAAGCATCAGGAAGGTCATCTGATACTCCTTGTGGGGCTTCTCCAGATGTGAGCCTAGAGAGATGGTCTGCTCTCAAGTGAGTCTTCCCTTTCCTCACCACAACTTCGAAGTCATACTCCATTAGCAAGAGGAACCATCTTACCAATCTACATGTATTGCATGGCTTGTTTACCAAGTACAACAGTGCTTGATGGTCAGTAAAAAACTTAAACTTATTTGCAAGCAAATAGTGTCTAAACTTTTTAACAACATATACCATGCCCAATCCCTCTCTTTCAGTGGTGGTATAGTTCCGTTCAGCTGCATTTAACTGTCTACTAGCATAGGCAATTGGAAGATCCATATTACCTTCGCCCGTAGGTTGTGCGAGTACACATCCAATAGCATAATTGGATGCATCCACGTGAACATGAAACGGCTTATTCCAATCTGGTGTGGTCAAGATTGGTGCTGAACACAATCTTCTTTTGAGCTCCTTGAAGGAGTTCTCACACTCATTAGTCCACTCGAAGTTAGTCAAAAGTCCGTACAGAGGCTTTGCAATGATGGCATACATGTGTATGAAACGCCGGTAATAACCACAATGCCCCATGAAAGCTTGTACTTCCTTGACATTCTTTGGCCTAGGTAACTCGGCTATGGCTCTCACTTTCTCTTCATCAGTGGATATTCCATTCTTTGACACTATGTGTCCTAGAATCTTGCCTTGCCTGACCGTAAAAACACACTTTTTTGGGTTCAGGCAGACTTGATATTCTCTACATTTGTCAAAGATTTGTCTGAGTTCAGGAATATGGGTTTGCCTAATGTTGGAATGAGCACAGAGATCATCAACATAGACTTCTAAGTTCTTCCTCAAGAACTCTTTAAATACATGACACATCAATCTCTAAAATGTAGCAAGAGCATTGGTAAGACCAAATGGCATTACTCTAAAGGCAAATATGCCCCACTCTGTGGCAAAAGCCGTCTTATGCTGATCCTCTGGAGCAATGGCTACTTGATTGTAGCCCGAGAACCCATCTAGGAAGCTGTACACTTCCTTGCCTGCTACCCTTTCTAATAGATGCTCAGTGATAGGAAGCGGATAACTATCTCTGATAGTGGCTGCGTTAACCTTCTTCAAGTTAATGCATACTCGTAATTTGCTGTTCTTCTTGGGCGCCACTACAATGGGGGATACCCATTTAGTGTGCTCAATTTCATAGATAAATCTAGCTTCAACCAAGCGGTCTATCTCTTCTTTGATCTTGGCAGCATAGTTATCATTGTATGTGTAGGGCTTTTGCTTAGAGGGCTTGGCCTCTAAGGTCATGGGGATAGTGTGTGAGCATATGTCTGGGTCGACCCCTTTCAAGTCCTTGTAACTCCAAGCGAATACATCTCTATATTCTCTCAACAAGGCTATCAACTCTTGCTCTTCTTCTTCCGTCAGGTCATGTCCTATGTAAGTGCATCTCTCTTCTCCTTCTTCTATGGCTACCACTACCTTCTTGGTGGTTTCTTTGTTATCACAGGCCTCCCCTGATTGCGCCTCTCGTTTAGGCATCCTTATCATGACTCTCATGTCGTCTATTTCATACTTCTTAAAATTTTCCGAGACCTCAAACAAAGATTCTCCCTCTTCTGGTGTGACTTCTCTCTTCTTTCTTTTCTTTACTTCCTCCTTCAGGGTCACATGTGTGGCTAGACTTACATCATTTGTAAGCTCTTCGTACCTCTGGGGTTGAAATCCTACTTCATAGAAGTATTCTTCATCTGATGCAAAGGGTGGGTCCATAATGATTGACTCTAGATCGGAGTCACTTGCATCCTCGAATGCATCAGGGCTAGGTTCACACTCTTCTAACACTGCTTCTCCCATGATCGGCTCTATGGAGAAGACTGAAATGTCATAGCCATCTTCATCACAGTGAGGTGTCCATTGTTCTTCATTGATGGCTACATCCATTGTTGCTAGGATTTCTTCCCAGCCATGGGGTTCAAATTCCTCGTCCGAAAATACTATAGGTGCATAGGTTGGGTCTTGAATTGATCTATGGGTTTCTTTTGCACCTACCTCTCTGGCTTTCTCTCTCTTCTCTTCTTCTACTGCTACCTTACACATCCATAAGTGAGTGTCTTCATGCATCCATGAGGATCCGGATCCTATGGAATGCACAAACTCAGTCTCATCTTTGGCTCTATGGATGGGATTCCATTGAATAGGCGGTACGTCTCTATGAGAGTAATCCTTGAGATTGACCTTGGTTGTAACACCTAGATGTTGCAAATACAAGGAATTGGTTCCCCAATCCTGTACCACTTGCAATTGCCGCATAAATGGCCTTCCCAAAATCATCTCGTAGGCTTGGTTTTTGCTAAAGTCGCATATAGCAAAAGTGTGCTCAAACTCAACACCACATGTAGTGAGAGTTATGCCTTCTAGCAATCCCAAGGGCCTCTCAATATGGCCATCGGCCATCTGCAATTTCATTCTCGTCGATCGGAGTGCTGGCTTACCCCAACGCTTCCATAGGGAAGTTGTAGCAATTGCAACTCCTGCACTTGAGTCCAAAATTGCCTTGGTTGTGTATCCCTGATGGGTAACTGGGAGATAGGTATTTCCTTCTTCTCCTTCACTCATGTCTCCTATCTTATCCAATGGTATTTCAGGCACTGTTCTATGAGATCCTACCTGGGAACGCGATTTCGCTATGTCTGGCACTTGTTTGGCTACGTGTTTCCACACTTCTGGCTTAACTTTGAGTAGCTCTTCTAAAGTGAGGTTTCACTGCACTTTAGTGTTTTTCACTACCTCTGTGTTCCTAGGTATGACTGAGTCTTCGTTTCTTACCATGACTGTGGGGGCTCTCATACAAGTAGACTTGGCTTCCCATGGGCCCATGAAATGGGGTAATTCCTGTAAAGAATTAGACTCAAAGTCTAATCTCTCTTGGGACTGGGTGCCCTCTTGCTCTCCATAAATGGAAGGAATATCTTGTGGGAATTGATCATGTGCGTCATCCACAAGTTCTATGGGAGGAGGGACTTCACTCTCCTTTGCCCACTTCTCTTCTTGAATCTCTCTCAGGAACTCTGGTGAATACCTATTCATAGAAGAAGAGGTGTCTGGTTCAGTGGAGTTAGGCACATAATCTCTCTGGGGAGGAATGCTTATTCTATCACTTGCCCTCTCCTTAGCCTGGGAGGTGGCTCCTTTTCCAGACTTTGCAAGTAACCTCTCCAATCTATCCAATAGACCATCAAAGTGCAATGGTGTTCTGATGGGGTTAGATCCATTGAACAAGCGACTGGCTTCAAACATGGCTTGCGCCAATTCGACCATTTTAGCACAAAGCTTTGTTCGCTCTATCTCTAGATCGGCTCTAGGGTAACATTTCTCATGATCTGTTACATTGGGCCCTTCTTGGATTCTGGCCTGATATGCTTTAAGCATCATGTCTAGATCTTTAGGAGTGGGATCGGCTAAGACTGATCCTACTCGGGGTGGTGGTTGGGTTACGTGTGGGGGATTGGTGGGTGGAGGAATGGAGGGTGAAGGGGATGGTAGTGGCGGGGATGTGTGAGAGTGCGTTTGAGATGTGATTTCTATGATTTTGGCTTTGATTTCTCGTAGGCTTTCCTCAAGTTCACTCATCTTTCTTGCCCATTGCCTTTTCATACGTTCATGGCTATCTCTCCAAGCTCTTGTCCTCTTCTTATTCTGGCTCTCAGTCTCACTAACCTCCGCATTCTTTTCCTGGCCTAAGTCTTGGTTTTGCTTAAGTGCCTGGGCTCTCGTGATGACTTGTACTGGGGCTGTGGAAGTCACACTTCCCGTGGAGTCCACCACTAGCCCGATGACATTGATAGGAGCAATTTTTGGCATATTGGCAAGATTCTTGGGACACTCTCGCAACAAATGCTCCTTTCCACAATCGGGAAAAAAGCCTTGAATTGTCACGGATTGGGTTTGTGTAGGTGCAGGTAGAGGGCAATCACGAATGAGGTGATCTCCTTGACAGCAATAGCATGGCCCTCTAGGAAAGGGAGGTCTCATCGGCCTAGGTTGGGATCTCGCGTTGGGGTTTGCGTACATGACATTTGCATATTCTGGCTCCCAACTAGATTCACTCGGTTCTTCATAATAATATGACTCACTATGCTCCGGTGATTGCATGTAGTAGGCCTGGGGGCTCTCAACGTGGGTGGAGTCAAAAATATGATCACTTGGATCACTTTCTGAAAGCGAGGATGTCACTGGCACTAAAGCTCTATTTAGATTTTCTTCTGCCGCTGCATATTTCACTGGAATCACATTGGTGGGGACAGGGGGCTGCTGCGCTAGGACTGGTTGCGGTCTTTGTTGCCCTTGGTAGGGTGGTTGATACGTTTGCTGAGGTCTAGCATACTGTTGTTGTGGGTACTGATTGGGGTACTTTCCTGGTTGTGGATATGACTGAGGATAATTTTGTCTAACAGCTTGTTTGTTGTATGGGCAGTCTTGTGCAGTGTGATTGGTGTATCGCCTTTCTATGGTGCAGTATTGGCTGTTAGGGTTCACCTGGGGTTGGGACATGATAGGACACACATTAGCCATATGGTCTCCTCCATAGATATAGCATCGTTTTCTTGGGGCAAATCTAGGAATCTGCTTGCTAGAGACACCTAATTTCAAAGCTACCTTTTCTGCTAGATCCTCAATTGACGTGGATTGTGAGGAAGTGAGGCTACTAGAACTATCTGAATCTTTATAGATTTTTGAGAGCTCTAATTCCTCCCCTAGGTTATCCTCAATGTCTATGCACATGCGTACACATTCTTCTATGGATCTAGGGTCCTTCAAGTACACATATGATCTCAATTTGGTGCTTAACAATCCATCTAAAAATAAGGCCACTTGCTTGGCTGGAGTGGGTAACTCTGGGGCTGGGCATCTCTCTAGATATTGCCTAAATCTTCTGCCTGCGAGCCTCATTGTCTCTTGAGATGTTTGTTTGAAGCTGTATATCAGGGAGGATGTGTTATGTCTTATGCCACTTTTAGAGAATTCGATAATAAATGCCTCTAGAAGTTGATCTATGCTGCTAAACTGCCTCTCGTTTAGTGGCTGAAACCATGTCAGGGCGGTGTTCCTAAGGGTTAAACCAAAGGCATTGTACTGCGTGAACAGATCTTCAACTCGTTCAGCTCTCAAGACTTGCTTAAACTCAGCTACATGATCGTAGGGGTCTCCAGTGCCATCGAAGTAGTTTTTCATGGACTTAACTAGCTGGGTCAGTCTCAAGGTCCTCGTGTGCTCTCTCGGTCTTGGCAAAGGGAAATCATCGGCATTTCTTCGATTCCCTAGGGCTCTATGTCTCTCAGGTTCCACTCTATTTGTTTCTGTTCTCGTTCTTTCTCTTCCCCAAGAGTTGGCAAAGCTTACCTCAGGTCTCTCTCTACTCCTTTCTCTTTGAGTCCCATGAGCTTGAGATGTTCCAGCTCCTTGGTGACCATAAGACACATTGGATCGAGGTTGGGGAAAAACAAATTCCCCCTTCCAAGTGTATGCATGTCTTCCATGCTCAGAGACCACAAAGATTCTCTCAGAAGCATCATCTAAGTAGGTCACCTTGCCTGGGCTATCAGGATCTTTGAATTCATAGATGGCAAGAGCTCCCACTTTATTAAGCTTTTCAAGCTTGTATCTCCAAAAAGCCTCATCCGTCTCTTGGTTCCAGAGCAACTCTATGCTCTTATTATCCTGGGGAACTAACTCTGGAGTGATTATTCTTGTTAGGACCGATTTGCCTCGAGGGGTTTTCGGCTCCTTTCCTAAGTTCCCTTGCTCTATGTCACCTAATTCAGGTTCAGAGATTATGTTGCCAAACTCATCTGTCCTTTCAGCTTGGCTGGTGACCACATACATTGTTCCTTCTTTATCCATGTATGAACCATTTTCAAACTTGACTATAGGGTGTTCTAGTCCAATGGGCTGATTAGGATTTTTAATTCGGACAACAGATCTTCGCAGACCATCCTCATAGATGCGTGCACTTAGGCGGTTGGTCTGGATGTATTCCAATTGAGTCTTGTAGGGACCTTCAGGTCTTTCTAGGTATGCCATTCTTGAGCTACCTACAGGTCTTTCCATGCTATACGACATGTCAGAGTCACTGGTTTCTGAGTCTAGAGCGTAGGGGTAATCACTCAATTGTTGGGCCCAAGATCTAGCTATATGGTTGACGCTAGCCTCAGATGATCTAACACTTTGACGGTCTCTCCCTAGGTGTCTACCCAATCTCAGGTTCATATGCCCTTTGTACGTTGCTGATTCTTTGGTACCAGTCACTTGTTCCTTTTAAATTCCTTTGGATGTGTTTTCTTGTTTTTAATTAAGCGTCGTCAGGAGCACTTAAGTGTGTCGTATTTGATGTTCCTCGCCCACTTAGTTTAATTTCTTTTCCTTTAAGTTGTCCCTAGATTGCGATTTAGCCTATCCTTGCACTTGAGAAATTAAAGGTTCTTTAAACTTGAGTGTTCCTATCGTACCCCTAGTCAATCAGGACAACTACTCGCACTTAGCCTATGCTAAGAATGGACTGAGGGGGTTAAGAGATGTTCCAACCTCAAGTCGCTCCTCCTGGTGATGCTCGTCTACCCAGGAAGCACGTTCCCAAGCTTGTTCGCCCTGGCACTTACTTTGCTTTCTCCAAAAGCTCTCGATGATCCTGTAAGACCCCCAAGTTTAGCTTCAATTTGATCCTTCAATTGACAGACAATTTATTTCAGACACTTTTTAATGACCCTTGTTCCCCCTTTTGTATTGCTAAAAAAAATTTCCTCTAGAGCTCCCTTGGTGAACCTACCCCTCAGTGTGTCAACTTCAAAATATCATATCTGAAAATCAACGCATTATTCTTATAAAAAACAGTTGAGGGCGTGAAGTATATGCCACGAGCTTTCCGACAAGCCCTAGAGCTCAAAAAATGGATTTCGTATGAAAAAGTTATGACCGTTCAGGGTTTAGGGGGTTAAACAGACAAACAGAACCTTTCAGGAGTTTTAATGCATTTTTCTAAGGCCTTTGTAAGTGTATGAGTATTTGAGTATGCAAATATGCCCAAAATTTAGCCTAAATTTCCAAAAAAATTACCCCTTAATTTTTTGCCGAAAATGTCTGTCTATCACGATAGACGGTGTCTGTCGCGATAGAGTGGTCTGTCGCGATAGACGGTGTCTGTCACGATAGAGTGGTTTGTCGCGATAGACGGTGTCTGTCGCGATAGAGTGGTCTGTCGCGATAGAGTGGTCTGTCGCGATAGACGGTGTCTGTCGCGATAGATGGTGTCTGTCGCGATAGAGTGGTCTGTCGCGATAGACGGTGTCTGTCGCGATAGAGTGGTCTTTCCTGATAGACGGTGTCTGTCGCGATAGAGTAGTCTGTCGCGATAGATGGTGTCTGTCGCGATAGACGGTGTCTGTCGCGATAGACGGTGTCTGTCGCGATAGAGTGGTCTGTCGCGATAGACGGTGTCTGTCGTGATAGACGATGTCTGTCGCGATAGAGTAGTCTATCGCGATAGACGGTGTCTGTCGTGATAGAGTGGTCTGTCGCGATAGACGGTGTCTGTCGCGATAGAGTGGTCTGTCGCGATAGACGGTGTCTGTCACGATAGACGGGGTCTATCGTCTGTCGTGGTTTTGGTCTGTCGCGATAGACGGTGTCTGTCGCGATAGACTGGGTATGTCGTGGAATTCGGTCTGTCGCGATAGACGGGTGTCTGTCGCGATAGACGGGGTCTGTCGTGGATTTTGGTCTGTCGCGATAGACCGTGTCTGTCGCGATAGATGGTGTCTGTCACGATAGACTGAAAAAATGCAAATTTTTGAGAAACTTCTAGTGATTTGGAGTGCTCTAATGGTGTAGGTTACCGTGCCAAACACGCATTCACAAAATATCAAGTTTTTCTGTCTGTCACGACAGACAGAGGTCGTCGTCCCGGGACCCGTGCAGAGTCTGTCGTACCTGCGTAAGCTACTGTAGAGGGTGGTACAGCTAGTTCCTGCAGCAAAAACTCAAAAAACACACCAAAACAGATTGCATGCAAGCTCTCTCTCGCTCTCTCTCACAAGTGAAATGAGGGAAATGAGGTGGGGAGTGGAATATACTCAAAAACTGAAATTTTTGTGGAGATGGAGATGGAGGTGGGAGATGGTGGGGATGATGATGGTGATGCAAAAATAAGAAAAAATGAAGAAAAATAAGGAAAAGAAAGGATATTACCTATAACTCCAATGTCTCAACTCGACGTCTTACCATCACACGCTCGTCCTCGAAGCTCTCTCCCCGGCAACAGCGCCAAATTTGGTGTCACTCTAGCACAATGGTGAGTACCAACGTGAGAAGATCCACCTCATAATTGTCAATCCGTGGAGACATGAGGACTAGTATGAAGACTATGAGCAAGTGAAGGCACTAGTGTGTGAGTGAGAAGCACACAAGCATGCACACACATACACACACACGCGCACACAAGGCAAGAACAAGGAGAGGAACAATGGAGTTCTTTGCATTAGTCAAAAAGTCTCTTACATAAGCTCAATTCACAAACGATCTAACCTCAAAAATGAGCTCTCTAGCTCTTTTTATAGTTTTCTAACTAGCTTTGGTCTTGTCCAGACCTAGTGTCCGGCATAGTTAAAAATTAGGTTCTAGAGCCTATTTGAGGGCTCAAACGGAGTCTAAAAATTATGAAAATTGATATGTAGCTAATTCTAATACTCCTCAAGCTCGAGGACTCCTCGGCTTGAACAAAATGGAGTCTATTCTACCAAAAATGGAATTTACAATGTTTGTGTAGTGATTAAGATCACTTGAGTTGTGAATGATCCCTGGAAAAAATGATTAGGCCTTGTTGCCGTATTGTGCATGACTTCTCTATTGTACCTGTATGCTCTTCATATGACCTGTGTGCCAACAGCTTATATGTTGGGATAGAATTAATATGAATCTTCTATCCCTTTCTATCCATTCATTAAGTGCGTGCCCTTGAAGTGGTGGATCAAGTACATGAGGCATTGGCTCGGTGCCGCTCACTAATCGCCACAATCCTTTCCCCATACGGTAGTTGCTAGCTCTAAATTTTGACGATTGATAATTGCCTTTCTCTAACTTCTCTATTTGTGCATTATACTCAGTAATACTGATCTCTAAGATGCTCCTCTAGCTTCTCCTCAAGTGTTTGTATGCTTTAGAATGTTTCGATATTACCTTTTGATAGCTTCTCCCTTGCTAACCTTCAACTAGTTGAGATCTCGATCAATGTAGCCCCCTTTCGATGTCTTCTTGCTTTGATAAGCCCTCATTGTGCTTCCACAAGTTGTCTTGATTCCTTCAAGATGATGCACCTTGATGTCTCCAAGCCTCCAAAATGTCTTTGATACCACTAATGGGGGATGATTCTAACACCCCAATGCAAAAATGGAAGATGGTTGCCCTCCACTAGGTCCACAAGTAGTGATATATGCTGAGTGTTCTAAATTTTTCTCTAAATCACTATAGATACCTATAATGAAACTTTGTAGACTTGTAGTAAACTATAAGGGCTACCCAACAAGCTTTAAATCCTCCCAAATTGATATTCCAGTTGGGAGAACCACCCTCTACAAAACAGGCAACTTATTTGCAACACTCTTTGCCTATGTGCAGAGATATACCTTCACAAAGTTGGAAATTTCTCACAATTCACTTAGTCAAATAACTTGAAACTTTGATAAAACTTAGGGCACTATATGAGAGACCAAATGAAGCTTGAAATCAATGAAAATGAGTACAAGGAGAGAGTAAACAAGGTTCTGCAATCTGGTATAATCAGATTTGGAAAAGCCTAACTACACCTCTATATAGAGAGGAGCAAAATCATGCAAAAATGAGGGAAGCAAGCAAGGGGGCTCCTTGCTGGAGTTTATGACTTCACTTAACTAAGTGGGAAACTTTTAGAATGCATAAAACACAAGAAAGAAAGGCGAGATGATGTTTATATAGAGTTTTACTTTTCCTACAATCTAGCTAACCAGCCACCAATCAGTTTAGGTGCACTTTTTGGTTGCTGATTTGATGAGATTTTAATTTGATTGAGTTTGGTGGAGCTTCTGACTTTATTCCACGACTTTGGGTCCTCCTTTTTGATTGGTCCATATGCAATACTCATGGTTGAGCCTTTTCTCATGATTGAGACTTGATTTTCAACAATACGCGGGTTTACAAAATTAAAATAAGTTCAGATAGTTCCATTACTAGGTACAAAGAAAGGTTGGTGGTGAAAAGCTTCTACCAAAGCTACGAGATAGATTATGATGAAAATTTCAGCCATGTAGCCAAGATTCCAACAATTAGGACTTTGGTTGCACTGGCCACATCAAGGAAATGGAGCTTATATCAGTTGGATGTGAAGAATGCCTTCCTCAATGGAGAGCTTGAAGAAGTAGTCTACATGAACCAACCTTAAGGATTTGCTAGTATGAGGTATCCAAATCATGTTTTCAAGCTAAGGAAAGCATTATATGGACTAAAGCAAGCCCCAAAAGCCTGGAATATGAGGTTAGTGGATTATTTATCAAGTTGTGGATACAAAGAAAGTGTTGCAGATCCATCACTTTACATGAAGAAGCAAGGAGACAAGATGGTATACATATGCATCTATGTGGACAATTTGATCATCACATGAAGTGATATTGCACATATTAAAGATATCAAATCAAAGCTATGAAAGGATTTCAAGATATCTGATCTTGGAAAACTAAAATACTTTTTGGGAATAGAGGTAATCTATGCACACAATGGAATCTTCTTGATTCAAAGAAAATACTTATTAGATGTGCTATAGAAGTTTGGCATGAGTGGTTGAAAGCCACTTTTTCAGCCCATTGAGCCCAATACAGACATGGTTCCGGGTCAAGGAGAGTCTATACAAGATATTACACTATATAGAACCATAATTGGTTCATTAATTCATGCTACATTCACTAGACCTGATCTTGCATATGTAGTAGGTGTTTTCTCTCAATTTTTGCATGCACCCACTCATGATCATCTTATGACAACAAGAAAAGTGCTTAGATACATCAAGCACACCATCAACAAAGATCTATTTTACTCATATGATGTTGATCTAAGTGTCAACGTGCTTCATTCCTGATGAGCCCCCTTATTTTGGACATATCTTGCACGCAGAACGAGGTTGTTTGCCGGCTAATAATACGGAGTGGACTCACATAGAGATTCTTCCTTCAAATTACCGCCCAGCCACGTACCCTTCCCATTAGATCTCTTTTTCCCTCATATGGATACTCCTAGGTGGCTACTCACATGAGTGCCACTTGGCACTCATGTGTGAGCCCATCTATTAAAGGATAAGAGGTAGTTCATAGCTCTCCCATAAGAGTTCTCTTTATAACATTTCCTTCCCCTTAGTTCCATTTATGTCCTCAAAAATGGGATTGGAAGGTCTAATAGAAAGAGAGAAATAATAGAAGTAGTACTCCCACTATATCCCCATCTACTTCATGTACATGGTCATATCTCCATGTTGTTTCCTCGTATCCTTCCCCTTAAGAAGACCCTTGGGAAGGTAATCTAAAACTGGGAAACCGTCTCTAAAGGGTGCTAACCCGCTCCCATGTGGCACTATCTTCTGAACTATCTTTCCACTTTACTAGACATTCTTTATACAAGTGACTTCTCGTCCATTTCTCTCGAGTGTGTAGTATGCTCTCAGGCGCATGTGGAATAGATTGAATAGAAATAGGCTCTACTACCTCATTGTTTGGAATGAGGTTGTATGATTCACCCAACCTTTTCTTAAGCCGACTAACATGAAAAACTGGATGGATTTGACTATTTTATGGAAGTTGGAGCTGGTAAGCCATCTTTCCTATTCTCTTAAGTATTTGGAAGGGTCCACAATACCTAGGAGATAGTTTTGGACATGGTCCCATCTCCATGGTTTCAGACCTAGATGGAACTCTAAGAAGACCTGCTCTCCTACCTCAAAGTTGATATCTCTCCTTTGAGGGTCGTCATAGGCTCTAGCCCTACCCTGAGCTCTCCTAATGCTGTCCTTCGCAAGCCTAAGCATATCATTCATCTCTTCCAAGAAGTCCTTTGCAGCTTGAACTTTCTCATTCTACAAGCCTAGTGCATAAGGAGCTCTTGGCTGAAACCCATACATAAGCATAAATGGACTATGTCGAGTGGAAGAGTGCTTGGCACTATTATATGCAAACTCTACTATAGGTAAGTACTCTTCCCAATTCGTTTGCCTTTCATTCACATATGCTCGAAGCATATCCTCTAGGATTTGGTTAACCCTCTCTGTTTGCCCATCCGACTGTGGATGGTCAGCCGTACTCATGCTAAGTTTCATGTCCAACCTTTTGAAGACCACTCTCCAAAAGTGGCTAGTAAACTTCCTATCCCAATTAGAAACTATGTCTAAAGGAAGACCATATAGCCAGTATAGGTTCTCTACAAAGAGTCTAGCCAACTCTAGTGTCTTCACTATAGTACGTGTTGGAATAAACCCAGCCATTTTGGTTAACCTATCCACAATTACCCAGACTGAGTCGTGCCCTCTCTGTGTCTTAGGTAATCCGACTACAAAGTCCATGGAAATGCTCTCCCACTTCCCATTAGGAATGTCCAATGGGTGGAGTAATCCTCCAATCCTCAACCTCTCAGCTTTATTGATCTGACATTTGGTGAACTTAAGCACATTCTCTAGGACATCCTTATGAAGTCCACGCCAGTAAAACTACCTTTTAACAAGATCATAAGTCTTGCTAACTCTTGGGTTTCCTGCACTAGGTGTGTCATGACACTCACACAAAATATGCCCTCTCATCTCAAGATCTCTAGGGACACACATCTTTCCTTTGTATAACAGATATCCATCATGGACACTATAATTCTTCCACTTGAATCCTACTTGAGTACCCGTCGATACTCCATCCTCACGGGAAACTTGTATATCACGATCCCCATTCTCTATGGCTTCCCAAATCTCGAAATATGCAGGATCAAGCCTACATTTCCCTCTAATGGACTCAAGTAGCTCACTAGTGATCTGAGTAAAACTCAGTCCATTGAGCATAGGCATGCGGCTAAGTGAATCGGCCACTACATTAAATTTTCCCTTCCTATACCTAAGCTCATAATCAAACTCTTGAAGGGTCTCTACCCATCGGGCCTTCCGACCTTTAAGGTATGTCCATTAGAGAGCCACTTGATGCTCTCTTGATCAAACACTGTCGTGACTTTGGCACCATATAAATAATGACGCCACTTCTTCAAAGCATGGACAATTGCATACAACTCCTTCTCATAAACGGAGTAATTATTCTGAGCAGATTCTAGTTTCTTGCTCTCAAAAGCTACTAGTCGACCATCCTCAACTAAAATCACTCCTATAGCAAAATCACTTGCGTCAATCTCAACCACAAAGGGTTCGATGGGATCTGCTATATGTAAAAGTGGAGCTATAGCAATTGCTACTTTCAATTTCTCCATACTTTGCTTTTGTTCATCTCCCCAATGAAAGACTTCTCCTTTCCTTTTAAGCTGTTTCGTCATTGAGACAGGAATTCTGGCATAATTCTTAATGAATCTTCGATAGAAACCTAATAAACCTAGGAAGATCTGCAGCTCTTCCAGGTTCCTTGGATGCAGCCATTCTATAATAGCCCTTACTTTTTTAGGATCCATTTGGATTCCATCATAGGAGACTATATGCCCAAGGTATCTCTCTCTTGAAAAATTCACAATTTGACTCTTTAGCAAAGAGTGAATTTTCTCGTAGCACTTGAAATACCTTTCTTAAGTGTTCCAAGTGCTCCTCTACTGATGCACTATAGATCAGAATGTCATCCAAAAAGTCTACTACAAAGTGTCCTAGATAGGGCCGTAAAACAATATTCATGAGCTTCATGAAAGTGGCAGGAGCATTGATGAGACCAAAAGGCATCACCAAAAACTCATAGTGCCCATATCTAGTCCTAAATGCAGTCTTAGGGACATCCTCAGCCCTAATCCTAATCTGATGATATCTTGATCTAAGGTCAAGCTTGGTAAAATACCTAGCTTGATGTAACTGATCAAACACATCTTCCAATCTAGGAATTGGAAACCTATTTTTGATAGTTACTTTATTAAGTGCTCTATAGTCTATACATAGCCTCATAGAGTCATCTTTCTTTTTAACTACGAGCATTGGTGATGCCCAAGGTGAGTTACTAGGTTTAATGAAGCCCTTATCTAAATAATCCTGCGATTGCCTCTCAACCTCCTCATGCTGAGAAACACTAAGCCTTTAAGGTGGCCTACAAATAGGGTTAGTGTTAGTAACTACCTCAATGGCATGGTCAATGTCCCCTCTCTCAGGTGGTAGCCCTCTAGGTAAGTCAATGGGAAAAACATCTCTATACTAAAACATAAGATCCCTAAAACTTTTAACCACACACTCTTGTAAGAAAGAATAATAGAAAGTCATGTCCATATTTACATTCCTAGCATAAAAATATACATCAGATGAACTATCTGTAGAATGCTCAATATCATGAATATACAATAAAAACATCTCCTATACATGCTGAGAATAATAAAGACTATACAAATCTAAGGATGAAATGAGAGGTGCAGTGTGTCTCCCAACCCCCATAGCCACTCTCTTCCTAACACAAGGTGTGCCCCTTCCATATTCATAATTTGGAAGTCCATAGGATTTGTATAGTCCTGCACCTTGACTTCCAAATTGGATACCATAGTATCCCATATCCTCTTATCTTCCCCTTGCATCATAGATACTATGTATTTATGTGCACTAGGCTGCTGGGGAATCTTTAATTTCTTGACCAGAGCATAGTTTATAAAATTATGAGTGGCAGAGTCATCTATCATGACCCGCACCCTGGTCCCGTATACACTATCATGCAGTTTAACTAGGTCATGTGGTCCAAACTGCGGTGACCACAAGGACTGAGTCAAACAACAGGTGTGCTCTATATCCTCGTGCATCACCTCCACTCCCTTGCAACTAGAGCTGCCATGAATAAGAAGGGTGTGCACTAGATGGACCACCTTTTTGCCCTTTTCAGAGGCCGTACTAGTCTCTGGTCCTCTCTTTTTTTCTTCCC
Organism: Ceratopteris richardii; assembly: GCA_020310875.1. Taxonomy (NCBI): domain Eukaryota; kingdom Viridiplantae; phylum Streptophyta; class Polypodiopsida; order Polypodiales; family Pteridaceae; genus Ceratopteris; species Ceratopteris richardii. Next base: position 30,225,079 of record CM035407.1, read on the forward strand.
CCTTATTGATTGGAGAGTTCCACTGTGAATGGCTAGGAGACAATCACATAAAGCAAAGGTTCTCTCTTTTGGCCCTCTCAAACTGATCTGTAGATAACCTAGGCCCTTGTAATCTTTGTTTTTTAATGAAAAATTTGTTTTTCCCAAACGATAACTTCTTCTTGAATTTAGTCGTGCTAAGAGGCTTGAGGGGCTGATCCGTCTCCATAGGAGTGTATTGAGGATGGTTATGGTCCTCATAGATCTGTGCATGCTTGATCGCCTCCTCAAACGTCTTAGGAGCATTTCTTCTCACTGTTTTTTGGAAATCATCTAAGCCCTTAAGTTTCAAAATGATCTCTCTATAATGGGATATGTAGACCGTAAGAGGCCTACCCCTCTGGGTAATCCTATCCCACTCATCCCAATTCCTCTCCTCATTCTCAAGAAGAAACTCTTTTAGAAAAAGAGTTTCAAACTAAGTCCAATCTGTAGGGATAGAGTTTTCCTCCTTAAGACTTATCCACCATTTGTAAGCACGCGGGCCAAGCAAGAGACTCACCTCTAGCACATGGTACTCTGGTGGGGTGCCCTTCAATTGATGCAAATCATGCCACTTTTGTAAAAAAGTATAGATTGCATCCTTGTTTCTATCTCGGTCATCCCCCATAAAGGTAGGTGGCTTTAAGTCTTCAAGAGGGGAGCTTCACTAGAGCTCTCTCCTTTGTGCTTACTAGGAAGAGAAGTATCTCTCCTAGTTATCTCTAGAGGAAGAATAGGGGTTTCTCTTTCCTTCCTAGCTAGGAAAGAGGTGACGTGAGTCTCAAGTGACATCATTTGAGACTTTAGCTGCTGAATGAGCGATGTAATGCCACTTAGATCTCTCTCTAATTTAAGGGTCTATTCTTTCAAGTTTACAAATTGGTCATGAGTAACAAACTCATCCAAAAGTTCCTCATATCTATATTCTTCTTGTCGAGGCTCTTTCTCTTCTAAGTTTTCCTCTACTTCCTGCCCCATTTCTACTTCTTCCATTCTAGAATCAGGATCCTCTAGTTGCTCTTTAGATGGAGAAGTGTGTTCAATCATTTATTTCCCTTTAGATTCCATGTTTCACTTCCCTTCCCCTGTTTGCTAACTAGAGTATGTGAAAATGAATGGAAGTAACCCTTGAATATGCAAGAAGAAGAGAAATATATCACAAGAGAACTTCTCTGGTACAAAATGAAGCTGCGGAAGCGAAATCCAAGTGATCTTTGAAGCTTGAGGTTGTTGATTTTGAATCCTTGCCATGCCGAAACAAAAATTGGAAATGTCCGGTTGGTCCGGGGAGGTTCTAATCACCAAAACCAACAAGAACAATGCCCAAAACCAAGTAGCAATAGCCCCAACCGGGATAACTAAATGAAATTGACACACTTTTTAAATTTGACAGTCCTCGCTAGTTGAAGAAATGTAGCCCAGCACCTCTATTTCAAAGCTATAAAGCTATCCCAAGCAAAAAAAGTGAATTTGGACACCGGATGATGAAAAACTAGGCCTAGAAGTGGCCTAGGAAAGCATTGCAGAGAGATTTTGATTAACCAAATCTTGTCCAAATCCAACATCGATGGTATCTAAGTGAAGCTTAAGAGTGTACCTTCGTAATGTGACAAAACGTTTTGAAATCAGATATTATATGAGCAAGCTATGGTGCGGAGAAGATGGGTATGTCATGGGTAAGAAGTGGAAAGGTTAATCTTCATGAAGTGAGTACTTTAGGAGCTCACAACTGAGAAATTGAAGCTTGTCAAGCAAATCCAATGACCCTTACCCCATGTCCACAGACCATAATACATGTATGCGTTATTTCCTTTCCCAAAAACTTAAACCATAGCTTATTTGGCTTCCCCGAATTTCAAAAAAAAGCTCGAATTTTCAAGTTGTAGTCTACCTCCTCCTCCACGAGCTTGAAGCTTGCAATCGTTTGACTTTGGGGGAGAATTATCCCATATAGGAAGATTGGAGTGCCCAAAATGGCTATATAATGGAGAGTTTTCTCTTCACTCCTTCATCCAAGAGGAGGGGAGGAGGGAAATGGTGAGCCCATTGGCTGCGTTCACGGTCGCTTGTCGGCTTCTGTTGCTCGTGGGTTTGCTCTCTTGCCTACGCTCACAGTCGCTTGTCCGTTTTTTGCTCGTGGGCTTGCTGTGATACCAATCCTTCATTCCCGATGAGCCCCCTTATTTTGGACATATCTTGCATGCAGAACGAGGTTGTTCGCCGGCTAATAATACGGAGCAGACTCACACGGAGATTCTTCCTTCAAATTATTGCCCAACCACGTACCCTTCCCATTAGATCTCTTTTTTCATCATATGGATACTCCTAGGTGGCTACTCACATGAGTGCCACTTGGCACTCATGTGTGAGCCCATCTAATAAAGGGTAAGAGGTAGTTCATACCTCTCCCCTAAGAGTTCTCCTCATAATACAACGGATATAGTGATGCTGATTGGGTAGGTAGCAAGGATGGTCTAAGGAGTACATCGGGTTATGTTTTCATGATAAGTACAAAAGTGATCTCATGGAGCTCTAAAAAGAAACCCACTGTTGCTCTCATAGAGGCTGAGTACAAAGGTTTAGCATTGGATACATGTGAGCTAATACGGCTTAAGAAGCTATAGAAGGGCTGGGAAGTGGAAGTGGAGGAGTTTCGTCTTTATGGACACAATATTTCAAGCATCTACCTAGCTAACAATCCCCTGTTTCATGCAAGGAGCAAGCACATAGAGGTTCATTACCACTTTGTTAGAGAAAAGGTGATGGCGAAGAAGCTAGATATAAGGTATGTGAACACTAAAGTGCAGGTTGCAGACATGATGAAAAAGTTTCTTGAAGGTACAAAGCTTTGAGGATTCAAAGAAGCAATCAAAATTAGAGACATAGGATGAAGCAATGAAGGAAAAAGACTTGAGCTTGAGGGGGGAGTGTTGAAAGTTTTGTATTTCAAGCTCAAGAGTGTGGGAACATGCCCCATATTGAACCTTCCGCATCATCCACTATCAAAGGAGGATGATTTCCATGAGTTGGAGGCATCAAATCATGCCTATAATGGAAAGACGTTGATTAGAGAGGATTTAGCTCACCTCTTGATGTGATTGGACCTCACTTTTGACATGTATATGCTTTTGATTAGTTAAACAGGTTGGTATGTGACCTTTAAAGCCTCTAATGAGTTCTATCATGACGTAGAGTCATGAAAATATGTGCTCGAGCTGCCCCCTTGCTTTAGCACACCCCCTACAAGTTGTTCTCTGCATATTTTGCAGAGATTTCACTTTTTCATACTCTATCTTTCTAAATTATCTTGGCAGACCCCCCAATCTTGTAATTGTTGTTTCTCCTTCGTCCCGAATCCATTTGCAATGATTTTTGTCTTGTTGGAAAGCTTATATAAGTCTTGTTTGAGTGGTATAAGTCTAGGGTTCAGTGCCTGCACATGTGGAGAGAAATGTCCAGAAGAAGGTTTGTGTAGTTAGCTAATACTCTGTGAAGAGATCAAGTTATCTGTTTTGTGCAGTTCGTTGAGGCATCATTGAGTATCTAAATAGAGTGATTTTACTCTCATTTGAAAGATCTTTAAGTCTAATTTAAGGCTGAAAAGTGGCATTTTTAGTCCCTGCATGCACTCAAAGAAATGCAAAAAATATAGAGCCTATGTCTAAAACATTTCATGATCCTAAGAGGGTTCATTTGCTTTTGTTGTGAACATAGGAGTCTTTATCGTCCAGCATCCTCCTCCAACTGTCAGGGCATTGTTCGTACAATAATTACCTTCAATCTCTTGTAGGCAAGACTGGCCTGCATTTCTACCCCAAGAACCTTGTTCTTTCCTGGCACTTGAGTTCTTGAAGGAACACCATCTCCGCCACCTCCTCCAACTGTCGGACTGCTTGCAAAGGGCCCTCCAAACAATTAGAAAGTGTGATCACGAGACCTTATGAGATTATAATGGCTCATTACTTGAATTCCACTCTAAAGTGTAGTATTTCCACTTGATCCACTAGTAAGATACTATATCTATGATCGAAGTAAGTGGCAATACCTTGAGCCACCACCCAGTCTGCATGAACTGCGAACCATTGCAAGGTAGTTAATCATGATCATGCATATTAATTGACTAGAAACCTTTTTTTGTAGGTGCACTGTCCGGGTTTCACAATGAATAGTAGGGTCAAAGTTTGGATCCATTGATTGGAGTCTGAAGAATTTTATCATTCAAGGTTTCTAGCTGAAAGGTTGCTAGACCGATTTGGGGATGTATCCAAAAAGGACCGGTCCATTGTACTCTAAATTTTCTAGCTTGATGCTTCATTTTAGAGTGAAAAGATGAAACCAAGTCTTAGCACCAAAAAAAGGGGTCTGCAAGTGGCAATCATACCATCTGCTTTGATGATGTTGAACCTCCTAACGAGAATAAAACTTTGAGATTATAGCTCTTCCAAAGATTGGAGAGCCTATAACCTATAAATAAAAGATTCTTTTAGGACTAAACGTTCTTGAACTACAATCTGGAGGCTAGGTATCACAAGCTTCATAGGGGCAATTGCTTCTAAGCCATATACTAACTTGAGAGGAGTAAAATTGATTGAACTTTTATAAGTAGTATGACAAGACCATAATACAATAGGAAGGTATTGCTCCCATTTATCTAAATGTTCTAAAAGCATTTTCTAAATCATGAGTAGAAGAACTTTTTTGGTGCTTTTTGCTAATCCATTAGTGCAAGGCTAATAAGGAGTACTAAATTTATGCTCAATGTGATAATTGTCTATAATAACACGAATGATTTGATTTAAGAAATGAGCTACACAATTGGAAACCAACTCTAATGGTAGAACAAAACGAGGAAATATATGTTGTGTAAGCACTATTGCGACACTACCCACAGTAGCATGACATAAGGCCCAAGCTCCAACCCATCAAGTACTATAGGCTATACATGTAAGAATCAAGGTGTCTGGAATGAGTTATAGGGGGTCTGATAGGACCCATGAAATCTAATCCCCATTTCTAGAATGGATGTAAAGGAAGAATAGGTTGAAGAGGGAATCAATGAACTACATGAGGTTCTCCTGTTTGTTGACAAGGTTCACATTATCATACATAATCAAGAACATCCTTTGTCATAGTAGGCCACCATAAGCCACTAGAGAAAATCTTTAAGGTTGTTAAATCCACTCCTAAATGTTGACATGTGGGACCATTATGTGTTTGTGAAATAATTTTAAGCACTTCATGTGGAGGAACACATTGTAGCCAAACACCTATCAAATATCTAAAACATAGTTGATCCAAAATCATAGAGAATCATCTTCTACGTCGTGCTAGTTTTTGCAATGTTAACTCTAGATCTACCATCAACTAATATGTCAGGAATAGGTTTGGTCTTATACCAGAGTGTGATCAAAGGGATAACACAATCCATTAATTTATCTTCCAATATTTTGACCTCGTTTATTGGTACCGATTGAGTATCTTTTTGCATCGAAGAAACGATCATTCTAATGTTTGGGAACAAGGCCACTTTAAAAGTTAGAACTAGATTTAATTAGTCTCCCAAAGGCAACACAATCATAGATTTACATATAGTTTCCAAGAATCCTTAAGACAACTAGGTTCCAGAGGATTACTTATTGGATCCTGAATTGATTGATCTATATGATCCGTTGAAGTAATCTAAGCTAGTCGAATTAAAGAATCTATTCATATTGGTGAAGTAGAATTCTAAATTCAAAGTAGAAGATGACACCAAAGAGTGTAAGGTTCCTCAATATTTAATTTTAGACCTAGTCACCACCATCGCCAACTCCTCACAACTAAAGGAGACCATACTAGTCATAGGGGTTTTCAATTTAGCTTCTTGCCAAATTCCATACGACAATAATTGAAAAACCATTGTCCTCATCCAGAGCCTTGGTGTCTAAAATGATTGCTTCTAGATTGAGAGTTGTTTCCATTGTCTTGAGTGCTCCTGTCATTGATAGTCATTCTTGTGTGGATATTGTGTATATAGATAGTAGGATACCACTATCTTGGATGTGTTAATTCCTATTGTATGGATGTGTTAATTCCTATTGTACCTGATTAGTGGTGATTACTTTAGTGCCGATATATATATATATATATATATATATATATATATATATATATATATATATATATATATATATATATATATACACCTTCAAATTACAATTGAAAAACCATCGTCCTCATCCAAAGCCTTGGTATCTAGAATGATTGCTTCCAGATTGAGAATTGTTTCCATTGTCTTGAGTGTTCCTATCACTGATAGTCGTTCTTGGGTGGATATTGTGTACATAGATAGAAGGATACCACAGTCTCGAATGTGTTAATTCTTGCTATACCTAATTAGTGGTGATTACTTTAGTGCCCTTATTATACACACACACGCACACACACACACACACATATATATATACATACATATATATATATATATATATATATATATATATATATATATATATATATATATATATATATATATATATATATATATATATATATATAGTTACTATGAGTCATACTATTACATATCACACAATAAACTTGATTCAAGGCACAATTTGCTACTATGTGATTTGTATTCTGACATTTAGTACAATACATTAGCCTAATACTTTTTAGGGATCCCACTTCAAACTCATGTTGTAAAGAATGATTGGCCACCTTCAGGTTCCTCTCCAATTGCTTAGTTGCATCAATGGTTTAATCTAATTTTCACATACCATCTAAAGAAAATAGGCAAAGTTTTTCCTCGAGAATCAAATTGAGCCCATCCATAAACCAACCATGTACTACATCTTTAGGTGGTCGCTAAATTTTCAAAATTTCTCATAGAGTGCTTTGGAAAAGGGATGTATAATCTGCAATGTTTTGGGTAGGTTTTTTGGTGCACTTTACCTAAGCTTACATGCTTGATATAATTTGATTTATGTTCATTTGTAGTCATATGTGTAGACATATGAACACCTCTTGTAAAAGAGTACATTTTATCTCTTGTAATTGTAAACGAAAGGATGGCTTAAGTCATCCATGATGTAAAAGGCAAATTCGTGGCTCCAACTACCTAAAACCACAAATCCATTAGCTGAGGGAATATTTCCTGATTCCTAGCATCACTTTTAGGTGAAGTCATTTGAAGTCAAATTCAAAACTACCTCCAAAAGTAGATATGAAAGGAGCAAGAAGGAAGTCGCCAAAGTAGTGCTTGATTCATGCCCATTTCATGCCCATTTGTAGACATTGAAGAGCTTACTCCATAGATCTATAATTCTACTCCCATTGTGCAAGTATTCATTGCCAATGAAGTTGTAATTATATGTGAATCTACACAATCATCATTTACTTCTTCTCTGATTTGTTCTCTACTATACTCACTCACAATAGTAAACTTCACGAGTTCATATCTCAGGCTATAGATAACCTCTTTCCGATTTTTAAAGTGCATCTGATAGCTCTCTAAGTTTAGTTTATGTCACAAAATCCCAGCTGCATTTGATTTACCGTTTGTGAGAAATCTGCATTTTACTACTCCCTACTCTATCTCTATAGAGCCCAAAAATGGCGGGAGTGTTCCAGATTTTGCTAAAAATTTTTCTCAGTGCTCAGTTGATGAATTGAAGTGTTTTAACTTGGATTGGTAATCTTGCTAAGTCTGTTTGCTATGTCCAAAAGGAAGGTTTCTAAATCCTACCAAGTTGAGAGCATTCGTCATTTTTTCTAGCAGGTGTATGTACAAAAATACCAAGTTTTGGGAGCTAATCATTTTGCAATTAGTCTATCTTGACTCAAACTTTTGAGATACTTGTTCCAAAGCATTTGGGTGATTTTTTTTGTGGATTTAGGAAGCTCAAAGGGTCTATTAATCAAGTCTCAAGTCTTAGTTGGCTGGTGTGAAGCTGGTTGTAGCAGCACCAATTCATCTTCAGGTTGCATCCACCACCTCTCTCCACAGTGGTATGAGAGCATAATCAATCAACATGGGAGATGTATTTCCATCAACAATTGAAAATTTGGATAGAAACAACTACCCAAGATGGTGTCTAAGGATGGATGCTTATCTTCAAGGGAGGAATCTATTTGGATACACATCTCAAGATGAAGCTATGCCAACCATGAAGAACAAAGGGCAAGCATCACATGAAGAAGAGCAAAGACTTTCAAATTGGTGTTCAAAGGATGCACTTGCAAGGTCCTATATTCTAAACTCAATCTCTGATTTTCTTTTACCTCATGTCAAGAGATGCAAGACATCAGGAGAGACTTGGAATGCACTTTCTTGTTTCTTCTCCTCCAACACTTGAGCAAGGAAGAACCAATTGTGGATGGAGTTCACAAAAATGAAGAAAAACCCCAAGCAAAGTGTGACTGATTATGTCACAAAGATGAAGGAGATTTCAGATCAACTTGGAAGCATTGGAGAGGTAATTGAAGAGGAACAAATCATTAAACAAATCATAAATGGAATCAAAGTACATGACAAGTGGGAGTCCTTCACAACCGCCATGGATTTGTACATGGATATGCATGTACCTGACCTCAACACATTCATGGGCCAACTCTTCACTCATGAAGCAAAGATTAGCAAAGGTGGTGAGTCCTCAAGAGGTAATCAAACTTCTGCCTTATATTTTGATAAAGCTAAGATCAAGGACAAGTCAAAGAATAAGAAGAATGAAGATGAAGGTAGCTCTTTCCAAGCAAACTTTGCAGGTAGAGGAAGAGCTAGAGGTAGAAAGCAAGGTAGGGGCGAGATTCCAATCATCTAGCCTTGCAATATATTTGGCTTATTTAATCATACTACTGAAGAATGTTTTAGGAACCCAAGGAACTCAAGAGGAAAAGGATTCAATCGAGGTGGCTATGGATCAAATAGAGGCAGATACAATGGAGGCTACAACAACAACTACAACAACAATAACTATCAAAGTGGCCATAGAGGAAGAAGAGATTACAATAACTATGCAGAGGACCAAAGTCAAGAAGATTCATTATTGATTATGAATCTATCAGTGAAGAAGGGTAAGGATGATGATCACATCTTTTACATTGATTCGGGATGCTCAAATCATGTAGCAACAAGTGTGGCTTTACTTTTTGATTTGGAAGATCCTCACAACAAACCTGAAGTGCAAATAGGAGATGATACAAAGCACTCAGTGGAGAAGATAGGTAATGTGAAGACATCAGATGGGAATATGAACATCTTAAGCAAAGTCTTGTATGTCCCTACAATGACCAAAAAATTAATAAGTGCTGAATAGATTGTTGAACAAGGATTGCACGTTAGATTCAACTGATTTGGAGCATATGTTGAAGACCCAAGGCAAAGCTTTAGAAGGACTACCAAAGGAGAAACGACAAGAAGGCTTGTCACTTTTGAAATGGAAGATACAAAGAACATAGCCTTATTTAGCTATGGATCTCAAACTATCCCAGAGTTGGAGATATGGCACAAAAGGTTTGCTCACATTGGTGAAAGGACACTCAAACAAATTTGCAGGGACCAAAGTGTACTTGGTTTGCCTAATATCACAAGGAAACACATGATTTATAAGTGTGAAGCTTGTCAAGTTGGCAAGGCTCATGGACAACCTTTCAATAAGAAGGGATATGTGTATCATGTTGATATATTTAGGTAGTGATGTGTGTGAACACACTAGGACTGTCGGGGCACTTTTTTCCCTCTTTAGGAGGTTTTTTTCCCCCAGCTTGTATATACCCCTATTGACCTAATGGGCTACTTATCTTTGTACATTCTCTAGTAATACATTCAGTATTGTGTGTTGTGCTCCAAGCTTCTTCTTCTTCCTTGTGCTGTTTGCGTGCTTCCGCAGACATCTAACTCCAAAAATTGGTATCAGAGTAGGTCGTCGCTTCATCTAGGGCGCCATTGACACTCCTTCGGTTGCAGTCTCAGAATCACACGAATTTTGGTGAGCATACTCAGCGTGTTTTTGAGATCAAAACAACTTCGCTCTGTGGTGCCGAAATTGCAATCTGAGCTCGTTTCGGCCTTCGAATGCACTATTGCAGCACTTGTGCAGGCTATTTCGTCCTTTTGTGCCAAAGGTATATACCAGTTTTTGTTTGCCAGTATAAGCATCTTGAAGTCTCCTACAGGTCTAGTGAATTTTGTCTAGGCAGTTCTATTCAACTTTTTGAGATACAATCAATTTTTTGCATCAAGGTATTTTAGTCACCGGCTATGGCTGAAAGTAGTGATGTGTCCGTATGTTGGCTGTTGAGGTTAACTTGGATGGTGTCACTATAGCACAATGGTGAGTACCAACGTGAGAAGATTCACCTCATAATTGTCAATCCGTGGAGACGTGAGGACTAGTATGAAGACTATGAGAAAGTGAAGGCACAAGTGTGTGAGTGAGAAGCATACAAGCGTGCACACACATACACACACACGCACACACAAGGCAAGAACAAGGAGAGGAACAATGGAGTTCTTTGCATTAGTCAAAAAGTCTCTTACATAAGCTCAATTCACAAACAATCTATCCCCAAAAATGAGCTCTCTAGCTCTTTTTATAGTTTTCTAACTAGCTTTGGTCTTGTCCACACCTAGTGTCCGGCCTAGTTAAAAATTAGGTTCTAGAGCCTATTTGAGAGCTCAAACAAAGTCTAAAAATTATGAAAATCGATATGTAGCTAATTCTACTACTCCTCAAGCTCGAGGACTCCTCGGCTTGAACAAAATGGAGTCTATTCTACCAAAAATGGAACTTACAATGTTTGTGTAGTGATTAAAATCACTTGAGTTGTAAATGGAAAAATGATTGGGCCTTGTTGCCGTATTGTGCATGACTGCTCCGTTGTGCTAGTATGCTCTTCATCTGGCTTGTATGCCAACACGCCCCCCTTCCTAGTGGCTGTCGCCCCTGACAGACCTCTGTTCTATCGGGTGGTCGATATAGTATTGGATGACATTGGTGGCAAGTTCGTGTTCTCCTATCCTTAAGCCTCTTGCTAGATCAGCTTCCAATGCATCCCAATTTATTGCGCCAGGGACCTCTGGTTGCGGTGTGGTGTAGTAATCAGAGTACATTGCTTGTTCACAAGCAAAGAGATGGAGCAGGTGTGTTGGCTTCGGTGCGAAGACCTCCGAGTGATACTCCCAGAAACTTGATCTAAACATTTCTTCGAAGGTCTGTTTGTAACATGCAGGGAGGTATTTGATGCGTGCATGCCAGGCGTAAGCCACACGAATACTGGGGGTGGTGCTCATGTCATACACCAAATCATAATTTCCATTGGTAAACCCCGGTAGACGTACCTGTGGTGCGGCTGCATTTTTAAAGGTTTTCAGGACTACCTGCATCATATCTAAATCTTAAGCATCATTTGAGCTGCCACATCTGGCATGGGCTTCAATCGCGGCATCCAATGTCAAATTGTTCCCATCATGTACGCTACCGACGGTGGTCCCGCCTTTTTGCACCTCTGGAGGAAGGTCTTCGGGTTGAAATTGGGTAGCAAAGGTAGGAATCTTACCCGTGACTCTCTGTATTTCTGCATTATAATCAGCCAGAATAATATAATAAGGCCTGTATTGGAGTTCAGATGAGAGGATAAGGCATCTCGATGACAAGTTCTTGAAGTAAGCAGATTGTAGCACAGTTTCCTCTATGACCCTCATGGCCTGATTTTGCACTACTGTGCGCTCTTCGTGTGAACTCCCGATTTCCTCCACTTGACGTAGCCATGGAGGCCATGGTGCTTCGAATGTGTCCTGAGCTTCTTCCGTTTGTTGGCCTCCTGGGAAGGGTTGTGGGTCGTATTCTTCTTCAAATGTTTGTTCCACAGGAATTTGTACTACTTCTTCGTCGGTGGGAGCCTCTGGAGGGGAAGGTGGTCTCTCATATTGTAGTAGACGTGCTTGCAATTCGGTGACCTGTTTCTGGAGATCTTTTAAGGCCTCTGAGTCTGTGAGAAGTGAAGCCGCGAAGGAGGTGGCTCGAGAGGCTGCTGTTGTTTCTTTTTGGTGTTTCTGCTTCAGTTGACCCAGTTCCTCTGATAGCTGGTCATGTACTTCAAGCAGCATGGCATAGTCTTCCAATATGATCTTGATATTGTCGGGGGTCACTGCTTGAAACTTTGATGGGCTGATGGGTGTCCTAGGTGTGCTTTCGATAGCCGCCTCTAGGTTTTCCTGATTTTGTAATTGCAGGCGTCGATTCTCTTCATGAGCGGCAGCAAGATGTCGCTTGAGTAGGGCCATATTTCGCTGAAGCTTTGAATTGCGTTCCAGCTGTGTCCGTAGATGACCTTCTACCACTTGTATTGCTTCCTGATCTGTGTTTTGTAACTGTACCTCCAATATGCTATGAGCCTCTTGGAGAGTTTGGAATTGTGTGTGGAGGCGAGCATTTTCCTCTTCTAGTGCAGCAAGGCGGTGTTGTAGTGTCTCCGAGTGCTCTTGCAGGCGTTCATTCTGTTGCTGGAGTTGATTGTAATCTGTCCTTAAGTTTGATATACAAGCTAGCATGGTGTCCAATGCATTGCCTATAGATGAGGGGGGGGGGGTGTTTACAATGGAAGATGCATGGGAAGGGAATTGGGGAAGGGGAAGAGTGAATGATGTGTCTATTGAAGACGTGTGTGTGGGTGAAATTGGTGGAGAGGGAATGGGAGGAGGTGGAAGCGTGGGGGGAGGAGGAGGTGCCGTGGGTGGTGAAATGTCCATACTTTTAGGAGTGGGTGCGAGTGTGGGGTCTACCCTATACATTGGAATGGTAGGTGGTGTGTGTGTGAAAGTGGTGAATAGATGAGAAGTGGGGTGGGGAGCTGAAAATAAAGGGAATGGTTGAGACCTGGGTTGAAAAGTTCTAGCAAGGAAGTTATGGAGGGATTGGAGAAGTGGAGAGATGGAGGTTGGGGGTTGAGGTCGTAGAGTTGAGGAGGGCATGAAGGGTTGCGTGGTAGCAGGGAAACCCATGAATATGGATCTAGGGTCAGGATGACCTATGGTTGAGGGCATGGGGGATGGTTGTCCTAGGGCAGGCTCTATGAGCGATTCGGTGGATTGTGTAGTGATGGTGGTTGCTTCATAGATTGGGTTATCAGAGGTGGAGAATAGGGTTGAGCTAGAGATGGGAGTACGGAAGATGAAGGTTTGTTCGGTGGGTTGAGTGGTCGAGGTGATTTCCACGGTTTCTGCTCTAGGAGGCGATGGTGGGGTGTGGGTGGTAGTTGCTCGATGGATTCCTCATGGGTGACTGGGTGCTCTTGGCTAGCAGTTTCTGTTGCTTGGGAGGTTGTCCCGATGGGTTCGGATGAAATAATTGGCCCTTCTGCTGTTGTAATGGGTATCTGGATATTCTTACCTGACCGTGGTCGTGTCCGGAATCTTTGTGGATCATATTGAACTGGAGACCTCCTAATGGCGGTCCGCACTGCTTCTACTACCCCATATGGTTCTGCCATCAATAAGAGACCTTCACTATATTCTGAGTCAACTCCTGCTTCTTCCAACAGCTGAGTCATGAGTACTCTACTGCTCTGTTCGGTGAGCAGTTGTTGCGATCGCACTCGTTCCATGATTTGATACAGCCTTCGGAGTTCTGCTGTATAGGTTGGGGCTTCAGTGGTCTCCTCTTCATATGCTCCTTCTTCTTCTAGGTGTCCTTGTTGTTGACCTTGCTGAGCGTCACTCCAATGTACATGGCGGCCGTCTGTAGATTTTCTTCTTCGTTGTGAAGATGTGCCTTGTTCTTCTGCATCTGAATAAAACTCTACATCAGAGAGTTGTGTACTTTGTAAGAATGCTTCGAAGTCCTGGGGATCCATTCCTTCAACATCTCCAGTTGTAGCAAATTCAAATTCAGATGGAGCAGGAGGAGCTGAAGGGGTAGCTTGTGTCGTAGTTTCAGATCCAGACCTGGGTATCCTAATGGTAAAGGGAGGTACAGTGGCCTCCCCTCGTGGCGATACTTCAGGAGTAGTCAAAACTTCCCTTTTCTGGACACAAGGGATGGCACCCCTCATGCGCTTGGATTGATGTGTGGACGTCTTGAGCTTCTTGAACATTTGTAATTGTGCCCAAGTTAAGGCACGTTCAATGGGAACATCGTATGCTAGGCACCGGTAAATAATGCGTGTGATTGCACAGCAACCGTTCACCACTAATTTCCTAGAAGACCTTTTATTTGCTTCATACAATTGATCTATAATCCATACAGGCAGCTTAATTGGTAACGCACCTGTCTCCGCTAAGTAGAGAGCGAACCAGATTCTTTTGTGTGGTTGTGTGAAGCGGTCTTGGCCGGGGAAAGCAAAATGTTGCATGCACATACGGAGAGGGATGGACACGTTTGGTGTGAGTGTTGCCATGTCTTTAAGCTTCAGTAGTTTCCTATCCTTCATGTTATAGGAACGAGAGCATCCTTCTCAGAAGGTACATGTGTGCCGTGCATATTCAAAGCAGAGCTCACCAACTCCAAGGTAAGTTCAAACCTCTTTAACTCGTTGTTGCCCAGCAAGGAAGGAAGAACAAATGATCCTGGTTTGTCCTTTTCTTCATTAGCTTGTAATGTGGAGACCAAATAATAGCATCGGAGGAGATCCAGTTTAGGTAGTGGTGCTTCAAAGTATTCTGCTAGCCCTGCACGTTGCCATATGGTTTGGAGATCCTCTGTGTTCTGTAGAGTCTCAAAGTCCTTGGAGAAAAATTGGAATCGAACCCGTGATCTGTCATACTCGCACTTAGACTCCCATATATACTTGGCCTCTCCTAATGGACCTGGCATGCCATTGAACCAATGAGAATTGGCATGGACTCTTTCTGTGATCCCTGTGGGTGGATCCGGTACCGGAATCTGCTGAAGGTGTTGCAGCTCCACAGGTCGTTCAGTTGGTGGCACATCCACAGGTAGACTATCCACATCGATTCCTGCAGTAAGTATTCCTACTTGTGAACTCGGACCTGTCGCTTCTGCCATGTTACTTCTTGCCTCCTGATTCTGTGAGAATATAGAAACATGTGTTAACATTGTAAAGGACAAGATAGAACCGTTTTTGTCCCCATTACAACATTAACATGAGGTTTGGGAGAGATTAGTAGGTTAAGAAGTGCTCGGTGCTTGTGTGTGTAGTTAGGCATTGGGTAGACCTAAGAGCTGAGTGGGATGTAGTGTGAGAGTGACGTAGTTAGTGTATGGACATGGATTTACAACTGGGGTCAGGGGGTTTATCACAAGTTTGAGGTTGCCAAATGCAGTGGATGGGCTTTGATCTTGATTTTGTGGAAGCTCTAAAGAGTTGGATAGGGGTATCTGCTTGAGAATGAGGCTTTTTAGGGACCCATTTAAGAGTGATTCTACTTTTGGCATGGAAGAATATGTGTCCATGCGTGATGTGTAAGACTGTGCCTCAGATGTTCGAGTGAGTGAAACATGTTGTACCGGTTGTGGCCTTGGTGTAGCTATTTGAGCCCGCAAGCAAGCCTTAGGCACCCAGATTTGTCGTGATTGTGGGCTGGCCTTCAGTGACTTCTTGGGTACCCAAATAGACTTCACTTTCGCAGAAGGATTAATGAAGGACTTCTTATTAGTGTCGTGTTGTTGACTACTAATAAGAGGTTTTGGCCGTGGGGTCGGCCTGGTCTGAACAGGGTATTCGCCTTTTCGCCTCCATACTTGTTTCCATGGCTTAAACAATCTGCTTTGCTCCTTTTTTTGGCATCCAGTATCGGTGGTGTTCTGCTTCTTCTGTATTTGATCTGCCATTGGTTGTTGCAACCTTCTGGTCTTTGGAAAAGAAGGGAGTTCCGTCCTCTCCCTGGCTCCGTTGTTGAGACAAGCCTCTTTCTGCATCATACAGTTTTGGACAAAAATAGCATTGTCAACTTCATGTGCGTCCCTGGAAGGACCAGGAGTTTGTGCCTTGCCTAGTTCCTTGAGTGCCTCATTTTCCAATTCAACTGTAATTCGGCTATGATCTACCTATACCTGAAGAAGTCCACTTCTTAGGTTGAGGTTGACTGCATGATCATAGATCCAATCCTGACCCAAGACAAGAGGCTCAGTGAGGTCCTCATCTTGACACACTAGTACTTTGACTGTCATCACTTCGTCTTGAATGGAGATGGGAAGATCCACCTTGCCCATGCAAGGGGTTTCCACACCTCCCAATCCTATGAGATATGCTTCTATAGGATCGACAGTTAATTTCAATTCTTGACAGTAAGACAACTTGACAGCACTAGTGGATGCACCTGAGTCAATCAAAGCTCTTACAGTCTTTGCACCCTTTCCTTGTCCTACTCCTAGGGTTACAAAAGGCCGTCGGTTGATTATTCTATGGGAATGCCCACCTGAAGTCTCGCACATGGCCATAGGATAGCCTACAGATTCTTGAGTGTCAAGCATAGGCGGGTCTCTGCCTTGTCTCCTCAATTTCATTCGTCGGATGCGTTCTAAAGCTTCTGCCTGTGCTTCTTCTCTAATTCGTTTCTCTTCTTCTTTACGTTTCTTGGCAGTGTTGAGTCGATTTAGCATCTCTTTAGTGAGGGGTTCCTGATATAACTTGACTCTGCATCCACTTATGTAACTTGGTAGAATATCGCCCTCTAAAGTGGCTAGTTGAACTGCGCCACTTGTGGAGATTCTATTGATAATCATTGGCCCGTAACCTCTTTTCTCTAATTTCCGTGCATGCTGCTTCAATGTGTAGACTAGGACTAGGTCGCCTGCTTTCAAGCCTTTATCCTTCACATGTGTATCAAAATATGCCTTTTGCCTCTTCTTCGCTGCATAGATTCCTACTGCAGCTCTCAATCGTGTTTCGCCTAGACGTTCAAGATCAAAGATTCGAGAGGAGAGTTCATGGCCTGTCCAGTCATGCTCTTGTGCTACCTTCAATGTAGGTATCAAAAAGTCCAGAGGTAGCACAGCATTTTGGCCAAATACCATCTGAAAAGGGTGGCTTGGAGTACCGTTTTATAGGCAACCCGGTATGCCCAAACAACATGGTGTAGCTGTTTGTCCCAATCAGAGCGTTTATTGTTCACTAGTTTAGTCAGCACATTGCATAAGATATTATTAGTGCTCTCAGCCTGGCCATTAGCTTGTGGATGATAGGGGGCCGATTTCTTATGTATCACCAAGAATTCTTGGAGAAGGTTTTCTATGAATTCATTCAAGAAGTGTGTGCCTCTATCACTCACCAACTCTATTGGCAATCCGTGCCTCGTGAATACATTTTCAAATAAGAACTTTGCTGTTGTTTGAGCATCATTTTTTGTAGTAGCTTTCGCTTCTACCCACTTGGTTAGATAGTCTGTGGCCACGATGATATATGCAACATGTGAAACCCTTAGCTGGGGGATTAATAGGACCAACAAAGTCTATTCCCCATTTAGAGAACGCACGTCCGCCCATCATAGGCTTCAGTGGTATCTCATCCTTGCGTATAGGGTACTGAGTTCTCTGACAAACATCACACCGTTTCACATAGGTATGTGCATCCATGTGAAGGGTTGGCCACCAAAAGCCCGCAAATAGTATTGCCTTGATTACCCGATCTGGTCCAAAGTGTCCCCCTGCTACACCTTGGTGAGCAGTATCCAAGATTTTGAGATATTCACTCTCATGGACACATAGTCTCAGGTAACCATCTTTACCACGCTTGTATAGATTATCACCAATGAGTGAATAATCCTGGGCTTCTTGTTCTAAACTCCTTTGCCTAGCCAGAGTCATGTCTAGAGGGAATGTTTTCGTCCTTAAGAAGGATGCTAGAGGTTCACTCCAATCTGGCACTATGGACACTTGATAAAGAGTGGCATGTTCCACAGGTGGTTTAGTGCAGCAGATTGGGCATTCCTTGCACAACTTTTGGACATCAGCCTCCATAGTCGGCCAATGCACTCCGAATCTCCTAAGTGTCTGTATAGTCCTTTGCTTTGAGTAGTGTTGCTCTAATGCACCCACATGTGCTAACTGCAACCATTTTGCGTACTCGTCCTCTTCCACACAACAAGCCAATATCCCTTGATCTGTCTGTTTGTACATACTCCCTGCCATGATATGGTATTTTTGGGCTTTTACTACCTCTCTATTTTGAGTGTTTATGATTGGGTGATTAGGCCCGTATGTCAATACTGGCACTAATGGCTTGGCCCACTGAGGTACAACTTCCAAATTAAACAAGTAAGCGTCAGGAAGGTCATCTGATACTCCTTGTGGGGCTTCTCCGGATGTGAGCCTAGAGAGATGATCTGCTCTCAAACGAGTCTTGCCTTTTCTCACCACTACCTCAAAGTCATATTTAATTGGTAAGAGGAACCATCTCACCAATCTACCTGTGTTGCATGGCTTGGTTACCAAGTATAGTAGAGCTTGATGATCAGTAAAAAATTTAAACTTATTTGCAAGCAAATAATGTATAAACTTTTTAACTGCATACACCATGCCCAACCCCTCTCGTTCGGTAGTGGTATAGTTTTGCTCGGCTGCATTCAACTGTCTACTCGCATAGGCAATGGGAAGATCCATATTACCTTCACTGGTAGGCTGCGCTAGTACACACCCAATAACATAATTGGATGCATCAACATGAACATGGAAAGGCTTATTCCAATCTGGTATGGTCAAGATTGGTGCTGAACATAATCGCCGTTTAAGCTCATTGAAGGAATGCTCACATTCATCAGTCCACTCGAAGTTAGTCAACAGTCCATACAGAGGCTTTGCTATGATGGCATACATGTGTATAAATCGTCGGTAATAACCACAATGCCCCATGAAAGCTTGTACTTCCTTGACATTCTTTGGCCTAGGTAATTCAGCTATAGCTCTTACTTTCTCTTCATCCGTAGATATGCCATTCTTTGACACTATGTGTCCTAGAATTTTGCCTTGCCTGACCATGAAAACACACTTTTCTGGGTTCAGGCAGACTTGATACTCTCTACACTTGTCAAAGATTTGCCTGAGTTCAGGTATATGTGTTTGTCTAATGTTGGAATGAGCACATAGATCATCAACATAGACTTCCAAATTCTTTCTCAGGAACTCTTTAAACACATGGCACATCAATCTCTGGAAGGTTGCGGGAGCATTGGTAAGCCCGAATGGCATTACCCTAAAAGCGAATATGCCCCACTCTCTGGCAAAAGCCGTTTTATGCTGATCTTCTGGTGCAATGGCCACCTGATTGTAGCCAGAGAACCCATCTAGGAAGCTGTACACTTCCTTGCCTGCCACCCTTTCTAATAGATGCTCAGTGATAGGAAGCGGGTAATTATCCCTGATCGTGGCTGCGTTAACCTTCTTCAAGTTAATGCATACTCGTAATTTGCCGTTCTTCTTGGGCACCACTATAATGGGGGATACCCATTCAGTGTGCTCAATTTCATAGATGAATCCAGCTTCAACCAAGCGGTCTATCTCTTCTTTGATCTTGGCAGCATAGTTGTCATTGTATGTGTATGGCTTTTGTTTTGAGGGTCTGGCCTCTGTGGTCATGGGAATCGTATGTGAGCATATGTCCGGGTCCACTCCTTTCAAATCCTTGTAACTCCAAGCGAATACATCTCTATATTCTCTTAGCAAGGCTATCAGCTCATGCTCTTCTTCCTCAGTGAGGTCATGTCCTATGTAAGTGCACCTCTCTTCTCCTTCTTCTATGGCTACCACTATTTTCTTGGTGGTTTCTTTGTTATCATAGGCCTCTCCCGATTGCGCCTCTCATTTAGGCATTCTAATCATGACTCTCCTGTCATCTATCTCATACTTCTTAAAATTTTCCGGGACCTTGAACAAAGATTCTTCCTCTTCTGGTGTGACTTCTCTCTTCTTTCTTTTCTTTCCTTCTTCCTTAGGGGTTACCTGTGTGGCTAGCCTTACATCCTTTGTAAGCTCTCCATGCTTCTGGGGTTGAAATTCTACTTCATAGAAGTATTCTTCATCTGATGCAAAAGGTGAGTCCATAATGATTGACTCTAGATCGGAGTCACTCGCATCCTCAAATGCATCAGGGCTAGGTTCACATTCTTCTAAAACTGCCTCTCCCATGATCGGCTCTATGGAGAAAACTGAAATGTCATAGCCATCCTCATCACAATGAGGTGTCCATTGTTCTTCATTGATGGCTACATCCATGGTTGCTAGAATTTCTGCCCAGCCGTGAGGTTCGAATTCTTCGTCTGGAAAAACTACAGGTGCATAGGCTGGGGTCTTGGATTGATCCATGGGTTTCTTTTGCACCTATCTCCCTGGCTTTTTCTCTCTTCTCTTCTTCTACTGCTACCTTACACATCCATAAGTGAGTGTCTTCATGCATCCATGAGGATCCTGATCCTAGGGAATGCACCGATTCCATATCATCTTTGGCTCTATGGATGGGGTTCCATTGGATAGGAGGGACATCTCTATGAGAGTAATCCTTGAGATTGACTTTGGTTGTAACACCTAAGTGCTGCAAATACAAGGAATTGGTTCCCCAATCCTGTACCACTTGCAACTGCCGCATAAATGGTCTTCCCAAAATCATCTCATAGGCTTGATTTTTGCTAAAGTCATAGATAGCAAATGTGTGCTCAAACTCTACACCACAAGTAGTGAGAGTTATCCCCTCTAGCAGTCCTAAGGGTCTTTCTATGTGCCCGTCAGCCATCTGCAATTTCATTCTCGTTGGCCTGAGAGCTGGCTTGCCCCATCGTTTCCATAAGGAAGTGGTAACAATTGCAACTCCTGCACCTGAGTCCAAAATGGCCTTGGTTGTGTAGCCCTGATGAGTGATGGGGAGATAGGTGTTTCCTTCTTCTCCCTCGCTCATGTCTCCTATCTTGTCCAAGGGTATTTCTGGCACTGTTCTTTGAGATCCTACCTGGGAATGTGGTTTTGCTACTTCGGGCACTTGATTGGCTACATGTTTCCACACTTCTGGTCTAACCTTGAGAAGCTCTTCCAAAGTGAGATTGCACTACACTTTGGTGTTCTTCACTACCTCTGTGTTCCTAGGTATGACTGAATCTTCGTTTCTTACCATGACTGTAGGTGCTCTTATACAAGTGGACCTTGCTTCCCATGGGCCTGTGAAATGGGGTAGTTCCTGTAAAGAATTAGACTCGAAGTCTAATCTTTCTTGAGATTGGGCACTCTCCTGCTCTCCATAAATGGAAGGAAGGTCTTGTGGGAATTGATCGTGTGTGTCATCCACAAGTTCAATGGGAGGAGGAACTTCAATCTCTTTAGCCCATTTCTCTTCTTGAATCTCTCACAAGAATTCTGGTGTGTATTGGTTTATAGAAGAAGAGGTGTCTGGTTCAGTGGAGTTAGGCACATAAGCTTCCTTGGGAGGAATGCTTATTCTATCACTTGCCCTCTCCTTAGCCTGGGAGGTGGCTCCTTTTCCAGACTTTGCAAGTAACCCCTCCAATCTATCCAATAGACCATCAAAGGCAATGGTGTTCTGATGGGGTTAGAGCCATTGAACAAACGTCTGGCTTCAAACATGGCTTGCGCCAATTCGACCATTTTAGCACAAAGCTTTGTTCGCTCTATCTCTAGATCGGCTCTAGGGTAACATTTCTCAAGATCTGTTACATTGGGCCCTTCTTGAATTCTGGCTTGATATGCTTTAAGCATCATGTCTAGATCTTCAGGAGTGGGATCCGCTAAGACTGATCCTACTCGGGGTGGTGGTTGGGTTAGGTGTCGTGGATTGGTGGGTGGAGGAATGGAGGGTGAAGGGGATGGTAATGGCAGGGATGTGAGAGTGCGTTTGAGATGTGATTTCTATGATTTTGGCTTTGGTTTCTCGTAGGCTTTCCTCAAGTTCGCTCATCTTTCTTGCCCATTGCCTTTTCATACGTTCACGGCTATCTCTCCAAGCTCTTGTCCTCTTCTTATTCTGGCTCTCAGTCTCACTAACCTCCGCATTCTTTTCCTTGCCTAAGTCTTGGTTTTGCTTAAGTGTCTGGGCTCTCGTGATGACTTGTACTGGGGCTGTGGAAGTCACACTTCCTGTGGAGTCTACCACTAAGCCAATCACATTGATAGGAGTGATTTTTGGCATATTATTAGGATTTTTTGGGCAGTCTCGTAAGAGATGCTCCTTTCCACACTCCTGGCAATAGCCCTGGATTGTCACTGACTAGGGTTGTGTCGGTGGATGCAAGGTGAAGTATTTCGATGGCATGCACCACACTGCACTCTCCTTCTCGAGAGCTCCACGACGATATGCTCGGAGTAGAAAACGGAGCTTCTTACGCCACACACAGTACTCCGCACAGATGTTGTGGAATACGCAGAAAACGCAGTACATAGGGAGCACGAAGACAGACTTCTTACGTCTTACAAATGCGGTCGAACTTACAGTCTGTGACTGACCAGGCCACTATATAATTTTATTAAAGAACATATACACAGAAGTGTCCGGTGGCCATTTGGCCTTTCACATGGACACTAACGGTAACAATCTCCCACTAAAGGCCAATATGGCCAGAGTAACTATGGGAGAAAAAAGAAAGAATGATAAAGAATACCTGAGTGTAAGTATACAAACTATACCTCCCACCTGATGGGCATGTTACACAGTATACAAGTGACTGCGTAAGATCAAGAATCAAGTAACCCCCATCAAGTGACAACAGTGTCGAAGGCTATCCTGTGGTAGAGCTTTAGTCAAAGCATTTGCAGCATTATCTCGAGTGTGAACCTTCTCAAGAATAATGCTCTCAGTGGCTAAGAAATCTCTAATGAAGTGATACCTCACCTCAATGTGCTTGGTCTTTGCATGATAGACCGGATTCTTAGCCAAAGCAATGGCACTCTGACTATCACTGAGCAAGTGAGGTACATGCTGAGGCAAACCCATATCACAAGCAAGACGAGAAAGCCACAATGCTTCCTTACATGCCTCACTTGCTGCAACATACTCTGCTTCTGTGGTGGGAACAGCTGTACATTCTTGAAGACGAGATCTCCAAGAGATAGCACCTCCAGCAAAATGAAAAATGTACCATGATGTAGACTTACGATTGTCTACACAACCAGCATAGTCAGAATATGTGTAACCAATAATGGATGCTTTCCCTCTACCTAAGCATAGACACTTGTCCTTAGTGCCACTCAGATATCTCAAAATCATTTTGACCGCTTCCTAATGTTTCTTGCCAGGATTAGACATATATCTGCTCACAACTCCCACTGCAAATGCAATGTCTGGTCTCGTAGCTACCATAGCATACATGAGACTACCAACAGCAGACTGATAGGGAATTTTGGTCATGAATTCCTTTTCCTCATCTGATTTGGGGCAGTCATCCTTGCTCAATTTCACATATGTGGGTAAAGGTGTACTCAATGCCTTTCCACCCTGCATATTGAATCGATGAAGTACTTTGGATATGTACTCACTTTGAGACAAGTATATGCATCTTTTACTCCTATCACGAGTAATGCGCATGCCAAGAATATGTTTGGCATCCCCCAAATCCTTCATATCAAATGTCTGACTCAAATTCTTTTTGAGAATTGACAAATCATAAGAGGACTTCCCAGCAATCAACATATCATCGACGTAAAGTATCAAGCATATCAAGCTGCCATCAGAACATCTCTTTGTGTAGAGACAATGATCCTCATTGCTCCGAGAATAGCCTTGGGACTTCATAAAAGCATCAAACTTTTGGTACCATTGTCTAGGAGACTGTTTAAGTCCATACAAGCTCTTCTTGAGCTTACAAACTAGACTTTCCTTGCCAGGAACTACATAACCCTCTGGTTGTTCCATATAGATCTCATTTGTAAGATCTCCATGCAAGAAAGCTGTTTTCACATCCATTTGGACTAGCTCTAAGTCCTCCATTGCAACGAATCCAAGCAACATGCGCAAAGTAGTCATCTTGACCACTGGAGAGAAGATTTCCTCAAAATCAACACCATGTTGTTGCTTAAAACCCTTTGCAACAAGTCGTGCTTTATATTTTGGAGAAGCACTATCTGATGTGAATTTCAGCTTATATACCCATTTACATGGTAAAGCTTTCCTGCCCTTTGGCAAAGGTACTAAGTCCCAAGTACCATTCTTGTGAATAGAATCCAACTCACTCTTCATGGCACGCTCCCACTTGACATGATCCTCTGTCTGCATAGCCTCTTTGTAGCAAGAGGGCTCACCGGCATCTGTTAGCATAACAAAATCTAAACCTGGAACATATCTATCACGTGGATATGAGACACGTGCAGAACGTCTCAATGGTTGCTGAACAGGAACATGTGCAGACTGATTTGAATGGACATTCTCTTGAACATCCCTATGTGCAGCATTTTTATGCATGCTAACCGGAGGACTAGTATCCTCAAACACCACTCTTCTCACTTCAACCTCCTTAATCGGCTGTTTATGCATCTTAGACTCATTAAAAATGACATCACTACTTCTGATCACTGACCGTGTTTCAGGATCCCATAAGCGATATCCAAATTGTCCTTCTCGACCATATCCAAGAAAAATGCATTTCTTTGACTTATGGTCCAACTTCTGTCTAAGATTCTTGGGTATATGAACATATGCTTCACACCCAAAAACTCGAAGATGATCATAATATGGTGGTTTCCCTGTCCATAACTCTTGTGCCACTTTTAGACCTTTGGCAGTACTAGATGAAAGGTTAATCACATGAACTGCAGTCAATACTGCTTCTGCCCAAAAACCTTGTGAGAGGTTCGCATGATGCAACATAGAGACTACTCTATCTTGAATAGTTCTATTCATCCTCTCAGCTACACCATTCTGTACTGGGGTATAAGGAGCTGTAAACTCTCTACGAATCCCTCTACACTGACAGAAAAGGCTGAATTCATGTGAGGTATACTCACCCCCATTATCTGAACGTAAAGCCTTAAGCTTAGTTCCTTTTTCAGTCTCAACTGAAGCAAGCCATTTTTTGAAAGTAGGGAATACATCATCCTTCGATTTGATAGGATATACCTAGACTTTTCTAGTAGCATCATCTATGAAAGTGACAAAGTAAAGAGAACCACCTAAGGACCTAGTGGGCATAGGACCACACACATCTGTAGGAACAAGATCTAAAGGCTGAATTGAAGAGTCAATGTGCGTTTTATGCACATTTCTGGTTTGCTTTCCATATTGACAATGCTCACAAAATGAAAAATCAGAGAAAGATAACACAGGTAAGTAGCCAGAACGAGAAAGATTTTCCATTCCACTACGAGATATATGGCCCAAACGACCATGCCAAATACAAGCCATAGGCTGTTCAGTAACAGCTAACAAGTGTTCTTTCTGTGATACAAATAAAGGGTAAAGTGAGCCAACTTTCCTTCCTTTTGCAATAACCATATTGCCCTTTGATATACGAAAGGACTGAGCATAGAAGACCACCTTGTAACCAAGGTCATCAAGTTGACCAACTGACATCAAACTGCGTGATAACTGAGGTACATGGCGTACATTATGCATAGTAAATTTTGAACCGTCAATGAACTGCACAACCACATCTCCAATCCCCACAACATCACACTGGTAAGAGTCACCAAGTCTCACGGTACCAAGAGACTTTGCTGCATAATTAGAGAACCATTCTCTATGTGGTGTCACATGGAAAGAAGCACCAGAATCTAGCAGCCAGGTGTGGGAAAGAGAATCAGCCATAAGTGCCTCAGATGGCACAATACTATCAAGTGTCAACACATCAACATCATCAGAAATAGCATTAATTTCTTCAATCTTCACAGTCGAAGTAGATGGTGCAGGTAACTGTTTAACATGCCCATCAACATTCTGTCCTTTACCTTTAGCATTCTTTAATGCATAACAGTCTTTCTTCATGTGTCCTTTCTTATGACAATAACGGCATTCAATATCCCTCTTCCTTGATTTACTTCTGCTCTTATTCCGTTGACCATTCTTTTCCTTGTTCTTGCTCCTGCCACGTTGTTGATTCTTTCCTTGGTAAGAATCACGAACATTATATGCATCTCCACTCTGAGTGCCAACCATAGATTTTCTACGAATCTCCTCACTCAAGAGTGCTCCACATATGTCATCATAGACGAGTTTACCACCTGGTGCACTATTGCTAATAGCTGTGCAAAATGTATCCCATGATGATGGCAGGGTGCATAACAGCAATACTGCTTTCATTTCATTGTCCATATCCATTTTCTGAGCCTGTAACTAGGAGAATATGGCATCAAACTCATTTAGATGAGCAGCAACACTATCTGTGTCCTTCATACGAAGGTCGTATAATTTTCTCATCAGATATACTTTATTTGATGCCGTCTCTTTTTCATATGTATTGCATAACTTCTTCCAAAGCTCCTCTGCACTTTCACAGTCTAATACTGTAAAGTAAACATTATCTGCTAGGTGCAAGCGAATGGTAGACCTGGCCATTTCATCTAACTCATCCCAATCATCTTCATCCATGTCAGCAGGCTTCTTTGAAATCCCATTTACTGGCTTCCATTGCCTTCTTTGAATCAGCACATCTTTAATCTGATTCTTCCATAGAGCAAAGTTTGTGCCATCAAATTTTCGGATCTCAAAATGGTCTTTGCCCTGCAAGTTATAGCTCCTCCTCGGAATGCTAGCACTAGACCCTGATCCACCGGATGTGCTTGAGACCTCTGATGCCATGATCGTAGAGAACTGAATAGAATGATAATGGAGCTAGAAGAGTTTAAACACCAACAAATAAGTGTATCAAGGAGTAAATCGACCACTATATAGTTGACTAAACCAGAAATCTGGAAAAATTTTGCCAGAGTATCCTCTGCAAAATTAGCATATGACTAGTGTCAAAGTATCATAAAACTGCAAGTACTAACATGTCTACCTGCATAGTGAATCACTGACTCCACTGCATATAATCAGTTACCCAATAGAAGCCAACTAGGCTTATCGAGCACCTATGAACAACTATCATACATCTCCTATGGCGAGGCTGGGTAAGTCTTCCACCCGCATCACCGAAGAGACCCCGACATCTGGGTGTCTCCCAGTTAAGAAAACCTCACCACGACCCTCTTTATCAAACGTAAAAGGCTTTATGCAAAGAACGTAACCGCTATATCAATGCCCACATGGACGTACATAAGCGGTATCCACAGAAGCGTACATGGTGTGTATGTGCTCAATATATGCAGTAAAATGACACTGAAAGGCTGAATACACAGCCCAAAAAACTAGCCAATAACACCTGCAAGTGTCTGTCAACTCTGATGTTTTAGGCTTTGAAAACCTGCATAAATTTGCAGCGACTGCTCCCACCAAAACTGAAAACCCCTCGAGAAACCTGTAGTTTTACGAGTGTGGCTGAAAATACAGCCCCAAAGGTTGATATTTATTGTCTGAGAAGTACAAGGAACACTCTTCTTGATGTTCTTGGACCTGTGTGAAGAGAACTACGTGCGAAAGTACTCCGAAATGGCTCCAAAAAATACCCCAAAATTGCTTCAGAAATAGGCTTTAAAAGCAAAAATGAAGCTTTGAGGGACCAAAACTTGTTCAAGGTAATGTCAACCTTAGTCTTTCCCCTTCTTCAAACACCACAAGAGTGTAGCTTAGTGGCAAGAGATTGCCACGGTTAAGCGAGCTCTGGGGGGAACAGTACTGGGATGGGTGACCTCCCAGGAAGTACCGGGAACCTCTATATTCCTTGATCGTTGAGGTCCTCCCTCGCGCGCAGCCAACGGCGCCAACGGTGACTTCGGTGACTCGGATGACAAGGTATGCCAAGGTCTATGCCTTGATCGCCGCCTTAGTCGTAAGCCTTGGAGAAAGCCTAGGTTGAGGTCTAGGGTTGGGGTTCGCGTACATGACATTCGCATACTCTGTGTCCCAAATAGGTTCACTCGGTTCCTCACTGTAGTAAGACTCACCATGTTCAGGAGACTGCATGTAGTAAGCGTGGGGACTATCAACATGTGTAGAATCAAAGCTATGGTCACTGTGATCACTTTCTGAGATTAATGGTGTTACTGGGACTATCGCTCTATTCAGGTTTTCTTCTGCAGCAACATACTTGACCGGAATCACATTAGTAGGAGCAGGTGGTTGCTATGCTAGCACTGGCTGGGGTCTCAGTTGGGCCTGATATTGTGGTTGGTAATTTTGCTGAGGCCTAATATACTGTTGTGGTGAATATTGACTCTGGTATCTGCCTTGTTGAGGGTATGGCTGAGGGTAGGTTTGCCTAACCGCTTGCTTATTGTATGGGCAGTCCTGTGCTGAGTGATTTGTGTACCTTCGCTCTATGGTGCAATATTGGTTGCTAAGATTCACTTGGGGTTGAGCCGTGATGGGACATGCGTTTGCCATATGGTCACCACCGCAAGTATAGCACCTCTTTACTGGGGCAAATCTAGGAATTTGTTTACTAGATACACCTAGTTTTTGAGCTACTTTTTCCGCAAGTTCCTCAATTGATGTGGATTGTGAGGAAGAGAGGCTAGAGGTACTATCTGAATCTTTGTAGATTTTGGAAAGCTCTAACTCCTCCCCTAGGTTATCCTCAATATCGATGCACATGCGTACACATTCTTCTATAGTCTGGGGGTCCTTCAAGTACACATATGATCTCAATTTGGTACTTAGCAATCCATCCAAGAATAAAGCCACTTGCTTAGCGGCCGTGGGTAACTCAGGACCAGGACATCGCTCCAAATATTGCCTAAATCTTCTTCCTGTAAGTCTCACAGTCTCTTGCGGGGTCTGCTTGAAGCTGTATATCAATGAGGAAGTATTATGCCTTATGCCACTTTTAGAGAATTCAATAATGAATGCCTCTAGAAGTTGATCTATGCTTCTAAACTGCCTCTCGTTTAGTGGCTGAAACCATGTCAGGGCAGTGTTCCTAAGGGTTAAACCAAAGGTATTGTACTGCGTGAACAGGTCTTCAACTTGTTCAGCTCTCAAGACTTGCTTAAACTCAGCTACATGATCGTAGGGGTCTCCAGTGCCATCGAAGTAGTTTTTCATGGACTTAACTAGCTGGGTCGGTCTCAAGGTCCTCGTGTGCTCTCTCGGTCTTGGCAAAGGGAAATCATCGGCATTTCTTCGATTCCCTAGGGCTCTATGTCCCTCAGGTTCCCCTCTATTCGTTTCCGTTCTCGTTCTTTCTCTTCCCCAAGAGTTGGCAAAGCTTACCTCAAGTCTCTCTCGACTCCTTTCTCTTTGAGTCCCATGAGCTTGAGATGTTCCAGCTCCTTGGAGACCAAAGGCCACATTCGATCTTGGTTGGGGGAAGATAAATTCTCCTTTCCAAGTGTAAGCATGCCTATCATTTTCTGTAACCCCAAAGATCCTCTTTGAAGAGTGATCCAAGTAGGTCACTCTTCCTGGAATATCAGGATCTTTGAACTCGTATATCATGATTGTTCCTACCTCACTCGGCTCATGAGGTCTATATCTCCAAAAGGCTTCTTCCGTCTCTTGGTTCAAGAGGAGATCTATGCTCTTATTATCTTGGGGAACCCACTCTGGTGTGATAATCCTCGTGAGAACAGATTTGCCTCGGGGGGTTCTAGGTTCTTCGCCCATGTTTCCTTGCTCTAGGTCACCTAAGTCCGTTTCCGGGACCACATTCCCAAATTCATCTGTCCTATCGGGATGACTGGTGACTACATATATTGTCCCTTCCTTGTCCAAGTATGCTCCATTTTCAAACTTGACAGCTGGGCGCTCTAGTCCAATGGATTGGTCAGGGTTTTTAATTTGGACCACCGCTCTTCCTAGGCCGTCCTCATAGATGCTAGCACCTAATCGGTTGGTCCTAAGGTACTCGAGTTGCATCTTGTAAGGGCCTTCCACCCTATGTAAATATGGCATCCCAGAACTTCCTGTAGGTCTCTCCATACCGTGGGACATCTCAGACTCGCTAGTCTCAGATCTAGGGTAATACAAATGATGGCTCAACTGTTGGGCCCAAGACCTAGCAGTATGATTAATACTAGCCTCTGAAGATCTAAGACTTTGTCTGTCTCTCCCTAGGTGTCTACCTGACCTAAGGTTCATATGCCCTTTGTATGTTGCTGATTCTCAGTCACTTGTTCCTTTTAAGTTCCTTTGGATGGGTTTTCTTCTTTTTAATTAAGCGTCATCAGGAGCACTTTCGTGTGTCGTACTTGATGTTCTGTGTGTGCTTAGTTTAAGTTCTTTTCCTTTAAGTTATCCCTTGACTACAATTTAGCCTACCCTTCCACTTGAGAAATTAAGGGCTCTTCAAACTTGAGTGTTCCTATCGTGCCCCTAGTCAATCAGAACAACTACTCACACTTAGCCTATGCTAAGAATAGACTGAGGGGGTTAAGTGATGTTCCAACCTCAAGTCGCTCCTCCTGGCGATGCTGGTCTACCCAGGAAGCACGTTCCCAAGCTTGTTCGCCCTGGCACTTACTTTGCTTTCTCCAAGAGCTCTCGATGATCCTGTAAGAATCCCAAGTTTAGCTTCAACTTGATCCTTCAATTGACAGAAAATTTATTTCAGACACTTTTTTAATGACCCTTGTTCCCCCTTTTGTATTGCTAAAAGTTTCCTCTAGAGCTCCCTTTGTGTTCCTACCCCTCAGTGTGTCAACTTCCAAATATCATATCTGAAAGTCAATGCATTATTCTTATAAAAAATAGTTGAGGGCGCGTAGTATATGCCACGAGCTTTCCGACAAGCCCTAGAGCTCAAAAAATGGATTTCGTATGAAAAAGTTATGACCGTTCAGGGTTTAGGGGGTAAAACAGACAAACAGAACCTTTCAGGAGTTTTAATGCATTTTTCTAAGGCCTTTGCAAGTGTGTGAGTATTTGAGAGTGCAAATATGCCCAAAAGTTAGCCTAAATTTCCAAAAAATTTACCCCTTAATTTTTGCCGAAAATGTCTGTCTATCCCGATAGACGGTGTCTGTCGCGATAGACACAAGCTGTCGTGGGGGGCTGTCTGTCGCGATAGATGGTGTCTGTCGCGATAGACGGTGTCTGTCGCGATAGACGGGTCTGTCGCGATAGACGGTGTCTGTCGCGATAGATGGGTCTGTCGCGATAGATGTGTCTGTCGCGATAGATGGGTCTGTCGCGATAGATGGGTTTGTCGCGATAGACGGTGTCTATCGCGATAGATGGGTCTGTCGCGATAGACGGGTCTGTCGCGATAGACGGGTCTGTCGCGATAGACGGGTCTGTCGCGATAGACGGGTCTGTCACGATAGACGGTGTCTATCGCGATAGATGGGTCTGTCACGATAGACTGAAAAAACGCAAATTTTTGAGAAACTTCTAGTGATTTGGGGTGCTCTAATGGTGTAGGTTACCGTGCCAAACACGCATTCACAAAATAATAAGTTTTTTTGTCTGTCGCGACAGACTGAGGTCGTCATCCCGGGACCTGTGCAGAGTCTGTCGTACCTGCGCACACTGCTGGAGAAGGTGGTACAGCTAGTTCCTGCAACAAAAGCTCAAAAACACACCAAAAACAGATAGCATGCAAGCTCTTTCTCGCTCTCTCTCACAATGAAATGAGGGAAATGAGGTGGGGAGTGTAATATGACCAAAAAACTGAAATTTTTTGTGGAGATGGAGATGGAGGTGGGAGATGGTGGGGATGATGATGGTGATGATGGTGATGCGAAAGTAAGGAAAAAATGAAGAAAAATAAAGAAAAGGAAGGATATTACCTATAACTCCAATGTCTCAACTCGATGTCTTACCATCACACGCTCGTCCTCGAAGCTCTCTCCCCGGCAACGGCGCCAAATTTGGTGTCACTATAGCACAATGGTGAGTACCAACGTGAGAAGATTCACCTCATAATTGTCAATCCGTGGAGACGTGAGTTCTAGTATGAAGACTATGAGCAAGTGAAGGCACAAGTGTGTGAGTGAGAAGCATACAAGCGTGCACACACATACACACACACGTGCACACAAGGCAAGAACAAGGAGAGGAACAATGGAGTTCTTTGCATTAGTCAAAAAGTCTCTTACATAAGCTCAAATCACAAACAATCTACCCCCAAAAATGAGCTCTCTAGCTCTTTTTATAGTTTTCTAACTAGCTTTGATCTTGTCCAGACCTAGTGTCCGGCCTAGTTAAAAATTAGGTTCTAGAGCCTATTTGAGGGCTCAAACGAAGTCTAAAAATTATGAAAATTGATATGTAGCTAATTCTACTACTCCTCAAGCTCGAGGACTCGTCGGCTTGAACAAAATGGAGTCTATTCTCCCAAAAACGGAATTTACAATGTTTGTGTAGTGATTAAAATCACTTGAGTTGTAAATGGAAAAATGATTGGGCCTTGTTGCCGTATTGTGCATGACTGCTCCGTTGTGCTAGTATGCTCTTCATCTGGCTTGTATGCCAACAGATGGTATCAACTACCCATTATGGGCTTATATGATGCGACATGTGTTGGTTGCAAAAGGACTGTGGAACATTATGCAGGGTGTCGAAAAACGTCCTATCACACCTGCAACTGTTACAACTGCAGGTACTGAAGCTGATGCAAAAGGTGTCGAAGATGGTGATATTCTGCATATTCCTATTCGTGTTGCGGTTTCTGCTGCACCTACTACAGAGCAAATTTGTTGGGATGGCAGAGATGCCTAGGCACATGCATTGATAGCTTTGTCTATCAAACGTGCCATTATTTCTCATATTCGCTCTTGCAGAACAGCTAAGGATGCTTGGGATACACTTACCACATTGTACCAAGCTAGGAATGAGGCTCGTGTTGCTTACCTCCGAAAACAGTTGGAGAGTGAGCACATGAATGAAGGTGATTCTATGGAAAATTTCCTAACAAAGATCAAAGACTTGAAGGAATAGTTGATTTCTGCTGATGAGGTTATACCAGATAGCTCACTTGTGCAGACCGTTTTGAATGGTCTTCCTGATTCATATCAGAGTTTTGCTTCTACTCTTTGGTTGATGATGAAAGGCAATCCAAATTCCTTGTCATTTGAGGAGTTAGTCTATGTTCTGTTGCAGGAGGATCAGTCCAGGCAGAATAGGTCCATTACGCGTGTTGCAGATCAAGCTTTCCTGGCTAGTCAGAAGGGCAAAGGAAAGTGGAGCTCTTCTACTAGTAAGCAGAAATCTGCAAATGGTGCACATTCGAAGAAACAAGACAAAGATGAGAAAAAATCCAAAAAGCAGAAATTGTTTTGTAAGTACTGTAAAGGGAACGATCATATCATAAAGAAATATCCAAAACTGGCTGCAAAAGAGGCAAAGAAGAAAGAGGTTGGAATGGTTGTTGCAGAAGCCTCTACACCAAAAACAGAGTCTGCTAATCTTGTGCAAGAAGAAGAATGGGCATTTACTAGTGTTTTCAGTTTTGACCCATCTTCTCATGAGAAGTGCATGTCTATAGTAGACTAAGATGTTTGGTACTTTGACACTGGGGCGACCAAACATATTACCTCGCAGTGCAGTTTCTTCTCTTCACTCGAGCCTGCCCCTACAAGGAATACTGTTACAACTCCTCTTATCCTGTTATGGGAGTTGGTAAGATCATTTTGACTACTGCTGATGGTAGTTCTTTCACTTTGTCAGATGCTTTATTTGTGCCAGGGATCAAGAAGAACCTGTTATCAGTTTCTGCATTAGCCAAGATTGGCTTGGTTGTGAAATTTATTGATAACAGGTGTATAGTTCATGATCTGTCAAATGGCGATGTGATTATTGCTTCTGGCATTTTATGTCGTGGGTTGTATAAGCTCATAGACTATGAAAGATCTGTAAATGATTTGGCATGTGCAGTAAATGATTCTCAGACTATGTCAGATGCAAAGCTTTGGCATGCACACTTTGGTCATTTGCATTTTGCTAGTTTGCTATGCCTGCAAAAATCTGAAATGGTGTCCTCTTTGCCCAAACTTGAGGCACTTGGAAAACATGTTTGCGAAGGCTGAATTTTGGGCAAAGTGCAGCGTTCATCCTTTCCAAAAGATGGTTCAATTCGGGCTACTAAAAAATTGAAGCCTATACATAGTGATGTCTGTGGTCCTATGCAAACAACTTC
This sequence comes from Ceratopteris richardii, assembly GCA_020310875.1. Classification (NCBI taxonomy): domain Eukaryota; kingdom Viridiplantae; phylum Streptophyta; class Polypodiopsida; order Polypodiales; family Pteridaceae; genus Ceratopteris; species Ceratopteris richardii. Next base: position 30,259,133 of record CM035407.1, read on the forward strand.
TTTTGGGAATTATCTTTACTTCGTGACTTTCATCGATGATTTTTCGAGGCATGCATGGGTATATCCATTGAAGGCAAAGTCTGAAGTGTTCATGTGCTTCAAACAGTTTTTGGTTTTGGCTGAAAATCTGTCAGCATGTAAAATGGGCACCCTCCGTTCTGATCGAGGGGGGGAATATATGTCTTTCGATTAATGCATTTCTGGCTGAACGTTGTTGGGAAAGATGGATGGATGATCCAGGAAACTGAGTAGGCACTACTAAACCTGCTTTGTACCAGCCCTCTTTTGCTTCAGACTTGATTAGTGGACTTCCTTAGCTTTCCAATGACACCAAGAAATGGCCTATGTCCTTTGGAAATGATGTGTGCAATGATTGAATCAAAACACATAACTTTGGAAGTCACAAATTCAAGAAAACCTTCTATTTTTGTCTAGACACCTGCTGGATGTTTTGCTCAGTGTGACCAACACAGTAGCAATTGATAAAATTCCTTCTAGGGGTATTCAATTAGCTTAGTAAGCTAACATTTGCAAGTGGAATGATGTAAAAAGACAAACTATGCTCAGAGAAATTAATTTAGCAAGATTAGCTATACCCCCAACTTTTTAGGACTGTAGCAGAAATAGACCAGTAAGCACCTCGACGATGATTTCTCTGAATCTGCTGAATGAAATGTCTTCAATTTTCGACAGCATATAGTAGACTTCCAGATGAATCCAACAAGCTTTGAATCACTGAATTTGCAGTAGTATTGACCGAGATATGCCCTTGACAAGTTGACAGACTTTTGAGTAGACTAGCAGAGAATACAGAGATGAATGATGTAAATGTATCTAGTAATTCACATTTGTATACGATCCCATTAGCATGTCTAGCATTGCCAAATGGTGTAGAGAGGTGTAGGCTATGGTGTAGTCCTTACACACACTCAAACTCAGTAGAGTAAGCCTCGGGAATGAAGAGATCTACCCGCGACTTTTCAAAGTACATTTTTATAAGATATGTGTAAACATTTGAATTCAAATTCAAATTTTGGCTCCCTATGATCAAGGTCCTAAAAGCTTGGAGATATTCTCTCAATCAAATAGGCTACTTTTTCCACGACTCACTTTGGTAGGTGATTACAAAAAATTCCAAGTCATTTTGACTTTTACAATTGAGATAAAGTGGTAATTAACCATTAGCGTATGTTCCTATGGTTCTTCATGTATGTAGAGTCTTCATGATAACTTCCAAGACAAATGTGTAGGCTTGTGAGTTACACCAACAGCTCCCCCTCAAGCCAAACATTTTGGCTTAAGTCTTCATCTTCATTCTTTAAGTATGTCCTGCAATCCAATAATAGATTTGAATCTGCAAAGTTTTGTTCCATCCAAAGCTTTAGTCATTAAATCTACACATTGCATGTTGGTTGAGACATAGGTCAACTAAATATCTTTGCTTAGCAACTTCTCCCTCACATAATGATAATGAACTTCTATGTGTTTTGTCCTAGCATGATAGATAGGATTAGCTGCAAGGTGAAGAGAACTTGTATTATCTCCAAAGATAATTGGAGGCCTAGTATATAAGCCCAATTTTGTGTACAAAAGCTTAATCCAAATTGCTTCTTGAGTGGCATTAGCTAGCCCTCTATACTCTGCTTCTGTAGAAGACAATGCTACAGTTAGTTGCTTCTTTGCAGACCATGAAATTGGTTTGTCATCTGCAAAAGAAATGTATCCTGAAGTGCTTCTCCTATCATCCTTGCATCCTGCCCAATCTGCATCTGAATAAACTTTTATGTCAATATCTGAAGTGTAAGGAAAATACAAACCATGGTTCTATGTACCCTTGAGATACTTCAAGATCCTTTTGGCAGCCTCTAAGTGAGGTATCCTTGGTTTGTGCATAAATTGACTTAGCACACTAACTCCATATGCAATATCAATTCTAGTTAAGGTAGCATAGTTTAAACTACCCACCATACTTTGATAACCTGTAATGCCTTGGACTTCATCACCTTCATGGGCACTTAGCTTTAGGTTCACCTCCATTGGAGTGTTTGTTGCTTTAGCATCCTGCAAGTGAAATTTCTTCAACATATCCTATACATACTTTTTCTGAGTAATGTATATTCCTGAATTAGTGTAAACTAATTCAAGTCCCAAAAAATACTTCAATAATCCAAGATCATTGATCTTGAACTCCTTCATCATCTAGCTTTTGATATTTCTGATTCCACTGACATCATTACCTGTAATGATGATGTCATCAACATAAACACAGGGATAGATTACCTCTGAATTACTTCTCTTAATGAACAGAGAAGTGTCAGCCTTGCTCATGACAAAACCTTGGTCTTGGAGGTAGGTTGTTAGCCTGTAATTCCATGCCCTAGGTTCCTGCTTCAATCCATATAAAGCCTTCTTTAATTTGCAAACATAAGTTACCTTCTTAGGGTCTTCATAGCCAGGAGGTTGTGACATATAAACCTCTTCTGAAATCCATCCATTCAAGAAAGCATTCTTGACATCCAATTGGTACATGTTCCAATTCTTTGATGCAGCCACACTAACCAACACTCTGATTGTTGGCATCTTGGCAACTGGAGAAAATGTCTCTTCATAGTCAATGCCTTGGGTTTGTGCAAAACCCTTGGCTACTAATCTGGCCTTGTACCTGTTAATTGTACCGTCAGAATTTCTTTTCAATTTATAGATCCATCTGGATCCTATTACCTTCATGGAGTTCTTTTTGGGTACTAACTCCCATGTATCACTTTCCTTGAGTGCTTCAATCTCCTCATCCATAGCTTCTTTCCATTCTGATTTGGTGATTGCTTCTTCATATGAACCTGGTTCTTCATTTGACAAATACTTTGCAAGATAAACTGAATGTTTAGTAACAAGAGATGTATCATACCCATATCTGATAGGTTTTTTGCTTTCTCTCTGAGATCTCCTGATTGATTGAGTTGAAGATTCAGGTATGTCTTCAAGCTTCTTCATCTTCATTTTGCCTTTGGACTTCCATGCCTTGAACTCTTCAAGGTTGATAGTATCTTCATCATCTGAACTTGACTCTCCATCCTGAGTAGGTTCCTCCTTTGTAAGTTTTGGAAATTCTTCTTCCAAATCATAGGGTAATCTGACCTTCCTGCATTCATTCTCATACCAAGAATCATTCTCATCAAAGATCACATCTCTGCTTACCATAAATCCCTTATTGGTAGGGTTATAAAACCTGTAACCTTTTTGATTTAGATCATATCCAATGAAAATGCATTTTTCAGCCTTTGGATCTAGCTTACCTCTTACTTGAGAAGGACTGTGCACATATGCTACACATCCAAAAATTTTGCAATGATCTAATGATGGTCTCTTACCATGCCAAGCTTCATAGGGTGTCATACCATCAAGTGACTTTGATGGTAACCTGTTTATGAGATAGGTGGCAGTAGAGACACTCTCTGCCCGTAGATAGTTAGGCAACTTTTTCTCATTAAGCATAGATCTAGCTGTTTCAACAATTAACCTATTTCTTCTTTCAGCTACCCCATTCTCTTGAGGAGAATACCTTGTGGTTATCTCTCTTTTGATGCCTCTGTCCTGCAAGAAGTCCTCAAATTCATTGGAGAAGTACTCACCTCCTCCATCTGACCTTAGCCTCTTCAATCTACAATATGACCAACACTCATTAAGTTCTTTGTAATGGTTGGTACATAGAGTACCCTGCTTAACAAATTCTGATTACCATCACAAGTTTTAACATTACCAACTTTAACCACTGAATGTTTTGTATCATCACCTCTTTGAACTTGATGTTTACCTTTTGGTTCCTCAAGATCAGAGAGTAGTGCCACATTACCAGCCACATGATTTGAACACCCTAAATCAATATAAAATAAGTGATCATCATTTGTACCTGACTTTGAAGTCATGTTCATAATCAAGAGAGAGTCATCCTGCTCCTCTGTGTAGTTGTTGTAGTCCTTTCTGTTTCTAAATCCCCCTTGGTAGTTGCCATTGTAATTGTTGTTGTAGTTGTTGTTGTAATTGTTGTTGTGGCCTTGGTGATGGTTGAACCTTCCTCTTGACTGTGAGTATCCACCTCTTTGGTAGCCTCTTCCTCTCTGATTTTTGTGATTCCTGTAACACTCATCTGTGGTGTGATTTGACAAACCACAAATGTTACATGGTGATGTGTTATAGGATCTCCCCCTACCTTGCTTACCTCCTCTGCCCCTACCTCTTGAAGATCTATCTCTTCCTGCATAATTTGCTTGGGAGGTAGAGCCTTCATCTTCCATCTTCTTACTTTTGTCGTTATCCTTAGACTTCTTATCAGTGTATAGGGCAGAACAGTTGTTACCTTTGGATGTATCTCCACTCTTGGTGAGCTTTGCTTCATGTGTGAATAGTTGACCCATGAGAGTTGTGAGATCTGGAGTGTGCATGTCCATGTAGAGATCCATTGCAGTGGTGAAGCTTTCCCACTTGTCATCAGCCTTGATCCCATTGATTACGTGCCTCACAATCTGTTCTTCTTCAATTTCTTCTCCTATGCTTGCTAACTGATCTGCAACATCTTTGATCTTGGTCACACATTCTGAAACAGCTTGCTTAGGTTGCTTCCTTAGTGTTGTGAACTCAATCCACAACTGATTTTTCCTAGCCCTTGTATTGGAGGAAAAATATGATGACAAGGTTTCCCAAGTCTCTTGGGAAGTCTTACAATTTTTGATATGAGGTAAAAGAAAGTCAGATATAGAGTTAAGTAAATAAGACCTTGCCAATGCATCCTTTGCACACCATGTGTTGATTTTTTCTTGTTCCTCCTTGGTAGGCAGACCTCTTGCTTTGAATAAGGGCAATTCCTCATCTCCGGAGATGTATCCATAGAGACTCCTTCCTTGTAAGTAGGTCTTCATCCTTAGAGACCAAGCTTGATAATTGTTCCTGTCCAATTTGTCAATAAATGAAGGAAAACCATCTCCCATTTTACCTTATTTGCTCTGATACCACTGTTGGGAAAGATGGATGGATGATCCAGGAAACTGAGTAGGTACTGCTAAACCTGCTTTGTACCAGCCCTCTTTTGCTTCAGACTTGATTACTGGACTTCCTTAGCTTTCCAATGACACCAAGAAATGGCCTATGTCCTTTGGAAATGATGTGTGCAATGATTGAATCAAAACAGATAACTTTGGAAGTCACAAATTCAAGAAAACCTTCTATTTTGGTCTAGACACCTGCTGGATGTTCTACTCAGTGTGACCAACACAGTAGCAATTGATAAAATTCCTTCTAGGGGTATTCAATTAGCTTAGTAAGCTAACATTTTCAAGTGGAATGATGTAAAAAGACAAACTATGCTCAGAGAAATTAATTTAGCAAGATTAGCTATACCCCCGACTTTTTAGGACTGTAGCAGAAATAGACCAGTGAGCACCTCGAAGATCATTTCTCTGAATCTGCTGAATGAAATGTCTTCAATTTTTGACAGCATGTAGTAGACGTCAAGCTGAATCCAACAAGCTTTGAATCACTGAATTTCCAGTAGTATTGACCGAGATATGCCCTTGACAAGTTGATAGGCTTTTGAGTAGACTAGCAGAGAATACAAAGATGAATGATGTAAATGTATCTAGTAATTAACATTTGTGTACAATCCCATTAGCATGTCTAGCATTGCAAAATGGTGTAGAGAGGTGTAGGCTATGGTGTAGTCCTTACACACACTCAAACTTAGTAGAGTAAGCCTCTGGAATGAAGAGATCTACCCGCGACTTTTCCAAGTACATTTTTATAAGATATGTGTAAACATTTGAATTCAAATTCAAATTTTGGCTCCCTATGATCAAGGTCCTAAAAGCTTGGAGATATTCTCTCAATCAAATAGGCTATTTTTCCACGACTCACTTTGGTAGGTGATTACAAAAAATTCCAAGTCATTTTGACTTTTACAATTGAGATAAAGTGGTAATTAACCATTAGCATATGTTCCTATGGTTCTTCATGTATGTAGAGTCTTCATGATAACTTCCAAGCCAAATGTGTAGGCTTGTGAGTTACACCAACAAACGTGGGATAAAACGCCAATGTACAGTGCCGTATACACCTCAACAGAATGGATTTGTTGAACGAAAGAATAGGTCACTCATGGAGATGGCGAGGTGTATGGTTAAGAGTCAGGCTTTAGGACATAGTTTCTGGCTTGAGGCTGTCATGTGTGCAACATATGTACTGAACAGGTGTCCCACTAAAGCGCTACAGTCTATCACTCCATATGAGGCTTGGCATGATCACAAGCCATCTGTTGCTCATCTGCCTGTTTTTGGTTGTTTGGCATATGCATTAGTGCCTGAACAACATCGCAGAAAATTGGATGATAAAGCAATAAAATGTATTTTTGTTGGGTACAGTTCTGAAAGTAAAGGCTATCGTCTGTATCATCCACAGAGTAAACACATTGTGGTTAGCTGTGATGTTGTTTTTGTGGAAGTTGCTATTCAGCCATTGCTTTCATGTACTAAGGAGACATCTGTTAGCTCCAAAGACATGTATGATCCTTTGCTGCCTCTTTTTACAGGTGGACAATCTAATGCCAGTCCTAATGAGGCAACTTCTCAGCCTTTGGAGGTTTCATGTGATGATGCAGATAATTCCATTTCTGATGGAGATGTACATGATGCACTTATTGATGAGAGAGCTGATATTGAGCAGGAAATAACTATGCCAAAATGGCTGGTGCAGACCTTGCGTGACAGCAAATTAGATGCACCTCTATCATATCGTACTTGTTCAGGCTCTCATAGTGCCTCTTTTGCATCAGATTTCTATGCTATGGCTGCATCTAGTCTCTGTGATGAGAATGAGCCTGTTTCGTTTGATGAAGCACAAAATTCAGAAAATTGGATGGCTGCTATGCAATCTGAATATGATGCTATAATGAAGAATGATAACTTTCTCTTTATGTGACTTGCCTCCTCGCACGAAGGCCATTGGCACTAAGTGGGTATACAAGCTGAAGCATAAACCGGATGGTACAGTTGATACGTATAAGGTTAGGTTTGTTTCAAAGGGTTATGCATAGGAAAGAGGCATTGATTTTGATGAGACCTTTGCACCTACATGCCGTATGACTACTGTTCGGAGCATCTGTGCACTTGTAGCTCATCATGGTTGGAATGTACATCAGTTGGACATTAAAACATCATTTCTGAATGGTGACTTGCATGAAGAAGTGTATGCTTTTCAGCCCCACGGCTTTCTGTAGAAAGGGCATGAAAACGAGGTGTGCAGGTTAAAGAAGGCATTATATGGTTTAAAGCAAGCACCACGTGCTTGGTATGAGAAGATACATGCCTATCTGGTTGCACATGGTTTTGAAAATAGTCCAACTGAAAGCACCTTATATGTTAAGCGTGCTATTGATGTGCTTCTAATCATTGTTGTCTATGTTGATGACATGCTGCTCACTGGTCCTATTGAGAAGCATATTGTTGATTTTAAGGCTGATTTGCATGCCTCATTTGAGATGTCCGATTTGGGGCATTTGCATCACTATTTGGGCATCCAGTTTATGCAAGTTGATGGTGGAATGGCGTTGTGTCAAACGAAATATATTGACACATTATTGCAGCATTTTGGCCTTGAAGACTGTAAGCCTATTGCCACTCCTATGGAGACATGTTTAGGATTGAGTCTTCATGATACTAGAGATGCATTTGATGTTGTTCTCTATCAGCAGGCTGTTGGATGCTTGATTTACTTATGCATTACTCAACCAGATATTCAGTTTGTTGTCTCACAGATGAGCAGGTTTATGCATTGCCCAGGAGTCAAACATTGGTAGGCAGTTAAGCGCATCTTTTGCTATTTGAGTGGTAATCGACTACTTGGGTTGTTTTATCCCAAGGGGGATCACTACCACCAGATTTGCATGCTTTTTCTGACTCTAATTGGGTTGGTTGCTATGACACTCGTGTGTCCACTAGTGGCTTTTGCTTCATGCTTGGTAGCTCATGTATATCTTGGTTGAGCAAGAAGCAGCCTACTGTGGCCACTTCGAGTTGTGAGGTTGCGTATAGGGCAGCTTTCAGAGTGACTGTTGAGTGTTTGTGGCTCAGACGCCTTATGGATGATTCGGGTGTTGGCCAGACTTCTGCCACCACCATGTTTACTGACAGTCAGAGCGCATTGGTAGTTGCGAGGAACCCTGTGTTCCATTCTCACACTAAGCACATTGAGGTGCATTGTCACTATGTCAGGGAGAGGTTCTCTGTTGGGTAGATCAGCTTGGCATATGTGCCCACGTAGGTGAACATTGTGGACCTTTTCACGAAGGCTTTGCCTAGGGAGAAGTTTGAAGCTTTCCGCAAAGCTTTGGGCTTACTTCCTTTTGTGGAGTGATTTCCACATAGCTTGGCCCTTCCTTATACATGAGTGCCAGCTCCTTGTTCACCGCATCACTCCCAGGGGGGATTTGTTGATATATTTGGGTAGTGATGTGTGTGAACACACTAGGACTGCTAGGGCACTTTTTTCCCTCTTTAGGAGGTTTTTTTCCCCCAGCTTGTATATATGCCTATTGACCTAATGGGCTACTTATCTTTGTACATTCTCTAGTAATACATTCAGTATTGTGTGTTGTGCTCCAAGATTCTTCTTCTTCCTTGTGGTGTTCGCGTGCTTCCATAGACATCTAACTCTAACATATCAAAATCTTTTGGATCTAGTGCACACAGATGTGTGGGGTCCAAGTAAGTAGCCATCTATATCAGGCTTAAGATATTATGTGTCTTTCATAGATGATTTTAGCAGGTGGACCATTCTATTTTCCATGAAGGAAGTATGTTGCTCTTGTTGAAAACCAAACATGTAGGACTTTGAAAAGACTCAGATCAGATGGTGGAGGAGAATACGTCTCTTCTGAATTTGATGCTTATTTGCATGAAAGAGGCATTAAAAGGGAAGTCACTACAAGGTATACACCCGAACTCAATGGTGTAACAGAGAGGAGAAACAGAGCTAGTGTTGAAGCTGCAAGGTCCATGCTCAATGAAAAGGTATTGCCAAACTACCTATGGGTAGAGGTTGTGTCTGCAACCACATATATCATAAATAGACTTCCATCTAAGTCACCAGATGGAACCACTCCGTATGAAGTGTGGAATGGAAGAGGACCTAGATATGAGGATGCACATCATCCTAACTATGTATGCAAATTAAAGAAAGCCTTGTATGGATTGAAGCAAGCTCCAAGAGCTTGGAATTTCAGATTGGTGACTTATTTGCAAGACCAAGGATTCAAAGCTAGCAAGGTGGATACCTCTTTGTTCATAAAGAGGAATGGATCTGAAGTGATCTATCTATGTGTGTATGTTGATGATATATTAGCAGAGGGAATGATCTTGAAGGAATCAAACAGATAAAGAGTCAAATGAAGGAGGAGTTCAAAATAAGTGATCTTGGACCACTCACTTATTTTCTTGGATTGGAGTTAATCTACACAGGTTCATGTATATACATCACACAAAGGAAGTATGTGCATGACATGCTCATCAAGTTCAAGATGGAAAACACTAAGTGTGCGGGTACACCTATGGAGCAAAATCATAAGCTTAGTGCTTATGAAGGAGAGCCAATTGAAGACATCACAAGCTATCAAAGCTTGGTTGGAAGTTTGACCTATGCAACACTCACCAGGGTGGATATATGTTATAGTGTTAGTATATTGAGTCAATTTATGCATAAGCCAAGAAGACCACATATGGAAGCGGCCAAGAGAGTCCTCAAATACCTAAAGGGGACCATGAATGAAGGTTTATTTTATCAATTTACTTCAGATATTGAGCTAAAGGCCTACTGAGATGTGGATTGGGCCAGATCTAAAGATGATAGAAGCAACACATTTGAGTATGTATCATTTGCAGGTTCAAAAATCATTTCTTGGTCATCCAAGAAGCAACCAACAATGGCATTATCTTCTACTAAAGCCGAATATAGAGGTTTGGCCAATGCAACTCACGAAATCATGTGGTTAAAATCTTTGTATACAGATCTTGGACTTCATTCTTCAACACCTCACATTTTTGGCGACAACACAAGCTCACTAGATCTTGGTGCTAATTTGGTATACCATGCTAGAACCAAGCATATTGAAGTCCACTACCATTATGTAAGGGAGAAGCTAATGAGCAAGGATATTCAACTATCCTATGTCTGTACAGATATGCAATGTGCAGACATGTTGACTAAAGCTCTTCATGGTACAAAGTTGAGTAGATTCAAGTTTATGATTGGCTTGCAGGAAATCAAGGACAATTGAAGACTTATTTGGAGGCCAAGCATGTTAGGCTTGAGCGAGAGCTGTTGGTGCATTTTACCCAAGCCTATATGCTTGATATTATTTGATTTATGTTGATTTGTAGTCATATGTGTAGACATATGAACACCTCTTGTAAAAGAGTACATTTTATCTCTTGTAATTGTAAAAGAAAGGATGGCTTAAGTCATCCATGACGGTAAAGGCAAATTCGTGACTTCAATTACCTAAAACCACGAATCCATTAGCTGAGGGACTATTTCCTGATTCCTAGCATCACTTTTAGGTGAAGTTATTTGAATTCAAACTCAAAACTACCTCCAAATGTAGCTATGAAAGGAGCAAGAAGGAAGTCGCCAAAGTAGTGCTTGATTCGTGACCATTTCATGCCCATTTGTAGAGATTGAAGAGCTTACTCCATAGCTCTATAAGTCTACTCCCATTGTGCAAGTATTCATTGCCAGTGGGGTTGAAATCGTATGTGAATCTATACATTCATAATTTATTTCTTCTCTGATTTGGTCTCTGCTATACTCACTCACAACAATAAACTTCAGGAGTTCATATCCCAGGCTATACGTATCCTTTTTCAGATTTTTAAGGTGTACCCGATAGCTCTCTAAGTTTATTCTATGCTCACAAAATGTCATGTCCATTGGAGTTATCATTTGTGAGAAATCTGCATTTTACTGCTCCCTGGTCTATCTTTGCAGAGCCCAAAAATGGCAGGAGTGTTCCAAATTTTGCTAAAACGTTTTCACAATGCTCAATTGATCAATTGAAGTGTTTTAACTTGGATTGGAAAGCTTTTTAAGTCTATTTTCAATGTTCAAAAGGAATGTTTCTAATTCTTAAGAGATTGAGAGCACTGTTCATTTTTTCCAATAGGTGTATGTACAAAAATAACAAGTTTTGGGAGCTAGTCATTTTGCAATTAGTGTGTCTTGACTCAAACATTTGAGATACTTGTTCCAAAGCACTTGGGTGTTTTTTCTTGTGGATTTAGGAAGCTCAAAGGGTTTACTAACCAACTCAAAAGTCTTAGTTGGCTGGTGTGAAGCTGTTGTAGCAACACCAATTTATCTTCAGGTTGCATCCACAATCTCTCTCCACAAGGTTTTTGGACCATATATTGGAGTGTAACAAATAATTACCCTATAGTCTTTGTCTTCTAGAATCTCTAAAAAAATGTTATGTGTAAAGCATCATATGTTGCAAAATGGTGTGCTACAAACTCCATTAGCCAGTACTGCTTCTCCTCCCAATGTTGCATGGAATATCTGACATTTCCATGCATCATCTTGTCCACCATCCAAGAGATCATACTAGGTCTCAAACAATCGGACATATACATCTGGATCTTCATCCATTTTTCCATTAAGTTGATTGAAGTACATGTCATTGATACCTTGCACTGGAACCACCATTTGGTGTGCTAGTTGTACTTACTCCTTTGCACTACCAGTAATTATCAGAGTGATTTTTGTTTCAACCGTTGTAGTTTCTCTACCTAGGCAAAATCTAAAAATTCAATGATCATGTTAGAATCCTCTATAGTCCTTCCTAGTTCTTGCACTAATGCTTCTGTCGAGCGTTGACTTCCCACCCCTTCTACCCACAACCTTTTTGCTTCAAATGTAGCCTTGACCTCTCACAACTGAGTGATTAATGGCTATGGAATTAAACCTTGCTCAACAAGAGAAAGGATTCATTCGAGTATAGGAACATTTCTTGCTACCCCTATGGTAGTCTCTTTTGCCAAATTTCATATCACTTCCTTCATAATCATTAACAGTTCACTCATAAACGTGTGAAAACTTGGTTCTCGATCGAGTTGGCATGGTCTATCTTTATCATTCTAAAGATCTTGCAGTGATATATTCTATAACCTACAATAATTTAGTGACACCCAATCCCATCATGGTTGCCAAAATGTTTACTGCTTATCTACACAGTATCTAGGGTTCGCGTAATTGGGGTTACTTAGAGTAACTCAGTGCATTTCTATTTCCTAATCATAAATTACAATACATACTTTATTGCATTAAGACTAACTAACAAATAAAGGAATGAGTCATCGAACATTACTCAGAGATAGGACAATTGCAGATAGAAGAGTTAGTGTGTAACTTTGCACACATATCTCAAACAAGATGACAATTGGCATGTGCCACCAACAATTTGTCTTCCTTACAAATAAACTTCCATAAAATGGTTATAAAGCAATAGATGGTTATGGAAAAAGTTATTAAATACAACTTGGATATCCGCACTAGTGGCAGCATAACAGAAGTGCATGCCCTATAATTTCATCAATCTATTTTATTTCAATCAATTGGAAACTCCCAAAAAAACACCTATCATTAAAAGTAAATGTAAGGTTTCCAATGTATCCTTTCCTATGGTTTAGTTATCCATTGTCCATATCTATAAGTCTTGTTATTTGCATATTTTGGGGTATCCCTAGTTTCTATACCAATTTGAAAGATAGAAAACAATGCGTAGTATGTGATTTGATTAGAAATATGATTTTATGTGTAGAAATCATGCCCGAAATCATAATTTGAGAATCCCTTGCTAAAGGACTAGTCACCATGCAACGTAAAGTAGAGTTGGGGCACTTCCATCCATCATGTGCTTTGTCAATTGTTGCAACTTCTTCAATGATGCTTATCACTTGCAATTGTGCAAGCCAAAAGATTACCTTGTTCGAGCATTCATATGTCTGATGTCCTTGCTCCTCATGATGAAAATGGAAACCAAGTCTTTTTGCCCTCTCAAGAAAATCAAGGTCTTGCTACCAATGTATAGGTTGATACCTCCTTTAGTTTTCAACCTGATCAGGATTCTTAGCTTGATTATAAAGAGATGAAGTCTTCTTCGAATTGTTCATGTTTGTTATGGAAGGTCTTTGTGGCCTATGTCTCATCGCAATGAATCTATTAGCTTTCTGCATATTGAACTTATCCATCGTCTCTAAATTATCATCCATTGCATCACATCTAGAAAATCAACACATCTGGATCCCTTCACTTGATAATGAAGCTCCTCAAGAAGCCCTTCAATAAACTTGCTCTTTACAGCATAACCACTAACTTCCAATGCATATTTGTGAAGGCATAGAAAATTTTCTTTGTATTCATCAATAAACAGGCTATGCATCTCACTCTTGTGTCGTTGAAAACTGTAGAACATCTTCTTCTCCATATGATAGTATGGAGAATAGTAACATTTTTTTCATTTGACCTTTAAATTCCTTCCATAGAACCAGACAAGAATGCATTTTAGTCTATATAGGACTTCCACCATAGCTTTATGATGCCATGTATGTGTAGGATCCCAACCTTTGCCTTGGACTCTTCATTGAATTGTCGAAGATCAAAAAAATTCCTAGCTCTTCAATCCATGCCTCCAGATCTTCACCGCTCTTCTTCTCACCATCAAAATCGTTCAATTTTGCCTTCTTGAAGACTTGGTTGAAGGCAAACTCACCGGCCTTCATATCTTCATAATTGTGTTTTTATCTTCCTCTAGGCACACTAGATGTTCCTGAAGCTTCATCCAATTCATCATTGTTAATATATTTTGGTAGTGATGTGTGAACACACTTAGGACCATTGGGACATTTTTTCCCTTGTTAGGAGGTCTTTTTCCTTGGCTTGTGTATATGCTTATAAACCTAATGAGTTACTTATTCTTGTATATTCACTTGGTAATACATTCAGTATTATGTGTTGTGCTCCAAGCTTCCTCTTCTTCCTTGTGCTGTTCATGTGCTTCTACAAACCTCAAACTTGAACAATTGGTATCAGAGACGATCGCTACTTCATATAGGGAATCATCGACACCCTCCGATCACGATCTCAAAATTGCATGAACATTGGTGAGCATATGCAGGGTGAGATTTTGATATGAGCTTGCTTTGGCCTTTGAACACACTATCACAACACCTATGTAGGCAATTTCATCCTTTTTTGCCAAACATATATATAGGTTTTGATTCTTCAATACAAGTGCCTTGAAATTTGCTATAGGTTTAGCACAACTTGATATGGTAGTTTTGTTCAACTTTTCGAGATATAGTCATTTTTCTCCATCATGGTATTTTAGCCAGTGGCCATGGCTGGCAATGATGTATTCTGTATGTTGGTTGTTGAGGATAGATTTGATGGCACTGATTACCTATTATGGGAATATATGATGCACCATGTTTTGGTAGCAAAAGGATTGTGGAATATTGTGTAGGGTGTTGAAAAATGTCCTACTACACCTACAAATATAGTTATTCAAGGTGATGCAAATGGCATTGAAGATGATGATCTTCAAATTCTTGTTCATGTTATAGTTTGTGCTGCGCCTACTATAGAGCAACTTCGATGGGATGGCATAGATGCTCATGCATATTCCTCACATTCACTCGTGCAAAACAACAAAGGATGCTTGGGATACACTTACCACTTTATACCAAGAAAGGAATGAGGCTCATGTTGCTTAGCTCTAAAAACAGTTGGAGAGTGAGCATGTGAATGAAGGAGATTCTATGGAGAGTTCTACATTTTTCCTCATTCTTTGCATAATTCTCCAAAAAGATATTGAATAAGCTCCTCTTGATCATGAATATTTTGTGTCAAAATACCACTTTTAGTCAATCACAATCCATCCCCAATCACAAGCTTCTAATCACTTAATAATAGTAAAGGAGAGAAAAAGGGAACTTGCACAAGATACAAGAAAATCTACAAAACAATAGACAAGATATGTTCTTGAGAAAAGAAGTTATGGTATTATAGATTTAAATCAATTGGATACAACATCTTTGGAAAATAGCTTCTTGACAAAGCCTCAAACTCCTTGCCACCCCTGAGCTATCACAATCTCATTCACACTAGCACTCTAAATCTCACTCTCACTCTCACTCTCACTCTCACTCTCACTCTCACTCTCACTCTCACTCTCACTCTCACTCTCACTCTCACTCTCACTCTCACTCTCACTCTCACTCTCACTCTCACTCTCACTCTCACTTTCACTCTCAATCACAATCTTCATCACAAGTTAATTCTCTTATTTTTGGCCTCTTCTCTCATGAACTTGATAGATATGCTTAATAATCCACCCTCAAGTGACCAAAAAATGATCCATCATGCTCTAAGTTGTAAGGCTCCCATTATGAGGAGAAGCCATTGTGAGAGCCCAAACATTTGTGGAACCCTAGCTTATAAGTTAGATGATGTCTATGTGTGATTCTTGATGGTTATAGATGATCTTTGTGAGTCTAGCCATTAGGTTAGGTAGGGCATAAACTTCTCGGCCATTGGCTTTCCATTCAAGGCAAAAATAAAGGCCCTATGGGATCGCATAGTTTCCCCATAGAACCTTAATGGGGGAGTGTAGAGGGGGGCTTGCCCCCATCTACAGGGTACTAGGGGAGCCTATCCCTCTGCCCGTAGGGTTGAGTTGGTAGAACTTTTGGTCATGGAGATATTGTCGGATTGTATATTTTGCTGACTATTTTGTATCTTTTGACTATGTTAATTTATACTTACTACCCTTGCAAAAGCTATATAAGCATGGCCCAGGTTGAGCTTAACTACCTATTAAGCCCTTCACCTAGAGTCTATCTAGATCACCATCTAAGCTCCACATTGGGAATGCATAGGTGGATAGCACCATTGTTGTAATTGTATTATGCTTCACAATCTGTGAATTCGAGTTCTCTATCTCTTAGTCTGTGTCTATCAATGTCTGGATTTTTTCTCTAACCTTTTTCTATTGGTCTATTCCACTATGCTATTATTTTCTTACATTGTATCAGAGCTCTAGAGCTCTGTGTGGTCCAGAAGCAAAAACATAGAAGTTTCAATGGCAAAAGAAGGAAGATTACAAGTGATAAATCATCCTCTACAATTGGGAATCAAGGTGGTTCTTCAATAGAAGTAGGTGGAGCACATACAAGAATAGCAATGATGCCAACCATCCCAACATCGCGGATATGACCACCAACCTTCATAGAAGTTGAACTTGATGTTACAAACTATACCTTGTGGAAGTTTACAACTTGATTCATATGCACTTTTGGAGATTGTTCTTGGGTTTGATCATGATCCCCAAGAAACACTTGATCCAAATAATCATGGTCGAATTATTCCTCTTGATGCTCATCTTATACATGCTTGGAAATGTAGAAAAAAAGATGCACTTTGTGCTCTAGTTACAAGTATGACTGATAGTGTTTTGACTCTCATTTAGCATACTGTGAAGGTGTGTGAAGCATGGAACATATTGAGAAATCAATATGAGAATCGTAATCAGACATAGATTCAGAACTTGGAGAATCAACAAGCAGCAAAAAGATTTGTTGATGGGAAGACTCCAAAGGTGTTTATCACTCGCATAAAGAACCTACGAGATCAAATGGCAGGAGCAGGTGTATAAAAGTGAAGTGAGGAGCTAGCTCGACATTGTCTTCAAATTTTTCCACCTAAGTTTGATGGTTTGGTAACTACTCTTAATACTCAAATCAGACCTCAACCACTAACTTTTGAAGAATTCAATGCCTTAGTCATGGAGGAGGAGCTGCGGCTCAAGGCAAGGAGTGGTGGTGGAAAAGTATATGCTACATTCACAAAAAATGCCAAAGGAGGCAAAGCACACTCTTCAAAAGATCGAGAAAAAAAGAAGAACGAAAAAAAGAAGCTCAAGGGAGAGTTTTTCCACTACAAGAAGAAGGGATGTAGAATCCAAGATTGTCACATCAAGAAGGCAAAGGAGAAGAATGAATCTTCAAAAGGTGGCAGGGGTAAGGAGTTTGCCAACACATCAAAAATAGAGCTTGAATTATTTGTAAACATAGAGGAGGTATGCTCCTCGATTGAAGATTCATGATTAGATGACTCATTGGTGTTGGATAGTGGTGCATCTAGTCACATGACCAATAGAAAAGACCTTTATAGTTTTGTACAACATCCAAAGGAACCCATCACAATAAATTTAGGCAAAATGCAAGATGTCTTGCAGAGGGCAAATGTACAGGTTCTTTCATTAACTCGAATGGGGATGTTAGAAAGCTTTGAAATGCACTAGCTTCTAAAATTGATCAAGGTCATCAAGTATCTTTTAGTAAGACAGGAGCTAAGATTATGGATATTACCAACACCATTCTTGGGACTAGCATAAGGAGGAACAACCTCCATGAGTTTTGTGCTCATATAGCCACTACAAGTGTGGGGGCAATTAAGCTATGGCATGAGAGATTTGGCCACATTGGATACCCAATACTAAAGGAGATGCATCACAGGGTTATGGTTGCACACCTACCATCGATGATAGAAATTAAGGAACCATGTGAAGCTTGTGTGATGGGCAAGCAACAAAAGAAGGTGTTAGAGTTGGTGCATGCTAACTTGTGCAAAAAAATGCCTACACAGAGCTTGGGCAGATCTTCTTACTTCATGTTACTTATTGATGAATATAGAAGGAAGAATTAGATGTACTTCCTTCGTGATAAGGCTAAAGCTTTTAGTAAATTTAAAGAAAGGCTTTAGCTTGTTGAAATTGAAACAAGGAAGAAGATGAATAAATTGAGGACAGATGACAGTGGTGAGTTCATGTCAACAAAGTTTGAAGATTTTTGCTAGAGTAAAGGAATCAAGCAACAACTCATAGTGGCACATAGCCCTCAACAGAATGGTGTTGCAGAACATCGAAATCGAACTATCATGGAGATGGCCGGGTGCATGTTGAAGGGAAAGGATTGGCCTAATCAATTTTGGGTAAAGGTTTTCAACAATGTTCTCTACATCTTGAATCAAAGCTACACCAAGGCACTTGATGGAAAGACTCCACAAGAATCCTAGACTGCTAAAAGGCCTTCTATTTCCCATTTCAAAGTATTTAGAAGTGAATGTTATGTACATGTTCCAAATAGGGAGAGAAAGAAGCTTCAACCAAAAAGCATCAAATGTATCCTCCTAGGGTACAACAAAGATAAGAAGGCTTATACGATCTACGACCCTGAGGCTAAGAAGATCATGAAGAATCATGATGTGGTGTTTAAGGAGGAGTAGCCACATGTAGTGGAGGAGGAAAAGAGATCTTCCACTTTATCGTCAGACGAAGGGGCAATCCACTATGACCCTGACCCAAGTACTATCCTTTCTATACAAGAGAAGGAAGCATCATCTTCAAATGATGAGTCTAGAAGTCACTAGCCTGTCATCACCGAAGTGGAAAAGACATTGCCATCTTGGGTGAGGCAGCTCCATGATTCTACAAATCCCATCCCATAGTCACTAGAACAGGTTGTAGATGGACTGAGGTGATCACAAAGAATAGAGGAACAGAGATGGGTAAGCAACCATATTGTAAACACAACCCTGATGGCTGATCTCATTCAAGAACAAGCAAAGGAACCAACCAATGTGGAAGAGGCACTTCATGATCTGAATTGGAGGGCTGCCATGCAAACAGAATACAACAACATAATCAAGAATGGAACTTGGGAGCTAGTGGATCAACCCCTAAGCATAAATTCATTGGCACCAAGTGGGTCTGGAAGCTCAAGTACAAGGCTGATGGTACTCTCAAAAAGTATAACGCAAGACTTGTTGCATAGGGCTACACAGAAGTTGAAGGCATTGACTTTTGTGAATCATTTGCCCCAACTATAAGGATGAATACTATCAGAGTAGTATTACTTGTGGCTACACATAAGCGTTCGCCAATCTATCACATGGATGTCAAATCAACATTAAATGGAGACCTCAAGGAGGAGGTATATGTGCATTCAATCACTAGGGTTTGAGGCTCCGCATTCAAAGAACAAGGTATGTGAACTGAAAAAGGAATTGTATGGGTTGAAACAAGCCCCTAGAGCATGGTACCAATGGATAGATAAGTATCTCTTGGATCTAGGTTTCAAAAGATGTTCTTCTGATGCTAACTTGTATGTTCTAAAGAGAGGAGGGAAGAAAATTGTGCTTCTACTCTATGTAGATGACCTTGTGATTACAGGAAATGATGATGCTCTTCTTCAAGAAACAAAAGATTCCTTGAGTTGAAAATTCAAAATGATAGACTTGGGCTTAATGCATTATTGCTTAGGCCTTGAATTTTGGTAGGAATCAGGGAAGATTTTCATCTCTCAACAAAAGTACGCAAGATAGATATTGAAGGCACTCGACATGGAGGATTGCAAGGAAATTTCTACACCTATGGAGGTCAACACAAAAGTATATATTGAAGATACTCACCTCTAGTGGATATTAGAAGACACATGAGATTAATTGGAAGTCTCATCTACTTGTGCAATAGGAGACGAGATATCTCTTATGTTGTTGGAGTACTAAACAGGTTCTCTAATACGATTTGCCAAACACATTAGAAGAAAAGCATGTAGATACTAAGTATGTGAAAGGAACTAATGACTATGGTATCCTTTATGAAGAAGGATCATCTTTGGTCAGATATTGTGACTCAAATTGGGTAGGAGATATTGATTCCAGAAAATCAATTTCTGGATATGGCTTTTCTTTAGGATCATGAATTTTCTCTTGGATCAATCAGAAGCAACCGACTATAGCATTATCTTCTACTAAAACTGAGTACAAAGTTGCATGTTTTGCAACATTTGAAGCACTATATAATCTTGTTTTCCATGCACCTACCAAGCGCATAGAAATTCAGTATCACTATGTGCATGACTTGATTGAGGATGGGGTCGTGGAGATAAGCTCTTGCCCAACTGAAGAAAATGGAGCATACATCTTTACCAAGGACCTTGGGAGAGAGAAACTTCTTGGACACTTCCAAAGCTTGGGATTGGACCAAGGAGGTAGTTTACCACAGGGTGGACATTGAGGGGGGGGGGTGTTAGATATGCTCAATACTCCACCCTCAAGTAACCACAAATGATCCATGGTGTTCTATTTTGTAAGGCCTCCATTGAGAAGAAGCCATTGTCAGAGCTCGAACATTTAAGGAAGCCTAATGTATAAGTTAGATGAGGTCTATGTGTGATTGTTGATGGTTACAAATGCTCTTTGTGAGTCTAGCCGTTAGATTAGGTAGGCCATAAACTTCTGGGCCATTGGATTTCCATTCAAGAAATAAATGAAGGCCTGTGTTATTGCATGATTTTTGCATAGAACCTTAATGGGGGCAGTGCAAAGGGGGTCTTGCCCCTTTTGCAGAGTCTGGGGGGCCTATCCCCACCGACCTAAAGGGTTGAGATGGTAGGACTTTTGGTCATGGAGATATTGTCAGATTGTATATTTTGCCAACTATTTTGTATCTCCTGACTACATTTATCTATACTGACTTCCCTTGTAAAAGCTATATAAGCATGGCCCATGTTGAGTTTTACATAGCGTTGCACACTACTAAGCCCTTCATCTAGAGTTTGTCTACATCGCCATCAAAGCTCCACATCGGGAGCACACTTGTGGACAAGACCATCGTTGTAACTACATTATGCTTGGAAATCTAAGAATTTGAGCTCTCTATATCTCAGCCTATGTCTACCATTTTCTGCATTTTTTCTCTCAACTCTGTCTACTGGTCTATTTTGATGTGCTCTTTTTTCTTATAGATGCAAAAAATCCTCCTCAAAATTATGTTGATTGTCCCCCCAAGGAAATATGTGATCCACCAAATTTAGCAAAGTTTTGCTCTACCTGTGTTGCATGCAAAACTTTCACAAAAGCGTGTGTTTGTAGTAGTCAAGTGTTTTCTTTAGCAGTACCTATCAAAAGTAGAAGAAAAGCAACAAAAAAACATATCTAAAGACATCCAAGTGTGCATGAGAACACATATGCATCAAAACCATGGATTTGAATAATAATAGAGAAGCCCTCTTTTTTAATGTTGGAAAAATCCACACCTTTCTAGGCCTTGGAACTCAAAAATAATGTGGAATTCCAAAATGCTTTTGAGAGGCAAAAATGTTCAACTCTTCGATCTACACAATGGTGTTACGGATGCCATGGGTCCAAATCCACCTCCAAATATCAATTTTAACCTTGCAAGTTTAGAAATTCTAGAGAGAGAATAAAATCAAGGGATTATTTTATAGTGAACTAAATGTAGAGCCTTAAACAAGGTACTTAAGACATGATTCACCAAATTTTCACAGACACACTTTTATTCTCCTATGTGTGCTCTAGCTTTCTCTCAAACAACATTTCTCTTAATTCTTTCATGTTCACGTTCAATTCTCAACTAGAAAACATGATGCAGACAAGGTTTAAGAGAGAATATAAAACTTGTCATCCCTAAATCTTACCTATATGAATAAAATGATGTGAATAAAATGAATTATTTCACTATCAAAAGGTCTATTACAGTTCTCACCCCCTTCAAGAACTTTGTCCTTGGAGTTGGAAAGAAGGATAATGTACCAAAAAATCTTATAAGCTCACCCAACTGGAATCTTCAATTGGATATGTGGCCATTTTACCAAAATCTCTACTATAGATCTATTTCTAAGTAATCTTTTCCTCCTATCTAATACTATTTCCAATCAAAGCTCAAAAGAGTCATCATCTTTCAGCTTATAGTTATCCTGAAAACCATGAACAACATTAGGTACATATCTTTTAAGTAAGCTAACATGAAATACAGGATGCACATTTAAATGTTCAAGCAATTCCAACAAATTAGGAAGAGATCCAATCTTTTTCAAAACTTTAAAAGGACCTTTGTATCGTGGAAAAAGTCTATGATCCTTCCCTAGGAACAAGTTAGATCGGTGAGGATTGACTTTAAGAAACACCATGTCATCTGTTTGAAATTCAAGTGGTCTTCCCTTAAAATCATAGAATTTATTTTTCCTTTTATGAGCTTCTTTTATGTGTTGCTTACTTTTTCTAAGTTCTCCATCCATCTTCTCAAGCATTTCTTTAGATACATCTACTTTATTTGGAAAACTAGAAAACAAAGGTGGAGTCAAAAAATTATAAGCATACATAGCCTCAAATGGATTCATTTTTATAGATGCATGCCATGCACTATTGTATGCAAACTCAACTAAGTGCAAATATTCACTCCAATTATCTTGCTTTTCATTCACATACATATGCAACATATCTTCAAGTACTTGATTAACCCTCTCGATTTTCCCATCAATTTGTGGATGGAAAGTTGTATTCATACAAAGTTGAATGCCAATCGGTTCAAATGTTTCTTTCCAAAATTTTGATGTGAACCTACAGTCTCAATTAGAAGTTATGTTTTTAGGCACTCCATACAATGGAAAAATTTATTTTACAAATAGTTTTGCAACATTCAAGGTAGTATCGATCTTTTTCATAGGAAACAAATGTGCCATCTTGGTAAGTCAATCAACGATCACAAATATGGTATCATGTCTATTTTTGGTCATAGCAATTTAGTGACCATAGAGATAGACACCCACTTTTGATTTGGAACATCCAAGGTTGTAGCATGCCAAACATTCTCTTAAACTATAATTGCACTTGTTGGCACTTTAAACATTCACTAACATATATTCCAATATCCTGCTTCATACATGGCCAAAAGTACTTGTTGACACTTTAAACATTCATTAACATATATTCCAATATCGTGCTTCATTCACTAACATATATTCCAATATCGTGCTTCATATTAACAATAGGTTCTTGAATAACTTAGATATGAAAAAACGTTGTAAAGCTGTATCATGACAATGATGTAATATTTGAACTTCCAATGGAGACTTAGAAGATATACATAATCGATTGTTACAATATAAAGATCCATTCTATAAATGAAATTTTTCTTGATACATCGATTCCCTAAAAAAATTCAAGATAGGTGCATAAAAAGAGTCCTATTTTAGTTCTTCTTAAATTTGATTGAGAAAATTAGAATTTATTACAAAAAGGAGATCGCATAAAGGTTTTCAAGTCAATGCATCCGTGACATTGTTTTCCTTACCAACCAAATACTTAATGTCAGAATCATACTCTCTTAATAATCCAATCGAACAGTTTTGTCTATTGTTAAGCAATGGTTGTGTGAAAATGTATCTTAGACTGTGATGATTTGTTTTCAATTCAAACTAAACCCCTAGCAGTAGATGTCTCAAAATGCTTAGTTGTGTTTACAAAAGCAAGCATTTCTCGATCATGAGTAGGATAATTAAGTTCATTTTTTCTTGATTTTCCAGATTCATATACAACCACCCCACCATTATGTGAAAGAACACATCTTTGACTATCATGTGCATCACATGCAACCACAAAAGGTTTTCCCATTTTTGGTATTTTCAAAACACAAATTTCAATGAACCTTTTTTATGATGTTTTTTATAGGTGTCACTCCACACAAACCCTGCATTCTTTTTAGTCAACTCTGTGAGGGGATTAGCTTCCTTAGATAAATTCTTGTGCAAGAAATTTTGTCCTTTTGTGCCAAACATATACACAGGTTTTGGTCAGCCAATATAAGTGCCTCAAAGTCTGCTACAACTTTAGTGGAACTCGCCAGGGTAGTTTTGTTCAACTGTTTTAGATACTCTCATTTCTCTGCATCTGGGTATTTTAGTCAGTGGCCATGGCTCAAAACAATTATGTATTCTGTATATTGGCTATTGAGGATAAGTTGGACGGTACCAATTACCCATTGTGGGCTTATATGATGCATCATGTATTGGTTGCAAAAGGACTATGGAATATTGTGCAAGGTGTTGAAAAATGTCTTATTTCACCTACAAACACAGTTGCTAAAGGTGATGCAGCTTGCATTGAAGATGGTGATATTCTTCATGTTCATGTTCATGTTACGGTTCCTGCTACACCTATTGCAGAGAAAATTCTTTGGGATGTCAAAGATGCTCAAGCACATGTATTGATAGCCTTGTCTATCAAACATGTCATTAATCCTCACATTCGCTCTTGTAGAATAGCTAAGGACTCTTGAGATAAAATTACCACTTTATAATAGACAAGGAATGAGGCTCGTGCTGCTTACCTCCGAAAACAATTGGAGAGTGAGCACATGAATGGAGGAGATTCCATGGACAATTTTCTGACAAAGATGAAAGATTTGAAGGAGCAATTGATTTTTGTTGATGAAGTCTTGCGTGACAGTTCGCTTGTGCAGACTTATTTGAATGGTCATCTCGATTCATATCAGAGTTTGGCTTCCACTCTTCATTTGATGATGAAAGGCAATCTGAATGCCTTAACATTTGAGGAGTTATTCTCTAATCTGTTGTAGGAAGGTCCATTATACATGTTGCAAATCAATATTTCCTGGCTTGTGAGAAGGGCAAAGGTAAATGGAGCTCTTCTACTAGTGAGCAGAAATTTGTTAATTCTGCACAATCAAAGAAGGAAGAGAGAGGAGAGAAGAAAATAGAAGAACATAAACTTTTTTACTATAAAGGAAATGATCATGTCATAAAGAGCTATCCAAAACTAGTTCCTAAAGAGGCAAGGAAGAAAGAGACTGGAATGGTTGTTGCAGAGGCCTCTACACCCAAAACAGAGTCTGCTAATCTTGTGCATAATGAAGAATGGGCATTTACCACTATTTGCAATTTTGAGCCATCTTCTCATGAACAATGTATCTCTACAGTAGACTCAGATGTTTGGTACTTTGATAGTGGGGCAACCAAACGTATTACCTCACAATGTAGTTTCTTCACTTCACTTGAGCTTGCCCCTATAGGGAATACTGTCACATGCACCAACAACTCCTCTTATCTTGTTATGGGAATTGGTAAATTCATTTTGACTACTACTGATGGTAGTTCTTTTACATTGCTAGATGCTTTAATTATGCCAAGGATCAAGAAAAATCTGTTATCAATTTCAGCATTAGCCCAGATTGGCTTGGTTGTGAAATTTGTTGATGACAGATGTATAGTTCATGATCTGTCAAATGGAAATGTCATTATTGCTTCTAGCATTTTATGTCGTGGGCTCTATAAGCTCATAGACTATGAAAAATCTATGAATGATTGAGCATGTGCCGTACATGATTCTCATGCTTTGTCGGATGCAAAGCTTTGGCATGCATGCTTTGGTCATTTAAATTTTTCTAGTTTGCTACACCTGCAAAAATCTAAAATAGTATCCTCTTTTCCCAAACCTAAGGAACCTGGTAAACATGTATGTAAAGGTTGTATTTTGGGCAAAATGGAGCATTCCTCCTTCCCAAAAGATGGTTCAGATCGAGCGACCCACAAATTGTAGCTTGTTCACAGTGATGTTTGTGGTCCTATGTAGACACCTTCTTTTGGGAACCATCTTTACATTGTGAATTTCATCGATGATTTTTCCATGCATGCATGGGTATATCCATTGAAATCAAAATCCAAAGTGTTTATGTGCTTCAAATATTTTCTAGTTTTGGCTGAAAATCTATCAGCATGTAAAATGGACACCCTCCATTCTGATTTTTTTTTGGGGGGGGGGGATATATGTCTTCTGACTTTAATGCATTTCTGGCTGAACATGGGATAAAACATCAGTGTAGAATGCCATATACACCTCAACAAAATGGAGTTGCTAAATGGAAGAACATGTCACTCATGGAGTGGTGAGGTGTATGGTCAAAAGTTTGGCTTTACCCCACATAGTTTCTAGCTTGAGGCTATTATGTGTGCAACATATGTACTTAACAGGTGTCCCACTAGAGCATTTCACTCTATCACTCCATATGAGGCTTGGCATGGTTGTAAGCAATCTGTTGCTCACCTACATGGTTTTGGTTGTTTGGCATATGCATTAGTGTCTGAACAACAATGCACGAAGTTGGATGATAAGGTAGTGAAATTTTGATGAAGCACAAAATTATGAAAATTGGATGGCTACTATCTGATTAGAATATGATGCTATCATGAAAAATGATACCTTTTCTTTATGTGACTTGCCTCCTCGCAAGAAGGCCATTGGCACTAAGTGGATATACAAGCTGAAGCATTAGCCTAATGGGACAATTGACAAGTATAAGGCTAGGCTTGTTGCAAAGGGTTATGCTTAGGAAAGATGCATTGATTTTGATGAGACCTTTGCTCCTACTTCTCGAATGACTACTGTTCATAGCATCTATGCACTCACAACTCATCATGCTTGGAATGTACATTAGTTGGACATTAAAACTGCATTTTCTGAATGGTGACTTGCATGAAGAAGTGTATGTTTTTCAACCCCGTGGCTTTGAGCAAAAAGGGCATGAAAACAAAGTGTGCAGGTTGAAAAAGGCATTATATGGTTTGAAACAAGCACCATGTGCTTGGTATGAAAAAATACATGCCTACGTGATTGCACATGGTTTTGAGAACAGTTCAATTGAGAGCACCTTATATGTTAAGTGTGCTAATGATGTGCTTCTGATCATTGTTATGTATGTTGATCACATGCTGCTCACTGGTCCTCATGAGAAGCATATTGTTGATTTTAAGGCTAATATGGATGCCTCATTTGAGATGTCTCATTTGGGGCATTTGCACCATTATTTGGGCATTCAATTTATGCAAGTTAATGGCAGAATAGCTTTTTGTCAAACGAAATATACTGACATTTTATTGAAGTGTTTCGGCCTTGAAGACTATAAACCTATTACCACTCCTATGGAGATAGGTTTACGATTCAGTCTTCATGATGCTCGAGATGCATTTGATGATGTTCTATATCAGCAGGGTGTTGGATGCTTGATTTACTTATGCAGTACTCGACCATATATTCAGTTTGTTGTCTTATAGATGAGCAAGTTTATGTGTTGCCCAGGTGTCAAGCATTGGCATCTTTTGCTGCTTGAGTGGTACCCAGCTACTTGGATTGTTTTATCCTAAGGGGGGATCATTACCGCTAGATTTGGTGCAATATCAAGCTCAACATGTAATGATCGAGGACGAGACATATCAATTTTTCATTTTTCTAACATGTATAGTGGTCACGTCAATATATGTCAGCGTTACTTCATTGAGCTTTACTAGATTTATCTACCGAGAGTGATGACACATTTGTTTTTTGCCAGCTCAGTCATTCGTAGAAATTAGGATTTTCCTCATGTACTTTTCTTTATATATGGCACTTTTTGTATTGTTGTGTTTAGGTCAATCTTGTACATACCTTTTATGTAATAGAAGAAGAAGAAGATCATTCTTCCTTGTCTCAATCTGTGTGTGAATTCTCTTTGATTATGAGAGTGTGTGTGATCTCTCTTCCTTATCTCCTTCCTCATCACATGGTATCAGAGGCAGTGTGGCTATAGAGAGCTCATGGAGAAGGCTGACGGTGAAGAGTATGCAAGAAGGCATGGAGAAAGCGCGATTCACAAACGACCTCAGATTGCTACAAAAATTGGCGTGAAGGTAGAAGGCCTCAAAATAGTTTTGTTAGTTATCCCTTTAAGGTCACTCATTTTTTTTAGATCAGAGTTTCAGAGCCATCTCGACCTCCATTTGAGCCCGCAAGGTGGGGCCCATAGGAAAATTAGGTTAGTTTACAAAACTCTAACTTGCGTCCAGTTTGGCAACACTCATATATTCTAGATCTAGAATTTCAAGTGATTCTACATACTATTGATACACGAAAACTGTGTTTTTCTAAGATCAAACTTTCACGTCAAAGTGCAATAGTGTTCAAGAAGAAGTACTGCTTGTAGTGTGTTTGCAGTGTGAATTACTATTGAAATGGCAAACACAAATGGAATGAGTTAGCTTATGAGTGATAAGCTTGAAAAGAAACTTCCATGCTTGGAGATTCAAAATGATGAATTTCCTGATGGGAAAAAGCTATTGGAAGTACATCAAAGGAGAGAATGAAAATGCTCCATAGTTACAAGAGAGGAATCAGATTGTAGACTAGTTAAGAGCATATGAACAATGGAATCACGGAGCACGAAAGGTAATGTATTGGCTATTTTTTAGCATATAGGATAGCATAATTGGGCACATACAGGATGCCAAGACTCTCAAAGAGGCTTGAAACAGTCTGGTCACATTGTATGAGACCAATACAAAGGCACATAAATTGCAATTCAAGAACAAGCTGCATACACTACATAAAAAGGGCATGTCGATAAGTGAATACACCCTGAAAATAAAAAGCACATGTGAGTCACTTGCATCTATTGGTGTGAATGTAGATGATGATGATAAATTTTAACTATGCCTTCGTTGTTTAGGAACTGCATATAAGCAGTTCATAATTTCTATTCAGACTAGGGAACATATTCCAAATTGTGCTGATTCGGTGTCCATGTTGATTATTCAAGAAAAGAATCTTGGTGAAGACTCAAACCCCCAAGGAAAACCTAGTTCTGAGCAAGTATTCTACTATGGCAGAGGAAGAGGTAGAGGTAGAGGCTCCTTCGAAAGTTGAAGAGGATACAATAACCAAGAACATGGTCAAGAACACAATCGTGCAAGAGGTAGAGGATATTTTTGAGGCAGAGGAGTCAAAAAAATTTCCAAAAAAATGATTCAGGTAATGACAGTAAAGGATGCTGGAATTGCGATAAACTTGGACACTTTGAACGTGATTGCAAGTTGAAGAATCAAAATAACAGAAGGTAGCAAAACAAAACAGAAGGTAGCAAAACAACTATGCATCCACAAGTGAAGATGATTTTGAGAAGCTGTTCATGGTTCAACATCACATGATGAATACAATGTTTGTTGATGTTTTAAAATGGAATGATAATTTCTGGTATGTTGATTCAGGTGCTTCAAATCACATGACGAGTCATGCGGAATGGTTTAGTACTTTGCAAAAATTGCTAGTTCCTAGATATGTTGAAATAGGTGATAACACATCACACCCTATCGAGCATACAGGAAACATAGCACTATCTATGGAGGATGGAAAGGTAAAAAATCTTGCTGATGTGTTGCATGTTCCAAATATGACAAAGAATCTAGTTTTTGTTGGACAAATGGTTGACTAGGGATTACAAGTCAACTTCAATGCGGATGGGATAGATGTAGAAGAGTACAAACAAGATGGAAGATTGATTGCCAAAGGAAACAAAGTGGGAAGGATGTTCCCCTTAAATGTGAAAATTCTTGAAATGAATGCAACCATGTTTGCAAAAGACGAGGAGTTATTGCTGATATAGAGATCTATCACAAACAAATTGGACATGCAAACTTGTAGAGGCTGAAATTGATGCAATCAAAGGAGATTGTCAATGTACTACCAAATTTCAAAGTTGTAGAAATGCAAAAGGTATGTGTAGCATGTTAATTTAGTAAACAAACAAGAGCATCATTTTTGCATGACAAACATGTTAGTGAGAATGTGCTAGAAATAATACATATAGATGTTTGGAGTCCTGCAAAGACCACATCTATGGGTGGTTGTAGGTTTTATGTTACTTTCATTGATGAACATACATCGAAAGTATGGGTATATTTCATGAAAGAGAAGAGTGAGGTGTCCAATAACTTCCAAAATTTTAAGGCCATGGTGGAAAAGAAGACAGGAAAGTCTATTCAGACATTAAGGTTTGATGGAGGAGTTGAATACATGTCAAATGAGTTCGACAACATTCTTAAAAATCATGGAATTTGAAGTCAATTTATGCAAGTTCCCAGGAAGCCACATTTGGATGCTTTGAGGTGCACTCTATGTTATGAGAGTGCTAGTTTGGATTATGCATTGTTTTATGAACTTGTTGTAGGCTTGCAGGTTCATGGATACACCGATGTAGACTAGGCTGGTAGCATTCTAGATAGAAGATCTACTAGTGGTTTTCTTTTCTCACTTGGGAGTGCAACTATTACATGGAGCAGTAAGAAGCAACCCACTATTGCTTTGTCGATTACATAGGCTTAGTGTAGAGGTGTTGCAATGGCAGCATGTGAGGCATCATGGCTAAAGCTGCTACTTGTAGATTTAGGTGTGGAAGTGCAAAAGCCTATCACCATCTATTGTGATAATCTTAGTAGCATACAATTAGCACAAAATCCTATTTTCCATGCTATAAAAAATCATATTGAGGTACATTATCACTTCATCAGAGAGAAGGCATTAGCAGGTGATATTGATCTTGTCTATGTGAGAACCGATGCACAAGTTGTTGATATTTTCACTAAAGCACTTAGAGCAGAGAAGCTGAAGAAGTTTTGAAAGATGCTTGGATTAGACGATATGATGTTGAGCGTGAGGGGGAGTGTTGAGATATCAAGATCAACATGTGATGATCTAGGATGCCACGTATCAGTTTTTCATTTCTCTAACATGTATAGTGGTCACACCGGTATATGTTAGGGATACTTCATTGAGCTTTACTAGATTTATCTACCAAGAGTGATGGCACATTTGTTTCTTTCTAGCTCACTCATTCACGGACATTAGGATTTTCTTCATGTACTTTTCTTTATATATGGCACTTGTTGTATTGTTTTTTTTTTGTCATTCTTGTACATTCCTTTTATGTAATAGAAGAAGAAGAAGAAGTTCATTCTTCTATGTTTCAATCTATGTGTGCTTCTCTTTGATTGTGAGAGTGTGTGTGAGCTCTCTTCCTTACCTCCTTCCTCATTACAAGATTTACATGCTTTTTCTGACTCTGATTAGGCTGGTTGCTATGACACTCCTGTTTCCACCTATGGTTTTTGCTTCATGCTTGGTAGTTCATGCATATCTTGGTTGCGCAAGAAGCAACCTATTGTGTTCACTTCTAGTTGTGAGGCTGAGTATAGGGCAGCTTTCAAAATGACTATTGAGTGTGTGTGGCTCAGAGGCCTTATGGCTGATTTGGGTGTTGGTTAGTCTTCTGCCACCAGCATCTTCACTAACAGTCAAAGTGCATTGGTAGTTGCAAGGAGCCCCGTGTTCCATGCTCGCACTAAGCACATTGAGGTGCACTATGATTATGTCAGGGAGAGGTTCTCTGCAAGAGAGATCCGTTTGGCATATGTGCCCACAGAGGAGAACATTGCAGAACTTTTCACAAAGGCTCTACCTAGGGAGAAGTTTGAAGCTTTTCGCAAAGCTTTGTGCTTACTTCCTCTTGTGGATTGATTCTACATAGCTTGGAACTTCTTTATACATGAGTGCCAGCTCCTTGTTCACCACATCACTCCCAGGGGGGATTTGTTGATATATTTAGGTAGTGATGTGTGTGAACACACCAGAACCACCAAGGCACTTTTTTCCCTCTTTAGGAGGTTTTTTTACCCTTGGCTTGTATATACTCCTATAACCTTAACATATCACTTATCTTTGTACATTCTAGTGGTTATACATTTAGTATTGTGTGTTGTGCCCCGCACTTCTTTTTCTTCCTTGTGCTCTTCACGTGCTTTTGCAGACCTCGAACTCCATGAATCATAGGTTTGTGACTTATTTGTAGGATAAGGGATTCAATCTGAGCAAGGTAAATCCTTTCCTCTTCATTAAAAGGAACCAATCAAAGGTCCTATACCTATGTGTACATGTTGATGGTATAATTATTACAGGTAATGATGCTCAAGGAATTAGAAAAATCAAGCTTCAGATGAAAGAGGAATTCAAAATTAGTGATCTAGACCTACTTACATACTTGATAGGTTTGGAAGTAGTATATATAGAAAGAGGTATGCTTCTTACTTAGAAGAATTACATCAACAACATGCTTTTCGAAATTAAAATGGAGAATTCAAAGGTTTTAGGCACTCCCATGGAGATGAACTTGACATTGAGTGCTCATGAAGGTGAGTCAATTGAATATCTAACTAGCTATTAGAGTGGAGTAAGTGTCCTGAGTCAATTTGTGCATACTCCAAGGAAACCTCACCAAGAAGCAACCAAGAGAATCCTCAATTATTTGAAAGGTACAATCAATTAAGGTTTGTACTATCCTTACACATGTGATATAGATATCAAGCCCTTCTCTAATGTAGATTGGGTAAGCTCTAAAGATGATAGGAGAAGCACATCTGGATACCTCACCTTTGTAGGTACAAATTTGATTTCTTGGTTTTTAAGAAAGAAACCAACTGTACAACTCTCATCAATAGAGGCTAAACATAGAGTACTTGCAAATTATACACAGGAAGCAATGTGGATTAGGAGTCTATACTTTGATTTAGGGGTAAAGTCATCCACTCCACACATCTTTAGAGATAATATCGATTCGTTGCACCTTGCTGCTAACCCAATCCATCACGCCAGTACTAAATACATAGAAGTACATCACCATTATGTCAGGGAAAAGATCACAAGCAAAGATATTCAACTTTCATATGTGTCAACACATCAACAATGTTTGCAAATATGATGACAAAGGCATTAGATGGAAGCAAGATAAATAGGTTCAAATCAATGATTGGATTGCAAGAGAATTGAAGGATTGAAGAGTCAAACTTCTTAGGCTTGAGGGGGAGTTTTTGGTAAGCCTAAAGGCTTTGTTAAGCTTTATGGACTACTCACATGAGTTCTCTCATTTAGTGATGATCATGAGAACACATGCTTGCGAAAAGTAAAACTTGTATATACATTGATCATTTTTAAAAGCTCAAATTAGATGAGGAATCTCCTAATGATAGTAAGCTCAATCCATGACTCATTTGGTGAAAGGAATCAAATTTATATCATTCCTAAATTCGAGGATCACTTTTAGGTGAGTGACTCATTAGGTTCAAATTCAAACTCGAGTATAAATACATCATTTTCATAGTGTGGGATATGACACCTTTCCTTGAGAGATTGAGATACACTTTTGAGCATACATTGTGACCACTTCATGAAGGAGTAGGCCTCTACACTTACTATTTATCATATGCTCAATATCATATACATTGGTGATCATTGCTTAGCTACTATAGTACATTTATGCACACATTAAACTTGTCTTTTTGCTTTCTCTCTGTGAGAGCATCCATTTCCTATACTTTCACTTGGGTTACTTAGATAAGATCATCACATCTAGATATAAAGTTGCATCATCATTTGTTCAGTAGATATTGAGATATGAAGCTATTAAGTCAATTGTGTCTCCACATCTTCTTGTTTGTGAAAAGTTGGGGTGACCCCCTAGACTTGTTACAATCATTTCTCTATGTATGTTGCAACTAACATCAAATAACTTGCTTTAGTTAGCTATACACCTCAATTAGATGCATGCAAAAGCTCTCTTTTCAGTTCATACAAGTTTGTGAGCTCTAAATATATCTCTGTGGCCTTCTCATCCAAAAATATAAAGTTCTTCACGATCCTTTCAAGTAGAAGTTATCTGTTTTGGTGCAAACTTTTGATAATGATGTTTCAAGGGTCTTAGTGGTTCCTTATGAATTCTCAGGAAAGCTAAGAAAGTGTACTAAGCATCCTTGGATCACATTGGCTAGTGTGGAGAAGGTTTGTTGCAACACCAACTCTTCTTTGAACTTATACTATCACCTCTTCACAATTGCTAGAAGCACCCATTATGGAGTTCTATAAGAGCGAAATCAAACACAAGAGTTCATCATTAACCCATATCTTTAAGCACACACCACACAAAATTGTGAGGTTAGCAAGACGTATGTTTAGACAAGACATTGAGAGATTTCCTATCCCAAAGTTACATATGCAAGCTAAATAAGTTTCCCTATTTCTAGATGGCTTGTTAAGTGCAAAACTACGATCATACGTCTATCTTAAGGAGCCCAAAAGCATAAAGAAATGCATGCGATTGTGCACATAAATTGAAGATAATTTGGGTGATGAGTTGGAGCTCTCTGAATTCTATAAGGATTTTGACCACTCAGCCAACTTCACATCCAAACCCTCAATCTCCATAGAGGAGTAAGCAAAACAAGTGGCTCAAAAGTTAGGAGTGTCGAGTAGACAAGCCCATAGAATGGTTTTTGTGAAACATTGTTATACTTGTGGAGGAGATCACATGGAAAATGTATGTCAATTACTAGCTCAAAATCCAAGGAACATGAATGCCCAATATTGCCTAATTGAAAGAAAGTACACAAGCGAGACTATGCAAGATTATCCCTATACCAAGCAGGCAGTTAGACAAAACTACTAGTAGCCTTACCAACAACTAGGTAGGTATCAAGGCCAGTACCAACAACATCCTTACTATAGACCACCACATAACTACTAGACACACTATTAGGCACAACAAAGACCAAAACCCATCCTAGGACAACAACCAACACCTCATGCCAATGTAATTTCAATCAAATATGCAATGGTTGATGTTAAACTCAATAGGGCATTAGTGCCAACATCTCCATCGATATTAGAGAATAACATCAATGCTCAAAGTTTTGATTGGACACACAGAGATAGCCCATTAGACTACTACATAGAATCCATAGAGCATCCTGAAGTTTACCCATATGAAGCACCCATAGTGGAGCCTAATTGGGAGCCAAAATATTCTAATGTAATGCATGCAAATCCCAACCCTAGGCCCCAAATCAGATAGATGAGACACATGCCCCTAGAGGACCTTGCTTTAGATGCCAAAAAAATCAATTTGTAAGGGAATTGTCATGTGTGAAGTCACTAGAGAAGGGATGGTGTGAACCATCCCTTAGATTCCACTAGAATGGCACACACATGAGTGCCATGTGGCACTCATGTGAGATGCCACTTTGTGATCCCATCAAGAGGGGGATATATAGAATGGCTACACGGCTAGGCAGATATCAGAGAAGAGATCTCCATGCGAATTTGTCTAGGAACACATGCCTAGGAATAGACAAAAGCAACGGCTCTCATGGGGAATATCACACTGGTATGGGAGTAGGTATAGCACACAAATCGAGGCCTCAACAAGTGCAACCTGATAGGAGGCACCCATGACGATGACCACTAAGCCCACGAAGGAGCCTGGCTGGTCACACACGTGAATAGCAGCCGCTGCCCCTCGAGTGGAGGAGGGAGCTCTTCCCTTAGCCCCTTCCCTTGGATGAAGGAATGAAGAGAAGACTCTACCTTATATAGCCAATTTTGGTGCCTATAGACCCATACATGGGATAAAGGAACCTCTATAATGGCCGCTCATGAGAGAAAACTCCATTGAAGCTGAAATGAGGTAATCGAACTAGCTCAGATTGATTTTTTTTTCAAGATTTGGGGGACAAAACCTATGCTATGAATCAAGAAATTGGGGAAATCAATGATGCAAACATGTATTATGCACTGTGCTCTTGGGTTATGGTTCATTAGCATATCTAAAAAGGCTTCAGGTTCTCAGTTTTGAGCTCCCAAAGTCACCCCTTCATGAAGGCTTGCCTTCCCACATCCTACCCTTGACATACCCATCTTCTTTGCACCATAGCTTGGTGATACGACATCCAGTTTTAGAAATCTTTGTCACAAGACTTCAACAGAAACTAGGTGGCCACTTTTCAGGCCTATTTTTTCATCATTTGACATCCAAATCAACTTTTTTCACTTGGGATAGCTTCATATCTTTGAAGTACAGGTGCTGGACTACCTATTTTGGACTGGAAAGGACCAGAAAAACTCAAAAGTACTTCAGGTTGAGTCAGTTTGCCCATTTGGGACTATTGCTACATGATTTTGGCATCGTTCTTGTTGGATTTTGGTGACCAGAATCTCCTGGGGCCAACCGGACATTTCAAATTTTTGTTTGGGCCTAGCAAGGATTGAAGATGAGTGCCTTCATGCTTCAAAGATTGCTTGGATTTTGCTTTTGTAGCTTCTTCCCTTCTTCTTGCATATTTAAAGTTTACTTCCATTCTTTTCACATACTCTAGTTAGTAAACGGGGGGAGTGAAACATGGATCCTAAAGGGAAACAAATAGTAGGACACACTTCTCCATCTAAAGAACAACTAGAGGATCCTAACCGTAGGATGAAAAAGGTAGAAATTGAGCACTAAGTAGAGGGAAAAATAGAAGGAAAAGAGCCTCAACAAGAAGAGTATACCTATGAGGAACTTTTAGTTGAGTTTGTTATTCATGAGCAATCTCCAAACTTAAAAGAATAGAACCTTAGGCTAGAGAGAGACATAGGTAGCATGAAATCTCTCATTGAGCAACTTAAGTCTCAAATAATCTCACTTGAGACACATGTCACCTCTTTCCTAGCTAGGAAGGAAAGAGAGACTCCTACTCTTCCTCTAGAGATGACTAGGAAAGATCCTTCTTTTCCAAGTAAACTTAAAGGCGAGAGCTCTAGGGAAGCTCCCCTCCTAAAAGATTAAAGCCACCTACCTTTACGAGGGATGACCGAGATAGAAACAAGGATGCAATCTACACTTTTTTACAAAAGTGGAATGATTTGCATCAACTGAAGGGCACCCCACCAGAGTACTGTGTGCTAAAGGCGAGTCTCTCGTTTGGCGCACGTGCTTATAAGTGGTGGATGAGTCTGAGGGCGGGGAACTCTATCCCTAAAGATTGGTCTCAATTTGAAACTCTTTTCCTAAAAGAGTTTCTTCTTGAGAATGAGGAAGAGAGGAATTGAGATGAGTGGGATAGGATCACCCAGAGAGGTAGGCCTTTGACGGTCTACATATCCCACTATAGGGAGATTATTTTGAAACTTAAGGGCTTAGATGACTTCCAAAAAACAAGAGGGTTTGTTAGAAGCTTAGATAAAGCCATCAAGAGAGAGGTAAGAGGAAATGCACCAAGGATGTTTGAGGAGCCAATCAAGTATGCCCAGATTTATGAGGACCATACCCCTCCTCAATACACTCCTATGGAGATGGATCAGCCCCTCAAACCTCTTAGTACGACTAAGTTCAAGAAGAAGTTGCCACTGGGGAAAAACAAAAATTTTCATTAAAAAACAAAGATCACAAGGGCCTAGGTTACATACACAGTAGTTTGAGAGGGCCAAAAGAAAGAACATGTGCTTTACGTGTTTGTCTCCTAGCCATTCATAGTGGAACTGTCCATTCAAGAAGGGGGAAGAACAGAAGAGAGGACCAGATGTTGAAAGTTGTTCAAGCTCAAGAGTGTGGGAACATGCCTGAAATTGAACCTTCCACAGCATCCACAATCAAAGGAGGCTGATTTCCATGATTTGGAGGCATCAAATCATGTCCATAATGGAAAGAAGTTGATTAGAGAAGATTTAGCTCACCTCTTTATGTGATTGGACCTCACTTTTGACATGTATATGCTTTTGATTGGTTAAAGAGGTTAGTATGTGGCCTTTAAAACCTCTGATGAGTTGTATTTCTACTTAGAGTTGTGGAAATACATGCCCATGCTACCCCCTTGCTTAAGCACACCCCTTACTAGCTATTCTCTGCAAATTTTGCAGAAATTTCACTTTTACACACTCTATCTATCTAGATGATTTTGGCAGACCCCTCGGTCTTGTAATTGTTGTTTCTCCTTCATTCGGAATCCATTTTCAATGATTTTTGTCATGTTGGAAAGCTTATAAGATTGCAATGGCGTAAGTCTTGGGTTCCATGCCTACAGATGTGCAGAGAAATGTCCAAAAGAGTGTCTGTGTAGTTAGCTAGTACTTTGTGAAGGGATCAAGTTATCTGTTTTGGTGCAGCTGGTTGAGGCATCATCCAGTATCCAATTGGATTGATTTCACTCTCATTTGAAAGCCCTCTAAGTCAAGTTTAAGGTTTGAGAGTTGGATTTTCATTATCTACATGTATTGAGAGAAACACAGAAAATACAGAGCCTATGTAAGAAAAATTTCAGGATCCTAGGAAGGTTCATTTGCTTTTGTTGTGCACATAGGAGTGTTTATCCTCCAATAGTGGTATCAAAGATATAAGTGGAGTATCAAAGCAAGAATAAGGAGCT
Organism: Ceratopteris richardii; assembly: GCA_020310875.1. Taxonomy (NCBI): domain Eukaryota; kingdom Viridiplantae; phylum Streptophyta; class Polypodiopsida; order Polypodiales; family Pteridaceae; genus Ceratopteris; species Ceratopteris richardii. The sequence continues at coordinate 30,297,133 of CM035407.1, forward strand.
ACTGAAGCGAAGTAAAGACTTCATCAAAGTTTGAAGGAAGGAAGCAAAGAACAGGCACGTCAACAACACGGGGAAGCAAATACATCATCCTCAAAGATGAAGCTTCATCAAGAGGAGTATCTCTATTTTTTGAGGTAAAAGCCATCTTTTTCAACTTCATTGCATCAAGGGGGAGGTTGAAAAGAGCTAGGAGGCACCATGGCTGATCTCAATGCTCAGATTGAGAACCTCAAAAAAGGAAACTACCAACCATGGCGATTTAGAATAAGCATTTTTTTGATGGGGAAAGGTTTGTGGGGACTTGTGAGTGGTGGAGAGCAAAAACCCTACATAGATGAGGTAAATCCAATTAATGAACAGAGAAGAGTAGTAAGAGAGTGGGATGAAAGGGACAAAAGAGTCATTTTCATTTTATCTCAGCATATTAGAAACTCCATGATAGGGTATATTCAAGATTTGGATACATCGAAGAAGGTGTGGGAGTGCTTGGAGAGATTGTACTCAACCTCTACAAAAGCTAAAAACATTCAGCTCAAGAATGAGCTAAATAATCTTAGGATAATCCCCTCTCAAGGTGCTAATGATTAAATATTAAAGGTTAGAGAGCTTGCAGATGCACTAGGGTCAATCAGTTGTGCCCTAGATGATGATGATCTTGTCGCTCACACCCTAAAGGGAATTAGGGATGATGAAAAATGGAGGGCCTTCACAACTTCAATGTATGTAAGGGACTCTCTTCTTGATTTTGATCAACTAATCACTCTCATGGTGAGAGAGGAGATGAACCTTGGCAGTCATAATGCCAAGGACAACCAAGGACAATTGTTGTATGCAGGTAGAGGAAGAGGAAGACACAACCGAGGTGCTACAAGAGGAAGAGGAAGATATCAAAGCAACCAATGAGGTCAAGGAAAACAAGAAATTGTAGGTCAAAGACATCGAAGAGCCACAAATAGAGGAAGAGCTGAAAGATTTGGTGGAATAGGAAAACCCACTTCAAATGGATGTTTTGTATGTAGTAAGCCTAATCATTTTGCAAATGAATGTTATGATAGAGCTCAAAGACAAGGGAATCAAAGCAACAACAACAATTATAGAGGGCAACACAATTATTCAAACACATCATCCAGCCAAGGGAATGATTAATTACTTGCCGTGAGGTATGGTGAAGATACAACTCAAGCTAGTGAAGATGTATGGTATGTAGACAGTGCATGAAATTTGGGTGGCTTTCCAAAAAGGAAAACAATCAAGGCTGCCCTTCAAGAAAAGTACCTATGTTAGTGCAAATGTTTTAGACCTCATTCACACAGATGTTTGAGGTCCAACAAGAGAAGCAACCCTTCCTAGAAATAGGTATTTTGTAACCTTCATTGATGACTTTTCAAGAAAGTATGGTTGTATTGCATTAGAAACAAATCAGATGTGTTCCACTACTTCAAGAAATTCAAAGCACAGGTGGAGAAGGAGTCTGATGAGTTTATCAAAACTTTGTGGTCCAAGAAACTCATGAAACACATCCTCACCATGCAGTGGAAGGCTTAGGGAACGAGAGACTAGCTCTGAAGAAAGCAAAGTCAAAGGCAAAGATAAGATTTCAACTGAAGAAGGAAGCTATGTGGACGAGAGGATGTTGGACGATGAAGAGATAGAAGAAATTCAAACTCCAAGAGTGGCAAAACAAAGAAAGAAGATGGCAACCACACCTAAAGGAAGTGAAAGAAGGTCTTCAAGAGTAAGATATCTAGTTCAAAGGTAACATATGATAATTTCATTGCAAGCATTATGCATACATGACTCATGTAATCAAGGACAAAGAACCAACTAGTTATGAAGCAGCTAAGGATTGCAAGGAGTGGAAAGAGGTAATGAAGGAAGAGCTCAAAGCACTTGATGAAAACCATACTTGGAGCTTGGTACCAGCTCAAGAAGGCATGAAGGTGATAGGTAATAAGTGGGTTTACAAAATTAAAAGAAATTCAGATGGTTCCATTGCTAGGTACAAAGCAAGGTTGGTGGCGAAAGGCTTCTCCCAAAGCTATGGGATAGATTACGATCAAACTTTCAGCCCCGTAGCCAAGATGCCAACAATTAGGACTTTGATTGCAATGGACACATCAAGGAAATGGAGCTTATATCAGTTGAATGTGAAGAATGCCTTCCTCAATGGAGAGCTTGAAGACGTTGTCTACATGAGCCAACCTCAAGGATTTGCTAGTATGAGGTACCCAAATTGTGTTTGCAAGCTAAGGAAAGCATTATATGGACTAAAGCAAGCCCAAAGGGCCTCGAATCAGAGGTTAGTGGATTATATATCAAGTTTTGGATACAAAGAAAGTGTTGCAGATCCATCACTTTACATGAAGAAGCAAGGAGAAAGGACCGTATACATATGCATATGTGGACGATTTGATCATCATAGGAAGTGATATTGCAGGTATTAAGGATGTCAAATCAAAGCTAGGAAAGGATTTCAAGATATCTGATCTTGGAACACTAAAATACTTCTTGGGAATAAAGGTAATCTATGCACACAATGGCATCTTCTTGATGCGATTATCTTTTTGCGTAGTAGCTTTTGGAAGCATGATTTTGAAAGAACACTCAGGTTATTTAAACAACACCATCTTCATTGATTAATCATCTTCTCATGCTCAAGCTAGAGCACTAGCTCAATGCAAGGAGGAGGTCATCTTGGAGGAAGTGTTCTTACACAGTTGGAGGGGGTGTGCTCTACATCTAGAGATATCGTGTCAACAACATACGGTGAGTAACAAGTCTACATTTGTCCCCACTTGTTCATTTATTAGTTTTTGGTTTAGGTTAATTCGAATTCAAGTTTGTTGTAAAACATTTCTAAACTATTCATATTCTCCATATTATCAAATACACACACACATTTCTTCATACCTCTTACGCACACAATCTCTTATATCTAGTTCCTATTTTTGCCTAGATTCAGATATTGTCAGCTTGTATCATATTCACACAATACTTGTTGGATGTGCTATACAGGTTTGCTATGAGTGGTTGTAAGCCACTTTCTCAGCCCATGGGGCCCAATACAAAGTTTTTTGTAGGTCAAGGAGAGGCTATACAAGATATTACACTATATAGATGCATAATTAATTCATTAATTTATGTTCCATTCACTACACCTGATCTTGCATATGTAGTAGGTGTTCTCTCTCAATTTTTGCATGCACCTACTCATGATCATCTTATGGGAGCAAGAAAGGTGCTTAGATACATCAAGCACACCATCAACCAAGGCATTTTTTACTCATATGATGCTGATGTAGGTGTCAAAGGATATATTGATGTTGATTGGGCAGGTAGCAAGGATGATCGAAGGAATACATCGGGTTATGTTTTCATGATAGGTACAAAAGTGAGCTCTTGGAGCTCTAAGAAGCAACCCACTGTTACTCTTTCATCCACAGAGGCTGAGAACAAAGGTCTAGCATTGGCTACATGTGAGATATTATGCCGTAAGAAGTTACTTAAGGACTTGGAAGTGGAAGTGGAGGAGTTTCCTCTTTATGGAGACAACATTTCAAGCATCTACCTAGCTAACAATCCCATGTTTCATGCAAGGAGCAAACACATAGAGGTTCATTACCACTTCATTAGAGAAAAGATGATGGCAAAGGAGCTAGATATAAGGTATGTGAACACTAAAATGCAGGTTGCAGACATGATGACAAAGTTTCTTGAAGGTACAAAGCTTGGAGGATTCAAGGAAGCAATCAACAGAAGAGACATAGGCTGAAGCAACGAAAGAAAAAGACTTGAGCTTGAGGGGGAGTGTTGAAATTTGTTCAAGCTCAAGAGTGTGGGAACATGCCCCAAATTGAACCTTCCACATCATCCACAATCAAAGGAGGCTGATTTGCACAAGTTGGAGGCATCAAATCATGCCCATAATGGAAAGAAGTTGATTCGAGAAGATTTAGCTCACCTCTTTATGTGATTGGACCCCACTTTTGACATGTATATGCTTTTGATTGGTTAAAGAGGTTAGCATGTGGTATTTAAAACCTCTAATGAGTTGTATTATGACTACGAGTTGTGGAAATATGTTCCAAAGCTGCACCCTTGATTAAGCACACCCCCTACTAGCTATTCTTTGCATATTTTGAAGAAATTTCATTTTTACACACTCTATCTCTCTAGATGATTTTGGCAGACCCCCCGGTCTTGTAATTGTTGTTTCTCCTTCATTTAGAATCAAGTTCTATATTCAGTAGTATAAGTCTCGGATTCATTGCCTGCACATGTATGGAGAAATGGCCAGAACAGTGTCTATGTAGTTAGTTAGTTAGTACTCTGTGAAGAGATCAAGTTATCTGTTTTGTTGTAGCTGGTTGAGGCATCATCTAGTATCCAAATGGCATGATTTTACTCTCATTTGAAATCCGCCTAAGTTTACTTTAAGCTTGCAAAGTTTCATTTTCATTCTCTACATATACTGAGAGAAACTCAGAAAATACAGAGCCTATGTCAGAAAAATTTCAGGATCCTAGGAGGGTTCATTTGCTTTTGTTGTGCACATAGGAGTGTTTATCCTCCAACACCAGAGAGTAGTATCGCCCATGAAAAGGGCAAAACGTTAGTCCACCTAGTGCAAAAACATCTTATTCATGGAAGTTGTAGCTACAAGGGAGTGAAAGTGATGCACGAGGATATAGAGCACACCTGTTGTTTGACCCAGTCTTTGTGGTCACCCCAATTTTGACCACATGACTTGGTTAAAATTCATGGTAGTGTATACGCAACTAGGGTGTGAGTCATGATAGATGACTGTGCTACTCATAACTTTATAAACTATGCTTTTGTCAAGAAGCTAAAGATTCCCTAGCAGCCTAGTGCACATAAATACATAGTATCTATGATGCAAGGGGAAGACAAGAGGATATGAGATACTATGGTATCCAATTTGGAAGTCAAGATTCAGGACTATACAAATCATATGGACTTCCAAATTATGAATATGGAGAGGACAAATCTTGTGTTAGGAAGAGAGTGGCTACGGGAGTTAGGAGACACACTTAAACAAAACTATCAAAACAACACACTTGATTTTGAAAGAAATGGAAGTAATATTTGTATATAGTGAGAGAGAGATGTACCTAGTGCACCTCTCATTTCATCTTTAGAGTTGTATAGTCTTTGTCATTTTCAACATGTATAGGAGATCTTTTGACTGTATAGTCAAGACTTTGAACATTGTATATACATATCATCTGATGTATATTTTCATGCTAGGAATGTAAATATGGACATGACTTTTTATTATTCTTCCTTGCAAGAGTGTGTGGTTAAAAGTTTTAAAGATCTTATGTTTGAGTTTAGAGATGTTTTTCCCACTGAATTACCTAGAGGGCTACCACCTGCGAGAGGGGACATTGACCATGCTATTGAGGTAGTTACTAACACTAACCTTGTTTGTAAGCCACGTTATAGGCTTAGTGCTTCTCATCATGAGGAGGTTGAGAGGCAATTACAGGATTACTTAGATAAGGGCTTCATTAGACCTAGTAACTCACCTTGGGAATCGCCAATGCTCTTAGTTAAGAAGAAAGATGGCTCTATGAGACTATGTACAAACTATAGAGCAATTAATAAGGTAACTATCAAGAATAGGTTTCCAATGCCTAGGTTGGAAGACCTATTTGGTCAGTTACATCAAGCTAGGTATTTTACCAACTTTGACCTTAGATCAGGATATCATTAGATTAGGATGAGAACAGAGGACGTCCCTAAGACTGCATTTAGGACTACATATGGGCAATATGAGTTTTTGCTGATGCCTTTCGGTCTCACCAATGCTCCCCCCACTTTATGAAGCTCATGAATAGTGTATTATGGCCTTATCTAGGACATTTTGTAGTAGACTTCCTAGATGATATTCTGATCTATAGTGCATCAGATCAGGAGCATTTGAACATTTAAGAAAGGTATTTCAAGTGATAAGGGAAAAGTCACTCTTTGCTAAGGTGTTAAAGTGTGAATTTTTCAAAAGAGAGGTTAGATGCCTTGGGCATATAGTCTTCCATAATTGAACCTAGATGGATCTTGAAAAAGTAAGGGCTATTATGGAATGGCCACATCCAAGGAACCTGGAAGAGCTGTAGATCTTCCTAGGTTTATCACGTTTCTATCAAAGTCTCATCAAGGATTATGCCAAAATTGTTTTCGTAATGATGGAGAAACTTAAAGGGAAAGGGAAAGCCTTTCATTGGGGAGACGAATAGAAGAGAGGTATGGAGAAGTTGAAAGTAGCAATTGCTACAACTCCAATTTTACATATAGCAGATCCCAATAAACCTTTTGTGGTTGAGACTGACACGAGTGATTTTGCCATAGGAGCGGTTTTAGTTCAGGGTGGTCAACTAGTAGCTTTTGAGAGTAAGAAACTAGAATTGGCTTAGAAGAATTACTCCGTCTATGAGAAGGAGTTGTATGCAATTTTCCATGCTTTGAAGAAGTGGTGTCATTATTTATATGGTGCCAAAGTCACGATAGTGTTTGATCAAGAGAGCATTAAGTGGCTATCTAATGAAATAGACCTTAAAGGTCGTAAGTCCCCATGGGCAGAGACCCTTCAAGAGTTTTATTATGAGCTTAATTATAGGAAGGGAAAGTTTAACGTAGTGACCAATTCACTTAGCCGCATGCCTATGCTCAATGGACTGAGTTTTACTTAGATCACTAGTGAGCTACTTGAGTCCATTAGAGGGAAATGTAGGCTTGATCTTGCATATTCCAAGATTTGGGAGGCATTAGAGAATGGGGATCTTCATATACGGGTTTGTAGTGAGGATGGAGTATTGAAGAGTACTGAAGAAGGATTCAAGTGGAAGAATTACAGTGTCCGTGATGGATATCTGTTATATAAAGGTAAGTTGTGTGTCCCTAGAGATTTTGAGATGAGATATCATATTTTATATGAGTGTCATGACACACCTAGTGTGGGACACCTAGGAGTTAACAAGACTTATGATCTTGTTAAGAGATAGTTTTACTGGCTTGGACTTCATAAGGACGTCCTAGAGTATGTGCTTAAGTGCAATAAATGTCAGGTGAATAAAACTGAAAGGTTGATGATTGGAGGACTAATCCAACCATTCGATATTCTTAATGGGAAGTGGGAAAGTACCTCCATGGACTTCATAGTCAGATTACCTAAGACACAGAGAGGGCACGACTCTATCTAGTAATTGTGGATAGGTTAACCAAAATGGCTAGGTTTATTCTGACATGCACTACATTGAAGTCACCTGAGTTGGCTAGACTCTTTGTAGAAAACCTACACCAGTTATATGGTCTTCCTTTAGACATAGTTTTTGATCGGGATAGGAAGTTTACTAGCCACTTTTGGAGAGCGGTCTTCAAAAGGTTGGATATGAAAATTAGCATGAGTACGGCCAAGCATCCACAATGGGATGGGCAAATAGAGAGGGTTAACCAAATCCTAGAGGATATGGTTTGATCATATGTGAATGAAAGGCAAACTTATTGGGAAGAGTACTTACTTATAGTAGAGTTTGCATATAATAGTGCCAAGCACTCTTCCACTTGGCAGAGTCCATTTATGCTTATGTATGGGTTTCAACCAAGAGCTCCTTATGCAGTAGGACTGTAGAATGAGAAAGTTCAAGCTGCAAAGGACTTCTTGGAAAAGATGAACGATATGCTTAGGCTTGCTATATATATATATATATATATATATATATATATATATATATATATATATATATATATATATATATATAGATATATATATATATATATATATATATATATATATATATATATATATATATATATATATATATATATATATATATATATATATATATATATATATATATATATATATATATATATATATATATATATATATATATATATATATACTTGTGTGCTTCTCACCTTCACCTTCACACACTTCAGTCGTTCATGATCTTCACATCACCCTATCTCTTCCGCAGATTGACAATTAAGGAGGTGGAAATTCTTGACGTGGTGCCTATCTTTGTATAGAACAACACCAAATCTGGCACTATTGCCGAGGACGAGCTCTAGGACGAACGTGTGATAGTAAGAGTATTGTCACACAATCCTAGTAGGAGATGGTTGAACCATGCCTTAAGAGAAAGGATTAGGAAGTAATCCTCTACCATGTATTTTGGGGAAAGTGGTTAGCCCATCACACTCTTAACTGGGAGGTTGTGTGTTCAATTCCCAATATTGGTATGAGAGCCTACTTGAGAAATTGGGCAAGACAAAGTTCACGCCTCATTCGTGGGAAATTGGAAAAAGTGCTTATCTATGGTGAGTGTGAGACTGGCCTTAGATGAAGGTGCATGGGCATTTGGGCACCCACAGAGCGTGGGATAGGTCCAAATTTGGTGCATGTGCTGGAGTTTGAGGTTGGTGGAAATGCTCATGCATGGAAAGTGGGTCTAAGAGAGCTAGAAGGGTCCACGAGTGAGTATTGAGGGTAATGCTTAGTCTATTGGGAAAGGAATGTCACACAATCCTACTAGGAGATGGTTGAACCATGCCTTAAGAGAAAGGATTAGAAAGTAATCCTCAACCATGACTTTTTGGGAAAGTGGTTAGCCCATCACACTCTTAACCAAGAGGTTGTGAGTTCAATTCCCAACAAGTATTGTGAGAATTAGCATTGAAAGATAATTAAAATTCAGTTTTTTTGTTGCTTTTATGCTATTTCTATCTTCCTTCACATCTCCTACACACTTCTTTCATCCCTCCATCATCCATTTTCATTGCAAGAAATCACAAAAATTCACCATATCCACCTTTCTCTCCTCCTTTCCTTCATTTAGAAGAGAGCGAGAGAGCAAGCGAGTGTGTGTGTGTATTTGCATGCATTATTGAGTTTTCTTTGTAGGAAAGTGCTTTAGAACAAGATTCCAGCCCTCCATAGGTAAATTTATGAGGTTTTCTCCATATCTGCCGAATGCCTGAGACTAGCATGATGGTATGAGAAGTTCATGTTTTTGGGTATGCGTCATATGAATGGTGTAGAGCACTCTTGCACATAGAGGAATCCACAGGTGCATCTCAAAAATTTATTGGTGAACCATCATGATGATTCATTGCCATCACAACCAGGTGTCACCTTCGCGATTGGCTCACGCCATCGCGACAAGACCACACCATCACGATGGCCTCACACCATCATGATGAGACCACACCATCGCAATGGGCTCATGCCATTGCGAGGACTCAGGTATATCATCACGATGGTCTCCCTGACCATGCCATTAGGATTGGTTCATGCCATCGTGATGCTTTGAGAACATTGTGTCTTCAAACCATCGTGATTGGTTCACACCATCATGACTCAACCACATCATCCTAAGGGGCTTATGCCATCATGATGACTCGCCCCACACTTGACCATCACAACGGGCTCATGCCATCGTGATGTATTCAGGCCACCATGTCGTGACCATCGCATCGCGTTCATTCTATACGATTGTGACAATGCTCATATTGGAGATCATCATGATGATCCTGCACACGTTAAGTGCATCATGAGGAGAATAGGCCATTGCATTGTGTTAAGTGCATACCATCGTGACAATACATCATGCCATCATGATTGCTCCACACCATCACAACAAGATAAGAACATCGTGAGAGTCAGAATGAAACACAAAATTAGGGTTTGAAGTTTGGCAATATTGAGGACAATTTTGGGTGACATTTTAAGAAATTTGTGCAGCTTAGAGGCCCCTAGCACATGCTAAAGAGGTATTGTTTCTTGCCTATTAAAAAGTGATCTAAATTAAGATTTTTTGAGGTCAATTAAGGGCATCCAAAGCAAGGTGTGACGTGGAGCAAAGCAAGGCTTGGAAAGCACACCTTCTTGGGAAAAAGAGCAATCAACAAGACATCAAACTTGAAGTTGGAAGAACTCGCAACCCCCTCAGTCAATTGGTAGTTCAAGCTAAGTGCGAATAGCATCATTGATTAATTAGGATCATAGTAGGAATGATATAAGTACAAGAGACCTTAACTATTCAAGTTCAATAGCAAACCTAAATAGTGAGGTGATAAACCCTAAAGGCAAAAGGATGTAAATTCAACAGTGAGATAACTTACATTCACAATGAAAATGGATACCTACATACAAAATTTGACAAGAGAAGAAAGTAAAGAAAGTAACAACGAACCAAGTGTATGAGAAAAAAGAATTTGAGTGATGACTAAGCACATTGAGTGTTTGAGGTAAACAAATTCATGAACCTTAGATTAAGAAAACACATATGAAAGGTAGATCGACGTAGTGTTAGATCATTGAAAGTGAGTGTTAGAACCACAACATGATCTCAGGTTCAACAACTTAGCATATATCCATATGAACTAAGCTCAGAGACCACTCATTCAGAAATGTCTTACACCATAGAGAGACCAGAGGGTGGATCAGGCTTAGCCTACCTAGAACGATAGGAAGGACCTTACAAAATGCAGTTAGAATACATGTGAACCAACCATTTAGGTGCTCGCATCCATGAGAATGGTTTGAGAATATCAATTTTTCAATTGAAAAACCCTAATTAACCCATGCGATTGGAACATCTTGTGGTTAAATTTCCAATGAACCTGATAAAACCAACGAATTTGGAGTAGTAATTCTCGACATGGAGAGAAGCGATTTAGAATAGGAACCTTTAGATGGTGAACCTGTTAGTATATGATCAATGTCTACCCCTCATGATTGTATGCACATTTTGTAAGGCCCCCTTTATGAGGAGAAGCCAAGCGTGCATTACCCAATTGATGGGAATCCCAACTTGAATGTTGGATGGTCATATTGGACCATGTAAGATATTATAAGGAAAGGGAGTTACCAGGGTCCCCAATTGTGGGGTCCGGGGCAGCGGTGAGCAGCCCCGGCTGGGGGGTCCAAGGGGGCCAGCGGGCCCCCTGGCTGGGGGGTCCCAGGGGGCCAGTGGGCCCCCTGTCGGAGTCAGAAAACATTTATATTTGTTAGGTCGGTTCAACCAGTCTAAGCCGTGTATGGCAATTACGCGGGCGGTGGCCACCCACGCTCTGCCGCCCATGTATTGCCGTCCATGGCAGGCCACCCATGATCCTATATATACATGACTTCTGCACTACCTAAGACACTGAGTTGAGCCAGCATACCTCTACCTTGTATCTCCCTATCTAGAGTTGTCTAGATCACCATTTAAGCTCTACCTTGAGAGCGCACGGGTGGACAACGCCATCATCTTTGTACTTGTTGCTAGTAGAAAATTGTTGAGATTCTCCTATATCTGTTATCTTCTCTGCTATTGCTCCTGTGTTATATTGCGTAACTATTGTCTTACATGGTATCAGAGCTGTAAGGTTCGAATAGCTTGAGAAGTATCATTATTTTAGCCTACTAGCAGACTAGAATATCAGTAGATTATTCGAGTGATTACATGATGGCTTCATCGTCGAACACTAGTCTTGGTGCTTCTGCTAATGTTAATGCTGCACCTATTCGAATTCGTCCACCTGCATTCACTGAAGGGAAGCTGGATGGAACCAACTATACACTCTGGAAGTTCAAAATTTCTGCAATTTTGGACTCCTATGAATTACTTGACACTGTCATGGGACCGATGGGATTGGATCCAGAGCCTATACCAGTTGAAGATCCAGCAAATTCAAGATTGATGATTCAGCCAGATCCAGATCTTCTACGAGCTTGGAAGAGGCGGAATGCTGATGCATTATGTGCGATTGTCACTAGTGTAAGTGATTCTGTGCTTACTTTAGTTCAACATACTACTAAAGCACATGAGGCTTGGGGCATATTGGCTCGACAATATGAGACCAAGAACCACACTAGGATACAGAATTTAGAAAATCAGTTGGCAAATGAAAAGCATTCTGATTCTGAAAAGGCTGAAGATTTTATCAAACGGATAAAGCATCTTCAAGATCAATTGGCTGCAGTTGGTGTTGTTATAACACCAGAAGAGCTGGCTCGAAGATCTGTACGTGTTCTTCCAGCAAAGTATGATGGATTAGTAACAGCCCTTAACACTCAGGTAAGGCCAACTCCTCTTACATTTGAAGAGTTTTGTGCGATGCTTTTAGAAGAAGAGATGCGGCTGAAGAATCGGCAAAGTACAACTGATGCTGCATTCTCAGCAAATGCAAAAGGTAAAGGCTCTTCTGAGGGATCAAAGAAGAAGCCAAAGAAGAAAAAGTTCACAGGAAGTTGCTTCTATTGTGAAAAGAAAGGCCATGCCATCAAGGATTGCAGAAAGAAGCAAGCTGATGAACGGAATGGGACTGTAAAATCATCATGGAAGAACAAAGAGTCTGCAAACAACACAGAGCTGGAACTTTGGGTAGCTATTGAAGAGGTATGTTCATTTGCTCAAGCTCGTGTTGATGAGCCATGGATTTTAGATAGTGGAGCTTCTCGCCATATGACCAGTAAAAAGGATTGGTATAGTTCCCTAGTGCCTCTGCGGGAATCCATCAATGTAGTGGTGGGAAATGACTCCAGGTGTCCAGCCGAAGGAACTGGAACCATCTCTTTTATCACTTCTCCAGGTGTTGAGAAAAAGTTATCCGATGTTCTCTACATACCTACACTCAAAAGAAATTTGTTGTCAGTTTCTGCAATAACAGATCGTGGACTTGAAGTTCACTTCAATAAGAGTGGTGCAGAAATCATGGATTCATCAGGTAATGTTGTAGGTAAAGGGATACGACGGGATAACTTGTATGAGTTAAGTGCTTTAACTGCTACAGAAGATAAAGATGTAAGCAGGTTATGGCACCAAAGATTTGGGCATCTCGGATTTGCAGTTTTGAAGGAGATGCAAGGAACAGGGATGGTTGCTCATTTGCTTGCATTTTCATATTTGCAGGAACCTTGTGAAGCTTGTATGATGGGCAAGCAACAACGAAAGGCATTTCCAAGAGAGACCAGCAATCGATCTCAAGCTCCTCTAGAGTTGGTACATGCTGATCTCTGCGGTAAAATGTCTACACCTGCTTTAGGAGGATCTTTCTACTTTTTGCTGTTAGTCGACGATTATAGTAGAAAGATGTGGGTTTATTTCATTCGAGAGAAGGCTGATGCTTTTGAAAAATTTAAAACGTGGCATAAGTATGTAGAAAATGAATCAGGAAGGAAACTGAAGAAATTTAGAACAGATAGAGGAGGTGAATTCTTGTCAATAGAATTCAACAATTACTGTAAGGATCATGGTGTGAAAAGGCAACTTACCACAGCTCATACACCTCAACAAAATGGCGTTGTTGAGCGCAGGAACAGGACAGTAGTTGAAATGGCTCGTTGTATGTTGAAGGCTCAAGACATGCCTGATTCATTCTGGGCAGAAGCAGTCAATACAGCAGTGTACATCCTCAATCGAAGCTACACAAAAGCACTAAAGGGGATGACTCCTCAAGAAGCATATTCTGGTAAAAAGCCTTCAGTTTTGCATTTTAGAATTTTTGGTTGTTTCTGTTATGCACATATTCCTGATTCAACAAGATCAAAGTTGGATTCAAAAAGCAAAAAGTGTGTCTTCCTAGGATATAGTGAAGAGTCTAAAGCATACAGGTTATGGGATCCTGAGGCAAGGAAGATTTTTGTCAGCCGAGATGTGGTGTTTGATGAACGACCACACTTAGTAGAAGATAAAGGTAAATCTACTATCTCATCAAACGGAGAAATATCTCACCTTGTGCCTATCAAAAGACAGGTTAAAGTTGAGGAGGAGGAAACATCTGATGGAGAAATTTCCTCAATAAAAAGCCAACCAGTTGTAGCTGCACAGCGTAAGCCACTACCAAAGTGGGCACAACAGCTCTTTGATGATCACAATCCACATGTAGATGTACCAGAATCATCATCGGATGGATTACGAAGATCAAAGAGAATAGAGGAGCAAAGAAAAGCCTCAGAACACATTGTTAACATGGCTCTAATGACAGATATCATGGGTTCGATAAAGGAACCTACCACCATTGAAGAAGCCATTGATGATCCAGATTGGAGAGCGGCAATGCAGTCTGAGTATGATAGTATACTCAAAAATGATACATGGGATCTAGTCGACTTGCCGCCAAAGAAGAAGGTAATAGGTACTAAATGGATTTGGAAAGCTAAGTATAAAGCTGATGGAACATTAGAAAAGTATAAGGCACGATTAGTTGCACAGGGTTTTTCACAGATTGAAGGATTTGATGTTCAAGAAACTTTTGCACCAACAACACGCATGACAACTATTCGGACGGTACTTGCAGTAGCTGCACAAAAGTCTTGGCCTATTTTCCAGATGGATGTCAAATCTGCATTTTTGAATGGTCACCTCAAGGAGGAGGTATATGTATCTCAACCACCAGGTTTTGAGGTGCCCAATTCAGAAAATAAAGTTTGCAGGTTGAAGAAAGCTTTGTATGGACTTAAGCAAGCTCCACGGGCTTGGTACCAACGAATAGATCATTTTTTCAAAAATATGGGTTTTGAAAGAAGTACGTCTGATGCTAACTTGTATGTAACGAAAAGGGATAGCAAGCTAGTTGTTGTCATTGTATATGTAGATGATTTGATCATTACAGGAGATCATCAAGAACTCATCAATCAAACTCGAATCAGCTTGGGAACTGAGTTTGAAATGACAGACTTAGGTCTACTCCATTTTTGTCTGGGAATTGAAGTATGGCAAAGGAAGGATGGCATTTTCATCTCACAACAAAAATATTCCAAAGAAATTCTCAAGGCATTTGGAATGATGGACTGCAAACCAACTAGCACATCTATGGAGGTAAATCATAAGCTATCTATGGATGATAACATGCCTGATGTAGATGCTAAGAAGTATAGGAAGCTCGTTGGAAGTCTTATTTTTCTGTGCAACACTAGACCAGACATTTGCTATGCTGTTGGAGTGTTAAGCAGGTTTTCCAACAAACCTAAGGAGAGTCACTGGAATGCTGGAATGCGAATTCTAAGGTACATTGCAGGAACCTTGGATTTTGGTATTTTGTATACCACAGGTGATACACTCCAAGGATATTGTGATTCAGATTGGGCTGGAGATTGTGATTCTAGAAAATCAGTTTCTGGATATTGTTTCTCACTTGGTTCAGGAATATTTTCTTGGGTAAGTAGGAAGCAACCAACTCTCGCACTCTCCTCCACTAAAGCAGAGTACAAAGCAGCTTGTTTTGCTTCTTGTGAGGCAGTCTGGTTAAGGAGAATTCTTGCAGATCTAGGCTTTCCATCAAATATGCCAACTGTACTCAAGTGTGATAATCAAAGCTGTATTGCAAAGAACCCAGTATTTCATGCTCGCACCAAGCACATAGAAGTACAGTACCATTACATTCGCGAGCTAATTGAAGATGAAATTGTGGAGCTAGAATATTGCCCAACAGAGGCAAATTGTGCTGACATATTCACTAAAGCACTTGGAAGAGAGCAGCTCAACAAGCATCTTCAACAGATGGGCATAGGACCGAGACCTACTTGATTTATCATCGGTAAACATTGAGGGGGGGTGTTAGTATATGATCAATGTCTACCCCTCATGATTGTATGCACATTTTGTAAGGCCCCCTTTATGAGGAGAAGCCAAGCGTGCATTACCCAATTGATGGGAATCCCAACTTGAATGTTGGATGAAGGTCATATTGGACCATGTAAGATATTATAAGGAAAGGGAGTTACCAGGGTCCCCAATTGTGGGGTCCGGGGCAGCGGTGAGCAGCCCCGGCTGGGGGGTCCAAGGGGGCCAGCGGGCCCCCTGGCTGGGGGGTCCCAGGGGGCCAGTGGGCCCCCTGGTGGGGGTCCGGGGGCAGCGCCCCCGGCGCGACGGTAAAGGGAATATTCCATGGAATATTCCCTGTCGGAGTCAGAAAACATTTATATTTGTTAGGTCGGTTCAACCAGTCTAAGCCGTGTATGGCAATTACGCGGGCGGTGGCCGCCCACGCTCTGCCGCCCATGTATTGCCGTCCATGGCAGGCCACCCATGATCCTATATATACATGACTTCTGCACTACCTAAGACACTGAGTTGAGCCAGCATACCTCTACCTTGTATCTCCCTATCTAGAGTTGTCTAGATCACCATTTAAGCTCTACCTTGAGAGCGCACGGTTGGACAACGCCATCATCTTTGTACTTGTTGCTAGTAGAAAATTGTTGAGATTCTCCTATATCTGTTATCTTCTGTGCTATTGCTCCTGTGTTATATTGCGTAACTATTGTCTTACAGAACCTAGGACACAAAGAGGAAAATTAGTGTCGACACGAATGCTTAACTCAGAATGGATACCTCAAGATAACAAAAGCATTGAGTTATTTCTAGATAGGGATACGAATGAGGCATTCTGGAGATACAGATATGAGAAACCAAAAGAAATAGGAACAATCATGATCTATATTGAATTCAAGGACCCTCAGATACCTATAAAATAGTGTATTTAGACAACGCATCAGAACGAGTGTTCCTTGTGTCCGAACATGGGAGACATGCCTATACATGGAAGGGAAAATTAGTTTTTTTCACCACTTTGAGCTAATGTGGCCTTTGGACACCAAGGGTTGGGGACATCTGTGTCTCATGGTTCCCAAAGATAAAAGGGCAAGGAGAAGCTTGAAGTGAGTTGCACTCACACACTAGGAAGAGACTGATCAACAGTAGAAACTGATAGAATGTAGAGACTGAGAGAACCAAGACCAAAAGGTGGTAGAGATCAATTTCCTCTACCTAGACCTTGAGAGCATCCAAGAATATTGAGACACATGCAGTTCGTGAAATTGATGAAGAATTACTAATGGGACAGAAGATCCCTATGACCATGAGTTCAAGTCTAAGAAAGTGCTATGAGCCGAACAAGTGGACGACATGTTCACTTAGTACAATGCATTTCGGCTCACCTTGAAAAACACTACTCTAACTTGGTTCCAACCTTTACAACAAAGGCAATTTAGGGACATTCATCACTGAATTCTCTAACAGATGGATTAGGCACAACACTTCTTTGCTGATCCATAGTTTTAAAGAGAACCCCTAGGAGACTGTCAAATTAGCAAGACATAGATTTAGATAGTACATCAAGAGGTGCCCAATGCCAAAATTTCCTACTCAAGCCAAACAAGTATCTTTGTTTTTGGATGGGCTATTGAGCTCTAAAATAAGATCCTACATATACGTGAAGGAACTTAGAACTATGACCAATGTGTGAGAATCGGTATAGACATTGAGGATAACTTAGGTGATGAGTTAGAACTCTCCAAGGTCTACAAGGAAACAGATGGTTCTACTCATTTGTCTTTGGAACATTCTAGTTCCATAGAAGACCTATCTAAGAAGGTAGCCTGGAAGCTAGGAGTCTCAAGCAAATAGATACCTAGGATAACTTTAGTCAAACATTGTTATGCATATGGAGATGACCATATGGAAAACACTTGTTTGAACATGAAAAAACCTCAAGGTAACCCTAGTACTCAATACAACATGATAGAAAGGCGGTACACTAACCACACCACACAAGATTGTCCATACAACAAGCAAGTGGTTAGATAGGACTATCCTCAGGCATACCAACAACCCAATAGATATCCAGACCAATACAACACTCAACCTCATTACTATAGGCCCCAAAAAAGTTATCAGGTACCCTACCAGACACAACCTAGACCCCAACTAGTGTTAGGCCAGCAACCACCACCCCTTGACAAATGTAATCTCTATCAAATATGCTACAACAAAAGAGAACCTCAGTAGAGCATTAGTACCCTCATCCCCACTAATCATAGAGAATGATCCTAACTCCAATAGTTATGATTCCACCCATGTCGATAGCCCACCAACATACTACATGGAGTCACCATAGCATATGGAAACATACCAATATGAGAGCCCACCCATGGAACCTAGCTGGGAGCCAGACTATGTGGATGTCATGTATGTCAAACCCAACCCACGGCCCCAGTTGAGGGAGACAAGACCACAGGGCCCTAAAGGACCGTGCTTTAGATGTCAAGGAGACCATTACATAAGATAGTGCCCACATCCTCCACGAGCAAGACAACCTCAATATTATAACTTCCAAGGTTTTTGCACTAATTGTGGTAAAGAGCATGTTATATAGGAATGCCTAAAGAACTCTACCAATGCCTCCAAAGTAACACCCATTAATGTGATAAGCATTGTGTGCACTTCAAATGGATCCACAACAACCTATGTACCTATTCAAGCTGTCACTAGAGCCCAAACATTGCTCCAAAATCAATAGCCATATCCCAATAAGATAGCTCATATTATTGAAGTTGGAGAATCAAGTGGAAGGAAAATCAGATCTTGGAAGGATTCATGAGAGAGAGAGAGAGTCAAACAAAAATGGGGTAAGACGATAAGTGAACTAAAAGGAATCTTGAAAGAGACTAGAACCAAAATTTTAGAATTGGCATTGCAAGATTCAAATCAGGAGAACCCGACCCCAAAACTAGGATTAGTTGTAGATGAACCGCTGCTAGAGAATTTGGACATGATGTTTAAAGCATTCTAGAAACGAATAAGAGAAGGACCTAAAATGGGAGAGCTGAGTAAGAACTATCTTAGAGTGTTTAGAAATTGAGAGAATCAAGCTCTGCATGAAAATGGTAGAATTAGCACAAGCAATGTTCGAAGCATCTCAATATGTTAATTGGAGTAACCTAGCAAAACCAGAGCTACACTTTCAAGGATTACAGGAAAGGTTATAACATTTAATTTCTACCAATGAGAAGAATAATCTTGATAGGGCTTATCCTGACCCTAGGGCACACGAAGACACCATACCTTCCTTGTCAGAAGTGCCTAAAACCACAAACTAGGAGAATCTTTCTTTAATACATAAGTATGCACAAGGATTTATTTGAGAAATGAAGAAGAGATATGGAAGACGGAACAAGAATCTCACCCCCAATTTAAGAGATAGATGATTTGCAAGAACAATTTCCCCAGGACATACCCTCTATATATAATGTCCAAGAGGAGGAATAGCCTAGTGAACAGAAAAATTTTGGATCCATTTCCTTGCAAGAATTACCTCATTTCACAGGTCCTTGGGAAGAAAAGTTGATTCATATGAGAGTACCTACCATACTTGTAAGAGATGAAGAGTAAGTTATTCCTGGGAATACAAATGTAATAAAGAACACTAAAGTGTAGTGTCATCTTACTTTAGAGGAATTTTTAAAGGCTAAACGCGAGTTGTGGAAGCATGTAGCAAAACAATTACTAGATATAGGTGATCCCCACTCTTAGACAACTTCACACAAGAGAGTACCAAAAATACCATTGAAAGGATTGGAGACATGAGCGAAGGAGAAGAGGGAAACACCTATTTGCCTATCTCCTACCATGACTACACCACCAAAGCAATTCTAGACTCAGGTGATGGAATGGCCATTCCCACCACTTCCGGATGGAAACCATGGGGTAAGCCAGCCCTCAGACCTACTAGAATGAAATTGCAAATGGCTGACAGTCATATATGTTGATATATGTAGGTAGTGATGTGTGTGAACACACTAGGACCACTAGGGCAATTTTTTCCCTCTTTAGGAGGTTTTTTTCCCCGACTTGTATATCCGTGTAGCTCAAGCGTAAGCATCACCTCCTTTACTTGTCAATCCATGGAGACGTGAGGACTGGTATGAAGACCATGAGCGAATAAAGGCAAAAGTGTGTGAGTGAAAGCACACAAGCATGCACACACGTACACACACACGTGCACAAGGTAAGATTAAAGAGAGGAACAATGGAAGGACTTTGATTACAAAAGAAATCTATTACAAAGCTGAAATCTATAATAAGCCAACCTCAAAAATGAGCTCTCTAGCTCTTTTTATAGTTTTTGAGTAGTTTTGGCCCTGTCCAGACGTAGTGTCTAGCCTAGTTAAAAATAAGGCTCTAGGGCTTATTTGTGGGCGCAAACGAAGTCTAAAAATTATGAAAATTGGTAGGTAGCTACTTCTAATACTCCTCAAGCTTGAGGACTCCTTAGCTTGAACAAAATGGGGTTATGAAAATGTAAAATGGTATTTACAATGTCTTTTAGTGATGAAAATCACTATTTTTATAGGGACTTCTTCTAAAAATTTGACATGCACTTCTTGGAGCTCCCTATATACTCCTTCTTGTGTGTCCACCTCTTTGATGCACTTCCCTGCTTTGTGCTTGACCTTGAGTGTCAAAAATACCCCTATAACCCTAAGGAGTCACTTTGCTTTGTAAATTCTAGTGGTAATACATTCAGTATTGCATGTTGTGCTCCAATCTTCTTCTTCTTCCTTCTCTTGTTCCCGTGCTTTCATAGACCTCAAACTCTAACAATTGGTATCAGAGTACTTCGCCGCTTCATCTAGGGCATTGTCGACCTCCCTTCACTCACAATCCCAAATCGCATGAAAATTAGTGAGCATACTCAGGGTGATCTGAGCTCATGTGCAGTCTCTAGATGCACTATTGCAGCACTTGTGCATGCAATTTCACGAAAGAGATATACATGTTTTGATTCACCAATATAAGCATCTCAACACCTGCTACAAGTTTATTAGAACGCGATAGGGTAGTTCTGCTCAAATTTTTGAGATACAATCATTTTTGTACATCAGGGTATTTTAGTGAGTGGCCATGACTGAAAGCAGTGATGTATTTTGTATGTTGGTGGTTGAGGATAAGTTGGATGGTAACAATTACCCATTATGGGCTTATATGGTGCATCATGTATTGGCTGCAAAAGGATTGCAGAATATTGTGCAGGGTGTTGAAAAATATCTATTACACCTGCAAACAAAGTTGTTGAAGGTGATACAGACCATGTTGAAGATGGTGATATTCTTCACATTCCTGTTTGTGCTATGGTTCTTGCTACACCTACTATAGAGAAAATTTATTGGGATGACAAAGATGCTCATGCATGCACATTGATAGCTTTGTCTATCAAACATGCCATTATTCCTCATATTTGTTGATATATTTAGGTAGTGATGTGTGTGGACACTCTATGACCACCGGGGCACTTTTTTCCCTCTTTAGGAGGTTTTTTCCCACCGGCTTGTAGATACGCCTATTGCCCTAATGGGCTACTTATCTTTGTACATTCTCTAGTAATACATATAGTCTTGTGTGTTGTGCTCCAAGATTCTTCTTCTTCCTTGTGCTGTTTGCGTGCTTCCGTAGACATCTAACTCCAACAATTGGTATCAGAGCAGGTCTCCGCTTCATCTAGGGCATCGTTGACACTCCTCTGGTTGCAGTGTCAGATTCGCACGAAATTTGGTGAACATACTCAGGGTGTTTTAGAGATCAAAACAACTTCGCTCTATGGTGCCGAAATCGCGATCTAAGCTCGTTTCGGCCTTCGAACGCACTATTGCAGCACTTGTGCATGCTATTTTGTCTTTTTGTGCCAAAGGTATATACCTGTTTCGATTCGCCAGTATAAGCGTCTCGAAGTCTGCTACAGGTTTAGCAGAACTCGTCTGGGCAGTTCCGTTCAACTTTTTGAGATACAGTCAATTTTCTGCATCAAGGTATTTTAGTCACCGGCCATGGCTGAAAGCAGTGATGTATTCCATATGTTGGTTGTTGAGGATAAGTTGGATGGTACCAACTACCCATTATGGGCTTATATGATGCGACATGTATTGGTTGCAAAAGGACTATGGAACATTGTGCAGGGTGTTGAAAGACGTCCTGTTACACCTATGACTATAGGTACTGCAAATATAGGTGCTGAAGCTGATGGAGATAGTGTCGAAGATGATATTCTGCAGATTCCTCTTCGTGCTGCTATTTTTGTTGCACCTACTGCAGAGCAAATTCGTTGGGATGGCAGAGGTGCTCAAGCACATGCATTGATAGCTTTGTCTGTCAAACATGCTATTATTCCTCACATTCGCTCTTGTAGAAGAGCAAAAGATGCTTGGGATACAATTACCACATTGTACTAGGCTAGGAATGAGGCTCGTGTTGCTTACCTCCAAAAACAATTGGAGAGAGCACATGAATGAAGGTGATTCTATGGACAGTTTTCTAACAAAGATCAAAGACTTGAAGGAACAATTGATTTCTGCTGATGAGGTTATACCAGATAGCTCACCTGTGCAGACCGTTCTGAATGGTCTTCCTGATTCATATCAAAGTTTTGCTTCTACTCTTCGATTGATGATGAAAGGCAATCCAAATGCCTTGTCATTTGAGGAGTCAGTCTCTGTTCTATTACAGGAAGATCAGTGCAGGAAGAATAGGGCCATTATGCGTGTTTCAGATCAAGCTTTCCTCCAGGATAAAGATGAGAAGAAATCAGAAAAGCAGAAATTATTTTGCAAGTACTGTAAAGGGAATGATCATATCATAAAGAACTGTCCAAAACTGGCTGCAAAAGAGGCAAAGAAAAAGGAGGCTGGAATGGTTGTTGCAGAAGCCTCTACACCAAAAATAGAGTCTGCTAGTCTTGTGCAGGAAGAAGAATGGGCGTTTACTACTGTTTGCAGTTTTGACCCATCTTCTCATGAGTAGTGCATGTCTGTAGTGGACTCAGATGTTTGGTACTTTGATAGTGGGACGACCAAACATATTACCTGGCAGCGCAGTTTCTTCTCTTCACTCGAGCCTGTTGCTACAAGGAATACTGTCACATGCACCAACAACTCCTCTTATCCTGTTATGGGAGTTGGTAAGATCATTCTGACTACTGTTGATGGTAGTTCTTTCACCTTGTCAGATGCTTTATTTGTGCCAAGGATAAAAAAGAATCTGTTATCAATTTCTGCATTAGCCAAGATTGGCTTGGTTGTGAAATTTGTTGATGACAGATGTACAGTTCATGATCTGTCAAATGGTGATGTTATTATTGCTTCTGGCATTTTATGTCATGGGCTGTATAAGCTCATAGACTATGAAAGATCTATGAATGATTCGGCATGTGCAGTTCATGATTCTCAGGCTATGTCAGATGCAAAGCTTTGGCATGCATGCTTTGATCATCTGAATTTTGCTAGTTTGCTACGCATGCAAAAATCTGATATGGTGTCTTCTTTGCCCAAGCTTGAGGCACCTGGAAAACATGTATGTGAAGGCTGTATTTTGGGCAAAATGCAGCGTTCCTCCTTTCCAAAAGATGGTTCACTTTGGGTTACGCAGAAATTGCAGCTTGTACATAGTGATGTTTGTGGTCCTATGTAGACACCTTCTTTTGGAAACTATCTTTACTTCGTGACTTTCATTGATGATTTTTCTACGCATGCATGGTTATATCCATTGAAGGCAAAGTCCGAAGTGTTTTTGTGCTTCAAACAATTTTTGGTTTTGGCTGAAAATCTATCAGGACGTAACATGGGTACCCTCCGTTCTGATCGAGGGGGGGAATATATGTCTTCTGATTTTAATGCATTTTTGGGTGAATGTGGGATAAAACACCACTGTACAGTGCCGTATACACCTCAACAAAATGGAGTTGCTGAACAGAAGAACAGGTCACTCATGGAGATGGCGAGGTGTATGGTCAAGAGTCAGGCTTTACCACATAGTTTCTGGCTTGAGGGTTTCATGTGTGCAGCATATGTACTTAACAAGTGTCCCACTAAAGCGCTGTAGTCTATCACTCCATATGAGGCTTGGCATGATCACAAGCCATCTGTTGCTCATCTGCGGGTTTTTGGATGTTTGGCATATGCACTAGTGCTTGAACAACATCGTAGAAAATTGGATGATAAGGCAGTAAAATGTATTTTTGTTGGGTACAGTTTTGAAAGTAAAGGCTATCATCTGTATCATCCACAGACTAAACGCATTCTAGTTAGCCGTGTTGTTGTTTTTGTGGAAGATGGTATCGAGCCATTGCTTTCATGTACTAAAGAGACATCTGTTAGCTCTAAAGACATGTATGATACTTTGATGCCTCTTTTTACAGGTGGACAGTCTACTGCTTGTCTTAATGAGGCAACTTCTCAGCCTTTGCAGGTTTCATGTAATGATGCAGATCATCCCATTTCTGATGCAGATTTACATGATGCACTTGTTGATGAGAGAGCTGATATTGAGGAGGCAAAAACTATGCCAAAATGGCTTGTGCAGACTTTACGTGACAGCAAATTAGATGCACCTTTGTCATATCGTACTCGTTCAGGCTCTCATAGTGCCTCCTTTGCATCAGATTGCTATGCTATGGCTGCATCTAGTCTCTATGATGAGAATGAGCCTGTTTCTTTTGATGAAGCACAAAATTAAAGAAATTGGATGGCTGCTATGCAATCTGAATATGATGCTATAATGAAGAATGGTACTTGGTCTTTATGTGACTTGCCTCCTAGCAAGAAAGCCATTGGTACTAAGTGGGTATACAAGCTGAAGCGTAAGCCTCATGGTACAGTTGACAAGTATAAGGCTAGGCTTGTTGCAAAGGGTTATGCATAGGAAAGAGGCATTGATTTTGATGAGACCTTTGCACCCACATGTCGTATGACTACTGTTCGGAGCATCTGTGCACTTGCAGCCCATCATGGTTGGAATGTACATCAGTTGGACATTAAAACTGCATTTCTGAATGGTGACTTGCATGAAGAAGTGTATGTTTTTCAGCCCTGTGGTTTTGTGCAAAACGGGCATGAAAACCTGGTGTGCAGGTTAAAGAAGGCATTATATGGTTTAAAGCAAGCACCACGTGCTTGGTATGAGAAGATACATGCCTATCTAATTGCACATGGTTTTGTGAACAGTCCAACTGAGAGCACCTTATATGTTAAGCGTGCTAATGATGTGCTTCTGATCATTGTTGTTTATGTTGATGACATGCTGCTCACTAGTCCTATTGAGAAGCATATTGCTGATTTTAAGGCTGATTTGCATGCCTCATTTGAGATGTCTGATTTGGGGCATTTGCATCAGTATTTGGGCATTCAGTTTATGCAAGTTGATGGTGGATTGGCATTGTGTCAAACGAAATATATTGACACATTATTGCAGCATTTTGGCCTTGAAGACTGTAAGCCTATTGCCACTCCCATGGAGAAAGGTTTACGATTGAGTCTTCATGATGTTGGAAATGCATTTGATGTTGTCCTCTATCAGCAGGCTGCTGGATGCCTGATATACTTATGCATTACTCGGCCGGATATTCAGTTTGCTGTCTCACAGATGAGCAGGTTTATGCATTGCCCATGTGTCAAGCATTGGCAGGCGGTTAAGCGCATCTTTCGCTACTTGAGTAGTACTCGGCTACTTGGGTTGTTTTATCCCAAGGGGGGGATCACTACCGCCAGATTTGCATGCTTTTTTTGACTCAGACTGGGTTGGTTGCTATGACACTCGTGTGTCCACTAGTGGCTTTTGCTTCATGCTTGGTAGCTCATGTATATCTTGGTTGAGCAAGAAGCAGCCTACTGTGGCCACTTCCAGTTGTGAGGCTGAGTATAGGGCAGCTTTCACAGCTACTCTTGAGTGTGTGTGGCTCAGATGCCTTATGGCTGATTTGGGTGTTGGTCAGTCCTCTACCACCACCATCTTCACCGACAATCAGAGCGCATTGGCAGTTGGGAGGAACCCTGTGTTCCATGCTCGCCCTAAGCACATTGAGGTGCATTATCATTATGTCAGGGAGAGGTTCTCTGCTTGGGAGATCAACTTGGCATATGTGCCCACGTAGGAGAACATTGCAGACCTTTTCACGAAGGCTCTGCCTAGGGAGAAGTTTGAAGCTTTCCGCAAAGCTTTGGGCTTACTTCCTTTCGTGGAGTGATTTCCACATAGCTTGGCACTTCCTTATACATGAGTGCCAGCTCCTTGTTCACCGCATCACTCCCAGGGGGGATTTGTTGATATATTTAGGTAGTGATGTGTGTGAACACTCTAGGACCACTGGGGCACTTTTTTCCCTCTTTAGGAGGTTTTTTTTCCCCCGCTTGTAGATATGCCTATTGCCCTAATGGGCTACTTATCTTTGTACATTCTCTAGTAATACATACAATCTTGTGTGTTGTGCTCCAAGCTTCTTCTTCTTCCTTGTGCTGTTTGCGTGCTTCCGCAGATGTCTAACTCCAACAATATTCACTCTTGCATAACAACTAAGTATGCTTCGGATACACTTACCACTTTATACCAGGGAAGGAATGTGGCTCATGTTGCTTACCTCTGAAAATACTTGGAAAGTGAGCACATGAATGAAGGAGATTCCATGGATAGTTTTCTAACAAAGATCAAATATTTGAAGGAGAAATTGATTTTTGCTGATGAGGTCTTGCTTAAGAGTTCACTTGTGCAGACTATTCTTAATGGTCTTCCAAATTCAAATTTGCGTTTTGCTTCTACTCTTTGTTTGATTATGAAAGGCAATCCAAATGCCTTAACATTTGAGGAGTAAGTCTCTACTCTGTTGTACGAAGATCAGTCTAGGTAGAACAAGTTGATTATGCGTGTTGCCGATCAAGCTCTCCTAGCTAGTGAGAAGGGAAAAGGTAAATGGAGCTCTTCTACTAGTAAGCACAAATGTGCTAATTCTGCACAATCAAAGAAGCAAGATAGAGATGAGAAGAAAAGGAAAAGGGAAAAAGTGTTTTGCAAATACTGTAAAGGAAATGACCATGTCATAAAGAGTTGTCCAAAAGTGACACTAAAGAGGTAAGGAAGAAAGAGGCTAGAATGGTTGTTGTAGAGGCCTCTACACCGAAAATAGAGTCTGCTAATCTTGTGTACAATGAAGAATGAGCATTTACCATTGTTTGTAGTTATGACCCATCTTCTCATGACTAATCTATCTTTGCAATAGACTTAGATGTTTGGTACTTTGATAGAGGGGCAAGCAAACATATTACCTCGTACATAGTTTCTTCACTTCACTCAAGCCTGCCCCTATAGGTAATACTATCACATCTGCCAACAACTCCTCTTATCCTATCATGGGAGTTGGTAAGATCATTCTGACTTCTGATGATGGTAGTTGTTTTACATTTTTGGATGCTTTATTTGTGCTAGGTATGAAGAAGAATCCATTACCAATTTCAACTTTAGCCAAGATTGGCTTGGTTGTGAAATTTGTTGATGATAGATGTACACTTCATGATCTATCAAACAATGATGTCATTATTGATTTTGGCATTTTATGTCGTGGGTTGTATAAGCTCATAGACTATGAAAAATCTTTGAATGATTCAACATTTGAAGCACATGATTCTCAGGCTTTGTGAGATGCAAAGCTTTGGCATGCACGATTTAGTCATCTGTTTTTTTATAGTTTGCTGTGCCTGCAAAAATTCGAAATGGTGTCCTCTTTGCCCAAGCTTGAGGCACCTGGTAAACATTTTTATGAAGGTTGTATTTTGAAAAAATGCAGCATTCTCTGTTCCCAAAAGGTGGTTCAGTTCGAGCTACTAAAAAATTACAGCTGGTTCGCAATGATGTCTGTGGTCCTATTGAGAAACCCTCTTTTGGAAACTATCTTTACTTCGTGACTTCCATTGATGATTTTTCTAGGCATGCATGGGTATATCCATTGAAAGCAAAGTCCAAAGTTTTTATGTGCTTCATACAGTTTTTGGTTTTGGCCGAGAATCTGTTAGCATGTAAAATGGGCACCCTCCATTCTGATCGAGGCGGGGAATATACATCTTCTGATTTTCATGTATTTCTAACTGAACGTGGGGTAAAACATTAGTTCAAAATGCCATATATACCTCAATAGAATGGAGTTGCTAAATGGAAGAATAGGTCACTCATGGAGATGGCAAGGTGTATGGTCAAGAGTCAGACTTTTACCACATAGTTTTTGGCTTGATGCTGTTATGTGTGCAACATATGTACTTAATAGATGTCCCACTAAAGCATTGCAGTCTATCACTCCATATGAGGCTTGACATGGTCGTAAGCCATCTATTGCTCACTTGCGTGTTTTTGGTTGTCTGTCACATGCATTAGTGCCTAAACAACAACACGAGAAATTGGATGATAAAGCAATGAAATGTATTTTTAGGTATAGTTTTGGAAGCAAAGGCTATCGTCTATATCATCCATAGCCTAAACACATTTCAATTAGCTATGATGTTGTTTTTGTGGAAGAGAGACATTAGTTAGCTCCAAAGACATGTATGACACTTTTCTACCTCTTTTTAGATATGGATAGTCTAGTGCTCATCCTAATGAGGCAACTTCTCAGCCTTTATAGTTTTCATGTGATGATGCAGATCATTCCATTTCTGATGTAGATTTACATGATGTAGTTGTTGATGAGAGAGCTAATATTGAGGAGGCAAAAATTATGCCAAAATGTCTGGTGTAGACTTTGCGTGATAGCAAATTATGCTACACAAGAATCCATTTGGATTAGATTGCTCTACTCAGATTTGGGACCATACTCATTCACCTATGATCTTTGGTGATAACAGAAGTTCTTTGCATCTTGCAACCAATCCCATAAATCATGCAAGAACCAAGAATATAGAAGTACACTATCATTATGTTAGAGAGAAGCTATTAAGCAAAGAGATACAATTAGCATATGTATCTACAAAGATGCAATGTGCATATTTGTTAACCAAAGCACTTGATGGTACTAAGCTTTGCAGGTTTGAAACCATGATTGGATTGCACGATATTCAAGAATATTGATGAAGATGTGCAAGCCAAGATGTTTGGCTTGAGGGGGTGCTGTTGGTGCAAATAAACAAGCCCTTCACTTGGCTTAGCATGGAAAGAAAGAAGTAGAAGTAGTTGATAAAGCATGAGAACCTTAGCTTGTTAATACTTGATCATTCACCACTTGTAAAAGGATAAATCCTTGAGAGAATCTTCTAAAAGACTAAAAATCGTGGAGTTAGATAGAATATTGGTTATGACTTTAGATTGAGAGAATATCTCCTATATTAGAGGAGATACTTTTAGGTGGAGCCAAGTTTGAATTCAAATTCAAACTTGGAGGAAAAACACTTATAAAAGGAGCTTGTAAAAACTCGCAAAAAGTGGCCTCATTAGAGAGCTCTTCCATTGATTATTTGCATGATTAGAGTAGGTTACACTATAGATTACTCATTCCACTATCATTGGGCATCATTATAATGCCAATGATCTTGTACAATCATGTCATATAATACATATATCTTATTGATCATCTCTGTCTACTTCTTTGCTATGACTACTCAGAACAGGGATCTGTGTTTGATCATATCTCCGTGCATTCTTAATCATTTTGCATGATCTATAGCTTGTTGGAACCAAATTGAAGTCTATTTTATGCTCGTAAAGTTTCAAAGCTTTTGGTTCAGCCGTTTGGGAGAAATCACCATCGAATTGCTCACTGGTCATCTACTGTTCAAGGGTAAGCCTTGGATTGCTAAAATCATTTCTCAGAGCATAGTTTATCTTTTTTGATGATTCCACTTGTAATCATTAGATATCTAAGCTAATTGGATTCCCTCAAAACTAATTTGATCAATTGCTACTGTACTGTGAGCACTGAGCAAAAGAACCAACAGGTGTATAGACCAAAATAGCAAGTTTTGTGAGACTAGCTATTTATGAAGTAATCTGTTGTGATTCAATTGTTTGACGGCTCAACTCCAAAGTACAAAGGTACTTTCTTGGTGTCATTTGAAAGCTAAAAGGGCCTACTATCAAACTCTGAAGTGATTTAGGGTAGGTACTAAGCAGGATTTCGCAGTACCACCTCACTTCCTAGAAGTGTCCATCCATCTCTTCCAACAAGAGAGGATGAGTCATTTCCAGAACTGATGATTGGGATGAAGGTATTGGAGGCAAAGCTACCAGTGGCTCCAATAGTTTCCTTCATAAAGAAATGGCTAGAAAAGGTGCTTCTAATGAGCGCTAGGTACAAGCTCAGAGACTTGTTAGCACCAAGCACTTCAATAGAAGATTTTTCCATCATGGCCACAAGAATCAAATAGGCCAAAGTTCATTTTAACAACACCTCATTGCACCCAGAGTGGTGGGCTGACATCCAAGGGTAATGATAGTTTGCTACTGCAAAAGAAGATACAATGGGAGGTGGCAAGGAATGAAGAAATCAGATGGCAATAGAAAAGTGATACGAGTTGGGTGCCTAGTCCCCAAGAAACAACTTTCACTCGATGGGTAAAAAAGGATGAGGAAAAATAAGCAGAGGTGAATTAGAAGACTGCCAAGATGGAGGATACAAAAATCAAGAAAGGAACAAGCCCATTGGTGGAAGAAGAGGATCTGACAACAAATGCAGAAAGGGAAGTGCAAAGACCATACACTTTGATATTAAGCTAGGCCACAAGAGCATATACAAGTAAGGAAAAGGAGCTAGGGAAAGCAAGAATGATAGAGGATGCATATCCAAAAACCCAATAGAAACTTAGAGCTAAGATGCTAGAATTTATGAAAAGCACCTCGATAATGACTCTCTCTCTAAAGAAAATCTTAGGGAATACCTGCCAACAACTTAGCCTCTACAAATTGCTGTGCATGGATGCCAGATTCAGAAGTGAGATGATAAGCATCGTTTCCTCACTTGGAGAACCAATCTCCAGAGAGAGAACCTTAAATAATTGCTTATAGAACAAGCCCCATTAATTAATTATCAATGTTGGTGAATCACAATTAATGTAGTTATGTAGGACACTTCATGAGTTATCATAGATGGTTGGTCTGGAATAAAATTGATGTTGGAATCAACGATGAGAAAGTTAGGACTTCACCCAACGAAGGAGGTGTAGTTCACTGTAACAATAGCAAATCAAAGTAGGGTGAAGCAAGTTGGAGTAGTGGAAAGAATTGCCCTAACAACACAAGGATCTAATTGTCTTTTTTAGAATCACGCTTGAAACAAGAGGTTTTCCATTACTCCTGGGATGAACTTGGCTCTGAAACGCAAAAATCATCCATGATTGGGGACAAAATTACATGTGGATATATGATCAAGAAAAACTAAGGAAACTTCAAATGGAAGTTGGTCCGGATTATGCACCCAAGTGTATTGCCTGCTTGGTAGTGGAAGTAGATGATCCAAGAATTTACCGCATAGAATCACACCATCAGATTAGGAGGACAAGATGGAAAAATGAAGTCATGCAAGGACTCACACTTGCTATATTATCATTACATGTAGCAAAGATATTCTAGAAAGAATCAATGGGTTAGGCACAATAAGATGCAACATCATGATACAAATATGGCAGTCCTAAGGGATGAGCTTGATGAGAATAGAACACCAAGCAAGGGCAACAAAGGAAAGATGAATGCAACAATTCTGGTTAGAAAAGATCTCTCCAAGGCCTAGCCAAGACTAAGATAGAGAATACAAGCAGCACAATGGAGCGAAAGAATGATTAACAAGATCCAAAAAATTCAAGTTTAGGCACTTAATGGAGTTGGGACCAACCATGTAGGATGGAAATCCCTAGGCCAGAGCACCTCTTTCCCTAAAGCTAGGAGGAGGAAATAGGAGCTGCATCTGGTGACAAGTGGATTATAAAAAGAGTTTACAAGTTTGCAAAAACTTGTAGGCATGGGAAACAACTTCAGAACCTTACTGAAATGGGGATATGAGAAACTAGCAGCTCGCACAGTTACACTAAAGGATGATCCTCTAGCTTTGGTAAATGTATCCAAGCTCAAGGTATATCACACCTAAAACAGAGAAAAAAACCATATTCTGAAAGAAACTATCAGCCATCCCGGATCAATGTCCACTCAAATACTGTTTTGCACCTGTGAGTATCTCGACTATGTATGAACCTTGATACATGAAGCATTAAGTGTAGCCAACATCTACGCCATCAACATAAGGTCACCATTTTTAGCACCTTTCTTGGGGTGAAAATCCAAGATCTCCGTATAATTCCCTTGTGCAAATGGATGGTTTGGGTGATTGAAGCCATCATGATCTAGCATAGTGACGCAAGGCAACACCATTATATAAGGAACCTTATGGACAGGACAAGAGATACATCCGGGGATACAAGGAGAGATACACACACTGTGCATAGAGGGGATACACCGTGCGCATAGGGGGAGAGAAAGGGAAGATAAAGATAGATAGACATACCCAATTAGGGGAGGTAGAGGAAGGAAATAGAAATACCCATATAGGGGGCATTAGGATGGTTGTAAGGAGGAATTGTGGTGGATAATAAAAGAATACAAAGGGAAAGGGAAGATATATATATGCATATATTGCTGAGTAGCGAGGGAGCGATATTCCATTGGCAAGAAAGCCTTCCGCACAATGTGCAAAAAGATACACACAAACTTATGCATGCAAATATAAAAACTCTAGCACAAGGAAGAATAGGAGCATGTAAGAGATGGGAGATGTAGTGGGAGTACACAGCCACAAAGCAACGGAGAGATGAGAAGGTAGAAGATTCAAGGAAGTTAGTAAAGAAGACTAGAACTAACACAGTGGAGAAGGTGAATAAGTTCCTGATATATTTCGGTGGTTATGTGTGTGATCACACTCGGACTTAGGAGGCACTTTTTCCCTCTTTAGGAGGTACCCCCTATCTTTTAGATATGCCTATAGCCCTAATGGATCACTTATCTTTGTACATTGACTTGGTAATACATTGTGTATTTTGTGTTGTGATCTAGGCTTTTTCTTCTTCCTTGTGCTATTTGTGTGCTTTTGTAGACCTCAAACTACAACAATTGGTATTAGAGCAGGTCATCAATTCATCTAGGGCATCATCAAACCTCCAATCACAGTCTTAAAATCAAACACAATTCTGTGAGCATACTAAGGGTGATTAGAGCTTCAAAATAGCTTCATAATGTGGTGTCAAAATCGTGATCTGAACTTATGTAGGTAAATTTGTCCTTTCATGACAAACATATATATAGGTTTTGGTTCGATAATACAAGCTCCTTGAAGTCTACTATAGATCTAGAAAAGCTTGACAAGATAGTTCTGTTCAACTTTTAAGGATACAACCATTTTTCTACATTAGGGTATTTTATTTAGTGGCCATGAATGAAAAGCAATGATGTGTTTTGTATGTTGGTTGTTGAGGATAGATTGGATGGTACTAATTACCCATTATGCGCATATATGATGCATCATGTATTGATAGCAAAAGGACTATGGAATATTGTGTATGGTGTTGAAAAATGACCTACTACACCGACAAATATAGTCACTGAAGGTGATGTAGATGGCATTGAAGATGACGGCCTTCAAATTCTTGTTCGTGCTATGGTTCCTATTGCACCTACTCTAGAGCAACTTTGTTGGGGTGGCACTTATGCTCAAGCACATGCATTGATAGTGTTGTCTGTGAAATGTGCCATTGTCCCTCACATTTTCTCTTGCAAAACAACTAAGGATTCTTGGAATACACTTAGCACTTTATACCATGTGAGAAATGAGGCTCATGTTGCTTATCTCCAAAAACAATTGGAGCGTGAGCACATGAATGAACGAGATTCCATGGATAATTTTTTGACAAATATCAAAGATCTAAAGGAGCAATTGATTTTTGCTTATGAAGTCTTCCTAGACAGTTCACTTATGATGACTGTTCTAAATGGTCTTCCAAATTCATATAAGAGATTTGCTTCTACTTATTGGTTGATGATGAAGGCAATCTACATGCCTTATAATTTGAGGAGTTATTTTTCTATTTTTGTTGAAGGAAGATTAGTGAAGAAGAGATCTAGTCAGAAGGGCAAAGGTAAATGCAGCTCATCTACTAGTAAACATAAATATGCTAAGTTTACATAGTTGAGAAAGGAAAGAAAAAGTGAGACGAAATAAAGAAAAATGTGTTTTGCAAATACTATAAAGGAAATTATCATGTCATAAAGAGTTGTCTTAAATAAGTTCTAAAGAGGCAAAGAGAAAGGAGGTTGGAATGATTGTTGCAGATGCCTCTACACCTAAAACACAATCTACTAATGTTGTGTAGAATGAAGAGTGGGTGTTTACTACTATTTGCAATTATGATCCATCTTCTCATGAATAGTGAAACTCTATAGTAGACTCCGATGTTTGGTATTTTGACAGTGGGCCAACCAAATACAAAACCTCACTACATAGTTTCTTCAGTTCGCTTGAGCCTGCACCTATAGCGAATACTATCACATGCGCTAACAAATCCTCTCATCCTATAATGGGCATTGGTAAGATCATTTTGACTATTGATGATGGCAGTTCTTTCACATTGTTAGATGCTTTGTTTGTGCTAAGGATCAAGAAAAATCTGTTATCAATTTTAGCATTAGCCAAGATCGGCTTGGTTGTGAAATTTGTTGACGAGAGATGTATAGTTCATGATCTGTCAAATGGCAATGCCATTATTTCTCCTGGAATTTTATGTCATGGGATTTATAACCTCATAGATTATGCAAACTTTGTGAATGATTCAACATGCGTAGCTCCTACTGTGGCCACTTCTAGTTGTGAGGTTGAGTATAGGGCAACTTTCATAGTGATTGTTGAATGTGTGTGGCTTAGACACCTTATGGTTGATTTGGGTGTTGGTCAATCTTCAGTCACCACCATCTTCACTAAGAGTTAGAACACATGGGAAGTTGCGAGGAACCCTGTGTTTCATGCTTACACTAAGCACATTGAGGTGCATTATCATTTGATGATATATTTTGGTAGAGATGTGTGTGATCACACTCGGATAGTCGGGGCACTTTTTTCCCTCTTTAGGAGGTTTTTCTGCTTGGCTTGTACATATGGCTATAACCCTTATAGGTTACTTATCTTTGTACATTCACTTGGTAATACATTTAGTATTGTGTGTTGTGCTCCATGCTGCTTCTTCTTCATTATGCTATTCCTGTGCTTCTACATACCTGAAACTCCAACACAACTAGGTGATAGTATAGTTGTTGATTTTGGGGAGGAGTAGAGAAACTCCCTAGAGTGTCAAGGAGGAAGATGATCAAGACTCAAATTGTTGATGAGTGCTGACTAGGACATGCAAAATTTGGTTGCCACACAGTTTGAGAGATGGGGAACTCAATAGGAAGAAGGGCAATGGAGCCTTGGGCATCAACATTGGGAAGAAGGAGGTAGCTACCGGATCTAGAACCTCAAAGCATGAAGGCCATAGTGGGCAAAGCTCTGAGGGGTCTACACATCTAATACCAGTGTGTTGTCATGGAAATGTAGGAGGTTGGTGACTAGCGAGGTGGTGATCTTGAAGTAGGTCATCATCAAAGGCCATCAACCGACAACAAGTGGAGAGAGGCTTAGAAGGCTCCTACCTTGGCCCCCCAGGACTTAGAGATAGACATCATTTCATCCTTACTTAGTGTCCTGAGCTACTCAACTAAGAGATGGGAAGAACTCTAGGTTGGGGAGGTGACGGAAGTTGTACACCTCATCCATCGTAAACATAGACATCAACATTACTTTACTATAAGTTTGCTCAAACATATTTAGTACTTTGCTATCTTGTACTTATTTAGCAACCGTGGAATTTTTGTAAAGTGTACGCATTAGGACCAAAGGGGCTTTTTCCATTGGAAATAATGTAAGAAGTGCTTCACAAGTCATTCGGTTGTAATTTTGTTTTTTGAAGTACTATAAATCTCAGTTGGTTTACATACAACTTACCCATCATCATGAATTTATTCTCGAGTCTCTATGAGTTTATTTTTCTATTGTCTTATAATAATGTCTATTGACACATGAGGCCTTGGGAATAAGGGTCTGGACAATCCAGAGTTGTGGCAGGTGTGTTGCCTCCCTATTCTCCTCATACAGAATTGGCTTAGGAGATGAGATGATGCCAATACTCAGAGGCAAGGGCCACCCAATCACGAGGCACAAGAAAGGATGAATGCATGGCGCTCAAAGGATGTTTGTCATGGTCATACATTCTCAAATCTATCTATGATGTTTTACTCCCTCATATTAGGAACTGTATGACCTCTTGAGAGACATGGAATGCTTTGGAAGAATTCTTCTCCTCAAGTACCAGAGCCTGGAAGAATGAGATATGGATGGAGTTTACAACACTCAAGAAGATGTCCAAGCAAAGTGTGACTATTGTTTTCGCTAGGATGAAAGACATTGCAAATCAATGTTGGAGCACTCGACTGCTCATTGATGAAGAGAAAATTGTGAGCCAATTCATCAATGGGATCAAAGATGATGAGAAATCCAAAGCCTTCACCATAGCCATGGATCTCTACATGGATATGCAAATGTTTGACTTCAACACAATCATAGGGAAATGTTTCACACATGAAGCCAAGCTTATGAAGAATTGTGAGAGTCATAAAGGTAAGCAATCCTCTACCCTCTATACATATAAGAACAAAGGCCAGGATAAAAAAGGAAAAGGTAGGAAATTTGATGATGTAGGAAGTACCTCTCAAGACAATTTTGTAGGTAGAGGTAGAGGTTAACGATCGAGAGGTAGAGGAGGTGGAAAAGGTAGGGGAAGAGCTCAAGGCTCATCACTCTATGCCATATGTCATCTATCAAATCACATCACAAGAAATTGCTTTAGAGACCGAAGGAATCAGAGAGGAAGATGATACAATAGAGGAGGCTATGGAAAGTCGAGGCACATTCAATAACTTGTATGGAGAGAATAACAATTCCAACAACAACTATCACAGAGGATACAGAGGAAGGAGGTACTACAACAACTACATTGATGATCAAACTCAAGAGGATTCACTTCTACTCATGCCCATGACGATGAAGGAAGGTAAGAATGATGAGCATGCATTTTACATAGATTCCGAATGCTCAAATCATGTGGCAAGAAATGTAGCATTTAATCTTAGAATTTTAAGATCTAAAGAACAAACATGAAGTTCAAATAGGTGATGACACAAGACCTCTATTGGAGAGATGGTGGAAATATTCTAGAGATGAAGTGGTGCTGCAAAATCCTGCTTCACACCAGCCAAGAACAAGTGGTGGAGAGTTTAGTGAACCCTTTGAGCTTTCTAATGATAAAAAATAATCACTTATGTGCTTTGAAACATGATCCTCTAATCAATGGATCAAAACAGATGAGTGGAAGTTGAACCAAGATCATAGACTTGCTATTTTAGTCTCTACACATGTTTAGTAGAATGAATAGTGCTCTCAACCTACTAGTAATTAGCCAAATTCCTTTTGGTGGTATCTAATTAACTTAGATAGCTACCAATCATGATTTATTTGAATAAAAAAGATGTACTACACACTGAGAATGATGCTTAGCAAGTAAGAGGACTTGCTCGACATTTTCTGGGTGCTTCAGTGTGCAAACGAGAGAGTAAACGTATGAAGACATCTCACGATTGAAGAGAGCAATAACAATGAATCTTTGTAGCTATGAACTAAACAATATACTAAATCTATCATACTTTAAATAACATCAAAGGATCAATCATGCACTAAGAACAAGCTCTAAAAAGTTCACTGTTTTGAGATGACCATAGCAGAGAAGTGAAGTAGGGATATGATCAATGTGTATGTATTAAATCACATAATAATACAATGATATGGGAAATATTCAATTGCACAATGTGAGGGAAATGAAGTGGCTAAAGAATGAGCACACTAATCACACAAGTCCCTTTCAGTTGATATCTCTAATCGGGCTCTCACCACGAACCTTTTTTATCCTCTTTTTATAGTTGAAGTTTGAGCCAAACTTTGAATTCAAATTCAAATTCTCACCAAAAGTGAGTCCTAAAATATAGAATTTATTCTCTCATCAATCATCTACCAATCAACTCAAGATTTGATTTCTCCTAAATTCTCGTGGGAGTGGTACAATAAACATAGGCACTTTTACAAAGATAAAAGGTAAAGTGACTTTTACAAGAGAGTGACCATATGTGACTATATGAGATATATGCTAGTTGTCCAAGTACGTAGGCTTGGACGCTTTACACAAACAACTCCCCCTCAAGCCTAACATGCTTGGGCTTCATTCCTCCTTGATCTCCTACACACCAATCATCATCTTGAGCTTGTTCATCTTAGTTCCATCCAAAGATTTTGTGAGTATATATGCACATTGCAAATGAGTTGATACATAGGACGATTGGATGTCCTTGCTAAGTAATTTCTCTCTTACATAATGATAGTGCACTTCAATGTGCTTAGTCCTTGCATGATATACAAGATTAGCAGCCAAATGAAGTGACCTAGTGTTATCTCCAAAAATCATTGGAGTATAAGAATATAACCACAAATTTTTGTAGAGTAGTTTGAGCCACATAGCCTCTTGTGTTGCGTTTGCTAAGCCTCTATCTTCTGCCTCTCTAGATGACAATGCCACAATTGGTTGCTTCTTTGATGACCATGATATTAACTTTGATGCTGCAAACGATAAGTAGCCAGAAGTGCTCCTCTTATCATCCTTGGAGCCAACCCAATCTACATAAGAATACATTTTGATATCCAAATTAGAAGTACATGGATAAATTATACCTTCATTTATGGTACCCTTCATATATTTTAGGATTCTCTTGGAAGCTTCCATATGAGATTTCCTCGGTGTATGCATAAACTGACTTAATTTACTTACTCCATAACATATGTCCACTCTTGTTAGGGTTGCATAGTTGAGAGTCACAACAAGCTTAAGCTTCATAAGGACTTATATACTATAATGCCTTAGTGGGAGAACATCTAAGTATATAAAAAATGCACATCATAGCCTCAAGCAAGAAATTATGACTTGACAATTGAATTTTTTACCGTGAATCATGGATTTAAATGTGTTTATCTTGCTTCCATCCAATGATTTGGTCATCCTATCTACACATTGCACATGAGTGCATGTATAGGAGGGTTGTATCTCCTTATTCACAATCTTTTCCCTAAAAAAATGATAATGGACTTCTATATGCTTTCTCCTAGCATGAAAGATAGGATTAGTAGCTAAATGAAGTGAACTCATGTTATCTCCAAATATAAATGGAGTGCCAAAATCCAACCCTGATCTCTATATAGGGTCTTGATCCAGATGACTTCTTGTGTTGCATTTGCAAACCCTCTATATTCACTTCAATTGAGGAAAGAGCCACTGTAGGTTGCTTCGTTGAAGACCAAGAAATGAGCTTTATACTTGCAAATGATAAGTATCCTGATGTGCTTCTTCTATCATCTTTTGAGCCTGCCTAATTTGCAATAGTGAATAGCTTTACATTTAAATCAAATGTGTAGGGGTAGTATAGACCTTCATTAATTGTTCCTTTCAAGTATTTCAATATCCTATTAGTTGCATCCATGTGAGTTTTCCTAGGAGTTTGCATGAATTGGCTAAGCACAGTTACGCCATAGCAGATATCCACCCTAGTAAGGGTGGCATAATTCAAGCTTCCAACTAGACTTTGGTAGCTTGTGATGTCTTCAATATGTTCTCCTTCATGAGCACTTAACTTGTGGTTGACCTCCATGGGAGCAATTGCAACCTTAGTTTGTTGAATTTTGAACTTTGCAAGCATATTTTTAATATATTTACTTCATGTAAGGAACATTCCTTGATCTATGTAGACTACTTCCAAGCCAAGGAAGTAAGTAAGCAATCCAAGATCACTTATCTTGAATTCTTCCTTCATTTGGGCTTTGATTTTTCTGATTCCATCAGCATCATTACATGTAAGAATGCTATCATCTATATACACACAAAAGTATATTACTTCATATTTACTTTTCTAAATGAAAAGTGATGAATCAGCCTTGCTCAATTGAAATCCTTTGTCCTGTAAGAATGTCATTAATCTATGGTTCTAAGTTCTTGGGCTTGTGTCAGTCCATATAGAGAATTTTTGAGTTTACACACACATTTAGGGTGTGATTCATCTACAAATCCAAGAGGTTGTGCCATGTACACTTCCTCTAAAATCCAACCATTCAAGAATGAAGTTTTTACATCCATCTAATAGATGTTCCAATTCTTTGAAGCAGCTCTACTCATTAGTACTCTAATTGTAGGCATCTTTGCCACAACAGAGAAAGTCTCCTCATAGTCTATGCCTTGGCTTTGAGGAAACCCTTTTTCCACAAGCCTTGCTTTATACCTGTTTATTCAGCCACTTGAATGCTTTTTTACTTTATATAACCATCTAGATCCAATGATCTTCATGGATCGTTTCTTGGCAACCAAGTCCCATGTCTGATTCTCTTGAAGAGCTTCTATCTCTTCTTCCATTGCTTCTCTCCACTCTAATATCTTCTTAGCTTCTTCAAAGGTTGATGGTTCTTCTGATTTGATATCCTGAGAAACATAGATTGAGTGTTTAGTGACCAAAGAGGTGTCAAATCCATACCTTTCTGGCTTCCTCTTTTCCCTAGTTGATCTCTTGGTTTGTTTAGAAGATTCTACAACATCTCTCAAGTCCTCCATCTTTTCTTTACCTTTGCTATTTCAAGCTTTGACATTCATCCTTGGTGTCTTTTGAGCATCACCACTATCACTTGAATCTTCATGTAATTGATCATTTCCCTTCTATAATGTTGGGAAGTCCTCCTCTGGGTCATAAGGTAGCTTGAATTTCCTGCAATCATCTTCAGACCAAGAGTTTTTCTCATCCAAGACAACATCTCTACTAACAATAAAATCTTTAGCACTTGGATTATATAACTTGTACCCTTTTTTATTTAGTTCATATCCAATAAACACATGTTTCTTTGCCATAGGATCCATATTACCTCTCATTTGTGATGGAATATGTGCATAGGCTATGCATTCAAACATCTTGCAATGATCAAGGCTAGGTATTTGAAGGAAATCCATCTCCCATGTTGAGTTGATGTTGCTCTGGTACCACTGTGAGGAGATGGTTGGATACACTCCAAAGATGAGGTGGTCTTGCAATAATCTTGCTCTACGCCTTCCAAGGTAACTTCATATTACCTTAGTAAACACCTTTAGCTACTCAAATATGCATTTAGACCCACTATGTACCTTGGAGTATCATTCCCAAATAGTTGTGCCAAAACAAATAACATTCACGATAGAGGAATTTTTGAAAACTTGCTATTTTTGGACTTGAAATTTGTTTAGTTCTCACTTTCTGATAGCAATTGACCCAAGAGCTTCTAAAAACAACTAACTGATGACCTTAGATAACTATCCTAAGTTATTTCCCTAATTTAGAGTGAGTATATGATGAGAAATGATATTAAGAAGTTAGGGGTGTAATCTTGACTTTTCAAGAGGACGATAGTATCCAGACATAAGTAGCTTGTAGAGAACATATCTCAAGATCTAATGATCCAAATGAAGTGTAAAATTGATATATAGCAAGTAGACTGATCATTCTACCTATCCCAAGTTAAATCAAGTAAAAAAACGTAAGTACAAGTAGAGAATGGGATCGATCAAAGTCCCGCAAATGATGAGATAGGAGGAGACAACAATAGATAGAGATTAACTTGTATGAATGCCTCAAAATGTATATGATTATGAATGCATACAAGAGAGATGAAGTGGAATTACTCATACATATGTGTGCTAAGTGTACACTCAACCATGAGGCTCAATGGCTCATCCTTCTGTGTCATCCCCCGTGACTAAGAATCACTCCTATTTATACTCATAAATGAATTTTAATTTTATAATTCTTCCACCTAAAAGTGTTCCTATTCTTTTGGTGGTGATTGATTTGATTCCAACCACTACGTAGTTGTGGTTTTGACTCATAATGTCACATGATTCCCTCAATACTTTTCCTTTTTCTTTTATCTCAAGAGTTACGGATCAAGTCTTTTACAAGGGGTGTTCATGTGCACTTCAAAAATGATCAAGAGTAGATATGTGAGAAGTCCTTGTTATTTGGTTAAGCATCAAGGCTTGCCAAATGTACCAACACACACATACAACACATACATACAACACATACATACGTACATTGATATACATACATACACACATAAATACATAAATGTATACTTATAACACATAAACAAACACAGACATACATACACGTATTAATATATATACATGCACACACACATACACACACAAAAATACACATACACAAACACACACATGCACATACATATACATATACACACACATATACATAACACATACACACACAACCCACCTACACACACACACTAAAAACCCTCAAATACACATACACATACAAAAACATAATTATACACATGCACATACACACATACACATAAACATTAACATGCACGTGTGTGAAAAGGTGATGGATATATTGTAGGAATGAGAATTTCTTGGCAAATTCCTACTCAAGACCAGCCTTTATAACTTCAAAGACAATTAGTGCACTCCCTAAATCTTCCAATATATGCATTTAATCCACCAAAGTACTTTGGAACATATTCCCAAACTATAGTTTCAAGAAAAAATGAGCTCAAAACTTTGAGATCCTTTCTATTTATAGAAAAAAGATCTTAGTGTTTTACTCACTAATCGCAGCTTGGTAGAAATTGTCCATAAATATTTTGCACACCTTTAAATGAAGTTTTAAGAAAGATATAACTAGTAATTTCATGAAATTAGGATGAAAACAAATTGAGCAATGTATCTAAGAAGTCTGGGGGGTAAACCCGACTTTTCAAGAAGAAGGTGATACAAAGACCCTATCACATATAATCACTCATATCTCATGATTTATGCATCAAATGATGATGAAACTTTGTAGGCATGCTTATCACGGTCCTAGCCAATTGATGGATGGGAAAAAGGTTCCCTACATACAGAGAAGTGGCTCTAACACATTGATAGAGTTCCTCAAAGTACTTAAATAGTAGATAAAGATTCACAAATCAATATAAATGAAGTATAATATGTATTGATAATGGAAATATGATACAAAGGCAATTTGGATGACTTCTTTAGCTTCTAGATTGTACAATTACCACTCAATTTGAGTGCAATAATCAGCTCTAGTCAATCTAATTATCTCTTGAATCAAATCATGATGTATATATACACCTTTTTTTTACTGATGGTAGTTAGAGATTGTACCGAAAAGCTGATCCTAACTTCTAGGGATAATTTTAGTTTGAATTAAAAAATACTTTTTTTGCCTTTGGCACCCATTAACTGATGAAACTCTCTTTATCTTTGGCTAAATTAATTTTAAGTTTTAACCTTTGAAAATGCCAAGGCATATGTTCCAATAGATTTATATTTATACCGAATAGTTAGATAGAATTCCAATGAGCATTGATCAAGCCCTTAGGCTTGGTCCATGCACCAACACCTCTCCCTCAAGCCTAAGGCGCTTGAGTCCTCAATCCTTCAATAATTCCTATATTCCAATCATAGCTTTGAACTTTTTTAATTTTACTCCATCCAATGCCTTGGTCATCATATCTCCACATTGTTGGTGAGCAGATACATATGAAAGTTCAATCTCCTTAGTTGTGATCCTTTCTTTTTCATAATTATAGTGAGTTTCTATAATTTTTGGTATTGGCTTGGTAGATCGGATTAGTTGCAAGATGAAGTGAGCTAATGTTGTCTCTAAATATGTTAGTAAAGGAACTTGAGACCTAAATCACAGTTTGATGTTTTGATCCATGTTTCTTCCATAGTTTCATCAGCTAATCCTTTGTAATCAGCTTTAGTTGATGAGAGTGCAATAGTAGGTTTCTTCCTAGATGACCATAAGATAAGTTTTTTAACCTGCAAAGGTGAGATAACTTGATGTACTTCTCCTATCATCTTTAGAACTAGCCCAATTTGCATCACAGCAGAGTTTTATATCTATATAAGATGTCTATGTATAATATAGACCTTCAATAATGGTTCCCTTCAAGTATTTGATTATGATCTTTGCTGCTTCCATGTGAGGTTTTCTAGGAATTTGCATAAATTGTCTTATGAAACTTACACTATAGCAAATTTCTACTCTAGTAAATGTGGCACCCACAAGATTTTGATAACTTTATGGTCATCTAAAAATAGTGAACTTCTTAGGGTTTGTTCTCAGTGCATGATTGACCATTTGATGTGACTTAAAGTGCTATAGATTGAGTATATTGTTTAGTCCATAGCTACAAAGTTTCATTGTTATCGCTCTCTTCAATCGTGAGATATCTTCATATCTTTACTCTTTGGTCTTCACATTGAAGCACCGCAAAAATGTCGGCCAAGCCCTCTAACTTGCTAAGCATCATTCTGAGTGTGTAGTCCATCTTTTTTATTGAAATAACTCATGATTGGTAGCTATCTAAGTTAATTAGATACCAGCAAAACGAATTTGGCTAATTGCTAGCAAGTTGAGAGCATTGTTCATTCTAGTGATCATGTGTAGAGACTAAAATAGCAAGTCTATGATCTTGGTTCAACTTTCTACACATCTAATCTTCTGCCCTTGATAGAGATAGAAATAAAAGTAAGGATAAAAGTAAAGGCAAAATGTATGAAGAAGAGGCTAGTACCTCCCAAGTGAACTTTAGAAGTAAAGGGAGAGGTACTAGAGGAAGGGGCAGAGGAGGAAAATAAGGCAAGGGTGATCCTACAACACTTCATCTTGCAACATCTGTGGCCTAACCAATTATGCAAAAGAAGAATGCTTCAAGAACACAAGAAATTAGAGAGGAAGAGGCTTCCATAGAGGAGGATATGGAAAATCTAGAGGCAAGTTCAACAATGGAGGAAGCAACTATCATTACAATTACAATCAAGGCTACACCAACAACTACCAAGGAGGCTTTATAGGTAGAAGAGATTATAAAAACTGCACAAAAGACCAAGAGGATTCTCTAGTGATTATGAACATGACATCCAACCAAGGTAAAGATGATGAGCATCTTTTCTATATTGATTCTAGTTGTTCCAATCATGTGGCTGGAAATGTAGCATTGCTATCTGATCTTGAAGAACCTAAAGGGAAACATGAAGTGTAGACAGGTGATGACACTAGACACTCTATTATGAAATTTGAAAATATAAAGGCTTCTGATGGAAACATGAACCTTTTGAGTAAGGTTTTGTATGTGCCAACTATAACAAACAACCTAATTAGTGTTGGACAAATTGTTGAG
This sequence comes from Ceratopteris richardii, assembly GCA_020310875.1. Taxonomy (NCBI): domain Eukaryota; kingdom Viridiplantae; phylum Streptophyta; class Polypodiopsida; order Polypodiales; family Pteridaceae; genus Ceratopteris; species Ceratopteris richardii. The sequence continues at coordinate 30,342,115 of CM035407.1, forward strand.
AAAGGCATACATGTCAGATTCACAAGGAATGAAGCATATGTGGAATATCCTCAACAAGGCTTCAAGAGGATTGCAAAAGGTGAGAAATCTGGTAGAATTTTTACATTTGAAGTTGAAGATACTAGAAATGTTGCACTCTTCAACTACAAGGATCAAATCTTATATGAGCTAGAGATATGGCATAAAAGGCTAGTTCATATAGGTGAAAGAATATTAAAGCAAATATGTAAGGATCAGAGTGTGTTTGGCCTTCTAAATGTCTCCGAGGAACACATGATTTACAAATGTGGAGCATGCCAATTTGGCAAATCTCACGGATAACCATTCAACAAAAAGGGGTACATGTATGAAGACTATTTACTACTTGTGCACACTGATGTGTGGGGTCCTAGCAGAGAGCCATCAATCTCAGGATCAAGGTACTTTATTTCATTCATAGATTATTATAGCAGATGGACAATTCTTAACTTCATAAAGCACAAAGATGAAATATTTACTTGTTTCAAAAAGTATTTGGCATTGGTTGAGAACCAAACAGGTAGAAGCTTGAAGAGGATTAGATGTGATGGAGTTGGTGAGTATTTCTTACATGAGTTTGACTCATTTTTATAGGACCAAGGTATAAAGAGAGAGGTCACAACAAGATACACTCATGAACTAAATGGAGTGGCAAAGAGGAGGAAAAGATTTATAGTAGAGACTACAAGATCAATGTTGAATAAAAAGAAACTATCAAATTACCTATGGGTAGAGGTTATTTCCACAACAACATACTTGATTAACACGCTCCCATCCAAATCCTTGGATGGAACTACACCCTATGAGGCATGGAATGGTAGGAGACCCTCATTGGACCATTGTAAAATCTTTGGGTGCATTGCTTATGCACATATACCCTCACAGATTAAAGGGAAGCTTGATCCGAAAACTGAAAATATATATTCATTGGCTATGACCAAAACCACAAGGGATATAGGTTGTAAAATCCCTCTATAAAGGATTTAGAATTAGTAGGGATGTTGTGTTTGATGAAAATGATTCATGATTTGAATATGATAGTAGGAAAATTAAGCTACCCTATGACTTGGAAAGTGATTTTCCAACTATGACTGAAGAAGATCAACAAATATCAGAAGATGTCAACTTAGAGGATGAAGAGCGATATGCATTATGCACTAAGGCGTTATAGTCTATCACTCCTTATGAAGCTTAGCATGGGTACATTCAATTGTCAAGTCATAATTTCTTGCTTGAAGCTATGATGTGCATTATAGATGTACTTAGATGTTCTCGCACTAAGGCATTATATTCTATCCCTCCTTATGAAGCTTAGCATGGGTAACCACAAGTTTTTGTTTTGTTGGCATATGCATTAGTGCTTGACGAACATTAGATATCAAAAGGATAGCTATAGATGAAGGAGAAATTCAAGATCAATGACCTAGGTTAGCTCACTTACTTCCTTAGATTGGAAGTGTTGTACACAGAGAAGGATGTGTATCACATTAAAAAAATATATATATCAAGGACTTGCTAGCCAAGTTCAAAATGGGGAATGCTAAAGTTGCATGTAAAAACATGGAGGAAGCTAATTCAAAATGTAACAAGCTATGAAAACTTGGTGAGTAGTTTGAATTATAAAACACTCACTAGAGTAGACATTTGCTATAGTTCATACTCCTAGGAATCACACATGAAAGAACCTAAACGAATTCTCAAGTATTTGAAGGGCCATAAATGAAGATTTATTCTATCCATATACCTCAGATGTAGATATAAACCTATTCTGTGATGCAAATTGGGTAGGATCAAAAGATGATAGAAGGGGTACAAAGATCATATCATTCTTTGACCATATTATAGATCCAATTTGTCATAGTTCTCCTCTTCATAAAGAACGAGAGAACCAAGTTAAGGATCTACTCTAGAAAGGAATTACGGGGCATAGTTCTTCTCCATCCGGAGCATCCGTTCTCTTAGTTGAGAAAAAGAATAAGGCCTTTAGGATGTGCATCAACTCTAAAGCCCTCAAAAAAATCACAATTAACAATCAATATCCTATTCCTTAGATACATGACTTGCTAGCTAAACTTCGAGAAGCATGTATCCTCATCAAAACTGGTCTTGAATTTAGATATCATTATGTATGTTTATGCATATTGATATTTACAAGAGCACTTTTAGGACACAAACCGGCATTTGGAATTTATCGTAATGCCTTTTAGACTTATAAATAAACCTATTACATTTGCACATATGATGAATACTATATTTTCTTTATTATCAGGTTTTCGTTCTTGTTTTCTTGCATGATATACTTGTTTTTAATAAGAATGAAAGTGAGCATGAAACAAATTTGTATATAGTTTTTAATTTGTGAAGTATGTCAATCTTGAAAGAAGTTTCTTTTTCCAAAGACAACTTGAATAAATACGACACATCATTTCTAGTCAAGGAGTGCATGTAGATGTGAAGAAAATGAAAGTAACTCTCGAATGGCCTAAACTCAACCCATTAATCATGTATGCTCTTTTCTTGAGTTGGATAGTTTTCATAGAAACTTTGTTAAAATGGTTTCTTATTTATTATTGCTACTCACTTTATTATTGGAGTCCATGCAATAGTAATATTTTGAAAAACTCAAACATGCACTTGTTCTGCAATTACCAGCTTTCGCAAAACCTCTCCATGCTCTTGTAGATGATAATGGCTTAGGCATGGATGCAATATGAATGCAAAATGATCATCCCATTTCATATGAAAGTAGGAAACTTAAACCTTCTCAAAGTGATAAAAAAGTTTTAGGTTTTGTGCATGCATTAAATACTTAAAAACATTATCTTAAGGGATCTCAGGTTTTAATTAAAATAGACCAACATGCTATTAGACATTTATTCAATCAACCATCGAATTTGGATGGATACATTAAATGTGATATTTTATTCAAAATGTTAAGTCTATGATTCCCTATAAACCCCACAAAGCGAGTTTCATACCCAATGCTCATAGTCCTTTTCCATCACCACAACCACATATCATTTTTTATATAGTATTTGTGCTATTTGTATTCATTAATTTTGTAACATGATTCCATTTGATGCACATGGAGGCTCTAGATAATTATTCCCATGGGTGTGACTGCTTCAATGTCATATGAAAGTTTAAATATATAAATCCAATAGCAACTTTGCAGGTTGTATGATAAGCCCAAAATAAAATAGAAGAAAGTAGTTGATACCAACATTTGAGACTTTCCTAAATTAGTTTCTCTAACATTTTGTATAGATTTTTGTCGGTGTTCTCTGCCAATCCATTTGCAAGAGAATAATACATGGTACTATACTTTTGTATAATATCAAAATGATGGATCAAAGCTTCAATTAAATCATTGATAAAATGCATGCCATGATTAGAAACAATTTCTAAGGGTAACAAAAAATAAGGGTAAATCTCTTCAATCAGCATTCAAGCGGCCCCAAGGGAAGTAGGAGTCTTCAAATCCTAGGACTCTACATAGCATGTAGCATAGTTAGTACCAGTTTATATGTAGCAATTATGAGTAAAGACCGCAAGTGGTGTGATAGGACCAACAAAGTCTAATGCCCATTTATGAAAAGGTTTGAAAGGCATGAATGCAAGTAAGGGAAAACATTGATGGGTTGGCATCTGCCCAATTCTGTAATAGAGATCAGTGGCTACTGTATATTGGTGAATATCTTGATGCATAGTAGCTCACTGAAAAACCTTCTCTAAAAAACTTTCCTCAAAGTAAGATCCATTGAAAAATTTCTTGTCAAATGTGAATGTGCCATAGCTAAGACAGATGGTACTTCATGTGTTGAAACATATTGGAGCCAAGCTCCAAACAAGTCCTGATAGTATAATAGGGAAACACTAATCCAAACTTCTTGACTATATTGGGTCAACTTCTTTTGAGCTTCTAAAGATAAACCTACAGGTGGTATTGCCATGGTCAGAGAGGTATATAGTGAACACTAAGAATTTCAAGATTGTGCACTCAAGTTCTAGGTGGATGGAGATGACATACTCATTGCCACTATGCTTGGGAAAAATATCTTGCATCGCAAGGGCAGAAAGGATCTTGAAAATGTTGAGATCCTCCCTTCATAGCTAGAAGCAATGCACTACCTCATGCACAGTAGTGACATGCACTACTTGAGTCACTATAACCTGTCATGATATACCGGAGGCAGGAGTCACACTTATGCCATGGGAAATCATCTTGGACTCTAGGTGCATGGTGACAACATTGTAGTTCAACTGGGCATGGGAAAGGAGGTGATGCTCACCAAGGTAGAGGTTCTCGTTGTCTAGCATGGTGGCAAGGAGAGAATCGATCAAGGAGAGAGCTTGCATTGTAGACCGATGATTAGATAATATGCAAGAGCATCAGAATATCACATACACAAGATAAATGGTGCGTCCTAAAAACATGGTTTATATTAAACATAAAGAAGAAGCAAATATGGTTAGGGGAATGATGGAAAAGTTGGGACCAAGCTAAAATGTCATATCGATGACATGAGCATGCAAACATGGGTAACTAGTAGTGCAATAATTAGAAGGGTGTTGAGCTAGCATGACATTGGGTAATCAAAAGGTCCAAAGTCTAAATTCGTTGACTAGAGAAGAGAACGGTACTTTGGTCAAAGTTTCCAACCCAAATGTCCTTGGACCAACCCACGCCAAAATCTAGTATGGTCGGATCCATCAGAGTTTTGAAATTGTGTGCAGCATGATTAGCTTTGGAGTGAAAAAAGAGAAAAATTGATCCACTTCAAACTTTGAACCCTTCAAATAACGATCATGTGTTTGAGATTGGCAAGTCTACATTTAGTGCAATAACCAGAAAATTTCAAAGTGATCTTGTTCGAGAGCATGATGGTCATCCAGCCGATGAAACACAGAGTCTTTGGGTAGAGGTTTATGCTCCAGAGCAACATGGAGGCTCTAGATAATTATTCCCATGGGTGTGATTGCTTCAATGTCATATGCAAGTTTAAAGATATAAATCCAATAGCAACTTTGCAGGTTGTATGATAAGCCCAAAATAAAATAGAAGAAAGTAGTTGATACCAACATTTGAGACTTTCCTAAATTAGTTTCTCTAACATTTTGAATAGATTTTTGTTGGTGTTCTCTGCCAATCCATTTGCAAGAGAATAATACATGGTACTATACTTTTGTATAATATCAAAATGATGGATCAAAGCTTCAATTAAATCATTGATAAAATGCATGCCATGATTAGAAACAATTTCTAAGGGTAACAAAAAATAAGGGTAAATCTCTTCAATCAGCATTCAAGCGGCCCTAAGGGAAGTAGGAGTCTTCAAATCCTAGGACTCTACATAGCATGTAGCATAGTTAGTACCAGTTTATATGTAGCAATTACGAGTAAAGACCGCAAGTGGTGTGATAGGACCAACAAATTTTAATGCCCATTTATGAAAAGGTTTGAAAGGCATGAATGCAAGTAAGGGAAAACATTGATGGGTTGGCATCTGCCCAGTTCTGTAATAGAGATCAGTGGCTACTGTATATTGGTGAATATCTTGATGCATAGTAGCTCACTGAAAAACCTTCTCTAAAAAACTTTCCTCAAAGTAAGATCCATTGAAAAATTTCTTGTCAAATGTGAATGTGCCATAGCTAAGACAGATGGTACTTCATGTGTTGAAACATATTGGAGCCAAGCTCCAAACAAGTGCTGATAGTATAATAGGGAAACACTAATCCAAACTTCTTGACTATATTGGGTCAACTTCTTATGAGCTTGTAAAGATAAACCTTCAGGTGGTATTGCCATGGTCACAGAGGTATATAGTGTATCATAGTAAGTTTCAACCAAATTCCATTGGGGAGTAGGGTGATCTGGTGTTGCTAGCACGATCAAGGAATGACTTGCCAATGTGCATTGGAGCTTCAACAAAACCTAGTTGGGATACAAAATCCGTAATAATGTGGTAAGAACCAAGGCAATGGATACATTCTAATCGAATTCTCACAATAGAATAGTCAAATGAGCCAAATGGCCTACTAGGTTCTGTTGTTTCATGAGATTGTTGAAATAAGAGTCATCCACATGAAGGTAAATTTACACACAAGGAGGTAATGTTCAAATTTTTTGATGGAATAAATTTATCCTACACATTCTCATTTGGTCACTAACTAATTTTGCATAGCTCATGAGAGCCTATGGATGGCATAATATATAGATCTTTACCACTTTGTAGTCCATTGCAACAACACACTACCAATGGCAATGTCAAAATAATCAACAAAAACATGAAGAGTTTTCTCCTAGTTTGGTATTGCAAAGATAGGAGCTTGAGTCATAAGGTTTTCCAACAATCATAGGCAAGTTGACATTTAGGGGTCAACAAGAATGCATGAGGTGGGAGAGAAGTGCGTTGGTTAAATGGTATAGCAATATGGCCTAACAAACTCAAGTGGTAGTCATGCCACCGAATCTGACTAAGAAAGAAAATAATTTCCTTAGAAGACTTTGGTGGAGGGGTTATATATACATCAGAGTCGAGTAGACCAATAGATAGAGTTACAAAAATAATATAGACAAAGACATATATAGACTGAGAGATCAAATTATAAAATTTTAAGAGTAATGTAGCTACAAAGATGGTGGTGTCCACCCCTATGCTCACAATGTGGAGCTTATATAACAATCTAGACATTCTAGACAAAGAGCTTACTAGTCTGCAGTGCTATGTAGAGCACAAGCCCCCCTCTGAACTTCCACCATTAAGGTTTTATGGGGAAAGCAACTAGTGCCACAAGGCCTTTATTTTCACCTCGAATGGAAACCCAATGGCCCTGAAGTTTATGCTAAACCTAACCTATTAGCTAGGTGCAGAAAAATAATATATTACCATTAATAGAGCTCATGTAACTTAGAATTAGGATTCCACAAATGTTTGGGCTCTTACAATGGATTCTCCTCATAATGGGGGACCTTACAAATTAGAGCACCATGGATTAATATGTTGCCACTTGAGGGTGGAGTATTGAGTATATCTGACCCTTGCCCCCTAATGTCCGCCCTATGGTGAACTATCTCCTTGGTCCAATTTGAAGCTTTGGAAAGTTTCAATGAAGTTGCTCTCTCCCAAGAGCCTTGGTGAAGATATCTCCATTTTCTTCAATTTGACAATAGCTTATCTCCACAACCCCATCCTTAATCAACTCACACACATAATGAAACTGAATTTCTATGTGCTTGGTATGTGGATGGAAAAAAAGATTCTTGGAGATGCCCATGTGTTGGAACATCAAGCTTACAATATGCTTGAGGTGGATTTGATCTACATCAAAGGCTATCACGTCGAAAGAATATCCATTGGAGAGTTCTTTTTCGTATGCTCATTTATTGTATTTTTTTGAGAGATTTTTGATGGTTCATTTACCATTGTAAAAGCCTTGAGATTTACACATGTAAAGGTAGAAAGATAGGGCCCAAATCCCACGAATTTGTGGTGGTTGAAGTTGCATTCAATCAAGCAATCAATCAATCACTTAAAAGTAGATCAAACTAAATCTTCACTTTTCCTAGATTGTAGGAAAGTGAGGTGATTCCCTCCAACAACCATTCCCACCTTCATTTGAATTCAAATGTCACTTGAAGAATTTGTGGAACACTCCTAGAGTCTATATAAAGACTTGAAATCACTTTTACATTACATGGAAGTAATATACATACACTTGTGACCATCATTGTCTTGCTCCTTCAATTCTATGCATCATCTTCTTCGCCAACAGTAATCTTGCAGAGGCTGCTGATCTCTCTCCAGAGCTCCAAATTGAGTGCAAGATGGCTCATTAGAAAGGTATGAGTTTCTAGTTTATTCCAGAAAATTTTCAAAGAATTGGGTTCTGTAGATTCGGAGAAATATGAGTTGTTCTATCTCGGGGTCAATCTCTACGTATTCCTGAAAATAGGAAGTACCACCGGTGAATGTCGCATTCTTTCCTATAACATTTTTTGATTATTCCTTATACTTTTGTGTATTCTATATACTCAACCCTATGTATATCACTCCCATAAAAGGATTTTTTCTAATTGTAGTCACGTTGGTCGCTATGGGCATTTGAAGTTCATTGTCTCTTCCATAGATAGTAAGTTTTTTGAGATAGTCGACCCGCGAACCTATCTGTTTTGTATCGACTCATTCTCCTTGATGCTCCAAAGTACATAGCGTGTTCCTTTGCACTTATCACATGCTTATAAGGCCTTTTTGAGTCTCCATAAGCTCAAGGGCTGGTCTTGTGCCGATTGGCTAGACCAAACTTCATCGCTTCAAAACACATTTTTCTACCTTCTACAAGCTTCTCCAAATTCTTTCAGTGGTATCAGAGCTAGATCAAGATGGGTGACAACTTTCCCTCAATGATTGAGATGCTTGATCGACAAAACTATGTAGCTTGGAAAATCAGAATGGAGGCCTCTTTGCAAGGTAGAAATCTTTATGGATTTGTAGTACGTGATGAAGCTATGCCTATTCCGAGATCCAAAGGAGGACCTACACAAGAGGAGACAGATAAGCTCTCACTTTGGTGCACAAGGGATGCTCAAGCAAGGTCGTACATACTAAACTCTATCTCTAACTTTCTATTACCATATATTAGAGGATGCAAGACATCCCAAGTGACTTGGGATGCCCTCGAGACATTCTTTTCTGCTAGTACCAAAGCAAGAAAGAATCATCTTTGGAACGAGTTGAACCAAATGAAGAAGACACCTAAACAAACCATCATACAGTTTGTTACCAAGGTCAAGGAGGTTGTGGATCAGTTAGCATCCATTGGAGAGCTGATTGAAGAAGAGATCATCATGAGGCAAATTCTCAACGGCATTCAAAGTGATAAGCAATGGCAATCCTTCACGACGGCTTATGATCTCATCATGGATGTGAAAACTCCAGACTTCAACATCTTTCTTGGACAACTCTTCAATTAAGAAGCCAACAATGGCATAAAGGACGGTAGCTCTTATCATGGTAATTCAACTAGTGCTCTATATGCACATAATAAGGATAAGAAGCAGAAAGGCAAGAAGAAGGAAGAAGATACTTCCCAAGCCAACTTTGCAAGCAAGAGCAAGTGGAAAGGGAAGAAGAAAGGACCAAAGCAAGTAAAAACCAAAGGTCAGAATGTTCAACCTTGTGCCATATGTGATAAGACCAACCACACCACTCAGAATTGTTGGTTCAATGGGAAGACCCAAAAAGGAAGTGGAAGAGGTGGATATGGCAGCAATAGAGGCTGAGGTGGACACACCTTCAACAATAACAATAGAAGCTTTAATAGACGGGACTTCAACAATTATTCAAAAGATCAACCACATGAAGACTCATTGCTTTTTATGAATCTAAGCCACAAAGAAGATAAAGAAGATGATCATTTTTTCTACATAGATTCAGGATGTTCGAATCATGTTGTAGGCAACATTGCTCTTCTATCTGATTTGGAAAGTCCAAAGCATAGACATGAAGTGCAAACAGGGGATCCCACTATCACTAAAAACCTAATAAGTGTAGGCCAAATAGTTGAAAATGGCTTGCAAGTTAGGTTCACCCAACATGGAGCTTTTGTGGAAGATCCATGTCAAGGCTTCAAAAAGATAGCCCAAGGTGAAAAGCATGGTAGGCTCTTTACTTTTGAAGTAGGAGAGACCAGGAACATAGCTCTATTCAACTTTGGGTCTCAAACCCTAAGTGAGCTTGAAGTGTGGCATAAGAGACTTGCTCATGTGAATGAAAGAACCTTGAAGGATATATGCAGGGATCAAAGTGTTCTAGGACTGCCAAACATATCAAAGCAACACATAATCAACAGGTGTGATGCATGTCAGATTGGGAAGGCACGAAAACAACCATTCAACCACAAAGGCTACATCCACAACAACTTATTCGACTTAGTACATACAAATGTATGGGGACCAAGTCAAGAACCTTCATTGGCAGGATCAAGGTATTATGTCTCATTTATTGATGACCATAATAGATAGGCTGTTCTATACTTTATCAAGAGTAAGAATGAAGTGTTTGATTGCTTCAGGAAGTATCTTGCACATGTGGAGAATCGTACAGGTAGATCACTAAAGAAGCTCAAATCTGATGGAGGGGGAGAATACTTCTCCAAAGAGTTTGATCAGTTCTTGTAGGAAAAAGGTATCAAAAGGGAAGTGACTACTAGGTACTCTCCTCAATTAAATGGAATTGTAGAGAGGAGAAACAAGACACTAGTTGGATCAGCCCGAACAATGCTTGAAGAGAAGAAGTTGCCACATTATCTATGGGCAAAAGCTATTTCAACTGCTGTGTACCTTGTCCATAGACTACCATCCAAATCACTTCAAGGTATGACTCCTTATGAAGCATGGCATGGAAGAAAACCTAGTCTTGGACATTGCAAGGTTTTTGGTTGTTTAGCTTAAGTTCATGTACCATCAAAAATAAGAGATAAGCTATATGAAACTTATATACATTGTTCTCTAAAAGGAGATCCTCAAATTTTGATGGCAGAGACACATATGCCTCATCCTTGAGGTCATTATTACGGAACATTGATTTGATATCCATGTGATAGACTAGCTATTGTTTATGTGTAACCACAAGTAGTACTACTAAAAAATTAGTCATCCTCATTGTTGGGACAAATGATACACAAATTCAATCTCTTCAACCTGTGACTAGCCTTGTGGAGCAAGTTTTTCTTTGTACTTTTCCAAAGTACCATCAGCCTTGTCCTTAAGCTTCCAAATCGACTTGGTGAAAATGACTTTGCACTCTAGGGTTTGATCCACTAGCTCCCAAGTTCCATTCTTCATGATATTGTAATATTTTCTTTGCATGGTAGCCCTCAATTCACATCGTGGAGTGCATCTTCCACATTGAAAGGTTTCTTTTCTTTTTCTTCAATGAGCTAAACCATCAAGGATGTATTTACAATATTGATACTTGCCATTCTTTGCTCTTCTATTCTCCACGATTGCCTTGCTCCATCTGCAATGTGTTCTAGTGACTATGGGATGGGGTTTATAGAATCATAGAGCTACCTCAACCAATGGCTTTTCCACATGGGTGATGATAGGTTGGTGACTTTTAGACTCATCATTTGAAGATGATGCTTCCTTCTCTTGTCTAGAAGGGATAGCTCTTGGGCCAAGTTCATAGTGGATTGCCCCTTCACCTAATGATAGATTAGAAGCTCTATCTTCCTTCACTGCATGTGGCTGCTCCTTAAACACAAGATCACAACTTGCCATGATCTTCTTAGCCTTAGCTTCATAAAGCTTATAAGCCTTCTTATCCTCATTGTACCCTAAGAAGATACATTTGATGCTTTTTGGTTGAATCTTGCTTCTCTCCCTATTTGGAACATGTAATACCATTCACTTCCAAATAATTTGGAATGGGAAACAAATTTCTTTTAGCCAGTGTATGCCTCTTATGGAGTATTTCCATCAAGTTCCTTGGTGTAGCTTTGATTCAAGATGTAGACAAAAGTGTTGATAGCCTTTCCCTAAAATGTAGTTTGCAAACCCTTTTGTTTCAACACGCACCTTGCCATCTTCATGATGTTTGGATTCTAACATTCTGCACCACCATCTTTTTTAAAGCTATGTGCCACTACGAGTTGATGTTTGATTCCTTTAGTCTTGTATAAATCTTCAAACTCTATTGATGTAAACTCACCACCATTATCTCTCTTGAACTTTTTCACCTTGTTCCATTTTTCATTTTCAACAAGCTGGAGCCATTCTTTAAACTTACCAAAATCTTGAGCCTTATCATGAGGGAAGTACACCCACATCTTCCTACTATAGTTATCAAGGAGTAACATGAACAAAGAAGATCTGCCCAAGGCCTCTATAGTCATTTTGTCACACAAGTAAGCATGTACCAACTCTAGAGGATAGCTTGCTCTGTTTTTGCTTTCTTGTGGATATGCCTTCCTCTATTGATTGCCATCATGCAAGCTTCACATTGTTCCTTCATCTCTACAACCAATGGTAGGTGTGCACCATAGTCATGTACTGCATCTCCTTTGGTACAAAGAAAGGTACTTCATGATCTTGATCATATGTATTGAGAGCAATTTTTTTCCCATAAAAAAGTTCCTTCCATTACTAAGGAAAATTTCCCAAAGGAATACAATCCCAATCAACAAGAAATGAATACAAGGAGGAAAAATCATCCGAGATAACAACCCAAAACCTCTAAAAAACTATCTCCTAGAGGTAGTAATGTAGGGAGGGGAGAAAAGGAAGGTAAGTGGCCGGTAGCTCCAACAATTAGTATTGCCTTGAAGGGTAAAGAAGGGCCTTTATTCTCGAGTTGAAGGAAGTTCTACTGCCCATGCTAGAAGATCCACTCTAGAAAAATTCAATTTAACAAAGCGATCTTCTCTGCATAGTAGACTAGAGAGTCCGACATGTCCGGTAACTATCTTGTCCAACTTATGTCATTTGCATACTTGAGATCAAAGGATGTATATTCATTTCAAAGTGTTACATCCGATAGTTTGCCTCTTCGGCAAGATGTTTGAGTGATTTATTATTTACAAAGGTCGATATCCAATGGCTAACACTGGCACACAGAGAGGAGTTGAACTCAAAAATTTTAAGTACAAAATGAATACATCAATTGGCTTCATCTTGTTTATCATTAGAAGGAGGAAACACTTCGGAATTAAAAGAATCACAGGCATCTTTAAAAGTAGCTTGATTTTTCTTAATGATTGTCTTCAAAAAACTCTATACTTCATCTGGTTGGAGGGTAATTGAACCATTCGAAGTGGCACCGAAGGTGGAAGCCTATGAAAAATTATAATGACTCCGAGCTTGAGCGAGCTCCATGCCGAATTCCTCCTGCACATAAAAGTTTTGTTGGGCAATGTGTTTGTGCCATTGAGCTTCGGCCCGAGCACTCTGTAGAGCTTGATCCTTCAAAGTCTTTTCTTTGGTAAAGTCTTCTGCAATACTAAAACATATTACTATCGCATGAAGAGCTATTGAGCTTGGTTGTCAACCTTGGTAGACAACTATTTATTGGTCTCCTTTAAAGTAGTCATCATTTTGTTGGTGCATTTTATCCGAGGCTAGTGCTTGATTAAATCATTTATGCAATGACATCTTTTGTGATCTTAATGAGAGGAGTCATAGAAACTCTCTTGTAGTAATGGGAAAGTTAAATCTCCAAAAGTAAAAGGGAGAAGAGAATCCTTTTGAGCTCTAAGTGAAATTCCAGAGTGCTTTTAATCACAAAATAACATGTTTTGATCATCTATTTTGTCAAATCATTTGTTTTGATGAATTGATTTGAGAATTATCTTCCAAAGTACTAAGGAGGTACTAATGCATCATTAGAAAGTTCAAGGGGTCTACTTAGCATCTCGGAAGTAAAATTGGTAGGTGTAGAGCAAGTTTTTGCAACACCTTCAGTAATAAGGTCAATGAAGTCTAAGAACCACTTTTGGAAAGGTTCCAAAGGGAGGATAGGGTGCAAAGGAAAATAATATCACCCCAAGCATTGGCTAGTGTGTTGGCAGGGATAACATTACCTAACATAATCGTGCACATTGTGTTGCATAGTTGACCACCACAGTCCACTCTGCAAGAACTTCTTATGCACCAATTCCACCAAAACATGACCACCAATAGGCACGGAATGAGCCAATGATAGAATTGATGGCACCTCATGCATGGGGACACATTGAAGCCAAGCTCCTGACGGGTGAACATGCTACAATTGGCCTACAATGATACAAAAACGCCTATTATAGACGACTAGTTTCTATCGAGCAGGTGTAGAGAGGGAATCCGGTGGGCAACCAAAAGTGAGGAAATCCATAAGAATATCTTAATATGAATCTACTAGATTCCTTCGAACCAGTGAGGGGCTAGGCTCATCCATATAAATAGCAGAGGAGGAATCATTCACTCCCAATGGTGCTTCACCAAAATTTTACCCAGACAAGCAGCCAACAATTGCATGGGAGGAACCAATGTGATGAATCACATCGTAATCAAATCTTTGAAGAAGGAGAACCCATCGAGCAAATCTTCCACCCAAATTCTATTGTGAAACCAAATAGGTTAAGGCAAAGTGGTGCACATGAAAGGAAAATTTGTGGCTTAGAAGATAATGCCATAATTTCATAACAAAATAAATAAGTCCCAAGAATTTGCGTTTCATAAGAATAATTACATTCAGTAGGAGCAAAATAGAGAATAGCATAATAGAGTGGGTGATACCACTTGTCCTCGAGTTGCATCAAGATGCTTCCAATAGCAATGTCCGAGGCATCCACAAAGACATGGAAGGGAAAGTCCCAATTTGGAGCTTGCAGGATAGGAGCATGGATAAGAAGTCACTTAAGTTGTACAAAACTCTCTTGGCACTCTACAATCCACTAGACGTCACGAGGGGTGACTGTGGTTAACCATGTGAGGGGAATGGTTAAATGGGCTAACCAATGTAAATGGCAACCATGCCAATGGATTTGCCCAAGAAATCTCAAAAATTCTTTGGGCAATTTTGGAGGCCGGGCTTGCAAAATAAGCTTCACCTTATCTAGATCAACACAAATCCCTCGTTGAGAAAGGACATCCAATAACTTGCCACAAGAGATAGTGAAAATATATTTATTTGCGCGAAGGTGCAAGCGATAATCTGTACACTTTAGAAAGCATAGATTGAGATGCTATGGACGTGCATGTTTAACACCAGAGATAGAGAAATCATCAAGATAAATTCGCATGAAGCTAGTGAGATAAGGAGACAAATCTCTTGCATACAGTGTTGAAAAGTATTGGGGGCATTCTGGAGCCCAAACCATATGATTGTGCACATGTAGACTTCCCATTTTGTAATAAATGCTATTTTAGGTATATCTTCCTAAACCATACAAACTTGATTACAACAAATGTACACATCTAAAAAGGAGTACATCTCAGAACTGTTAACTTCATCAACCATACTATCCAAGAAGGGCAAAGGGAAGGGATCAAGAATCGTGGTGGCATTGAGTTTGGAGTAGTCAACACAATTCTGGAGTTTCTTATTCTTTTTAGGAATGATGACAATCTGAGAGATCCATTCTGCATATTGGATTAGAATAAATCTAATTCATCTTGACTTTTTTAGCAAAGTGAGGGCTCATTTGATAACTTTGCTGCTTAGCTAGATAAGCATCCATTTTCATGACCACTCTATGTTGGTATATCCTAGGATCTAGACCTTTCATATCCTTATAATCCCATGCAAGTATGTTAACAAACTCTATTAACAATGATAAAAGATCCCGTTTAAAAGATTCCTCCAACCCTCCTCTAATCTAGATAGGTCATGGGTTTAACTCATCACCTAGGTTACAAGTAATTAATTAATCTTCTAGGACATAATTTTGCTACCCAAAGGTAGTGCCCATCCCTTGATGCAAATGTTTTGGTAAGTCGATGAAATCCAATAGATTGTCTGATAAAATTTTGGTCTCTTCCATAATGGGTTGAACAATGCTGGATGGCAAAGACTAGTGGTCTAGTACATGTTGTAGGTCCACTACTCCTAAGGAGATTAGATCTTGATTAATAGGGAGGAACGCTATTTCCTCATCATCCCAAAGATCATCCAACATATGGACTGGTTTAGAGGCATAGGGCCTAGCATGGATTTCATACGATTTAATATCAGCCAATGTAATAGTGTATTTTACCACACCATCAAACTTTGGTGGACAAATGCAAAGAAAAAGTCGAGCTAGCTCCTCACTCAAATTTTGTACACTTGCTCCTGCCATTTGATCCCATTGATTCTTTATGCGAGTGATAAACACCTTTGCAGCTTCCCCATCAGCAAACCTTTTAGCATCCACTTGATTCTCCAAGTCTTGAATCCGCGTGCATCTGCATTTCTACATTTCCAAGCACATAGAAGATCTCCATCAAGAGCAATCATTCAACTAGGATTATTTGGACCAAGTGTTTCTTGCACTTATGATCAATACCACGAATAGTCTCATGAAGCTACATGAATCAAGGATAGGATTGATTTTAAACTTCCACAAGGTGCAATTCATACCATCAAGCTTACTTTTATGAAGGTTGGTGATCATATCCACAACATTGAGATGAATGGCATCATTGTTACTTTTTCATGTGCTTCACCTACTCCTAATGATAATCCACCTTGATTCCCAATCATAGGTGATGATGCACTGCATGACATCTTCTCTCTTTTGTCATTGATACCTCTACAACCTCTATGTTTCGTCTTTTGCACCACGTAGAGTTTCCTAAGTTGTAATACCATGTACGAAATAACAACATAACAGAATAGACTAATATGCAAATTTGAGAAGATTACATGGACAAAGACACACACTCAAAGATAGAGAACTTAAATTCTAAAATTGCCAAGAGTAATGTAGCTACAAAGATGGTTTTGTACACCCGTGCGCCCCCAATGTGGAGCTTAGATCAGAATCTATAGAGGTTCTAGATGAATGACTTACTAGTGCAGAATGCTATGTAGAGATACACATGCATCATGCATTTTTAGCTTTAAGAAGGGGACTCAATATAGATAAATCCAAAATAACTGGCAAAATAAACAATCCAACAATATCTCCATGACCAAAAGAACTACCATCTTAGCCCTACAGTTTGGGATGATAGATCACCTCCTACTCCATAGAAGGGGCAAGTCCCCCTCTACACTGTCGCCATTAAGGATCTATGGCCAAAGATCATGGCACCACATGGACTTTATTTTCATCTAAATGTAAACCAGTGGCCTCGACATTTATGCCCTACCTAACCTAATGGACAGACTCACAAAAATCATTTATTACCATCAATGGTCACACATAAAACTCATCTAATTTGGAAGTTAGGGTTCCAAAAATTTCCACGCTCTCACAATGTCTTGTCCTCATAATGGGGGCCTTACAATTTAGAGAACCATTGACCATTTGTGGGCAATTGAGGGTGGAGTATTGAGAATATCAAACAACAGCCTCTAAGATAACCTATACCTTATTGAGATCAACCTAAATGCTCTATTTTGAGATATTACGTCCTAACAGTTTCCTGCACGATGAGACAAAGATGGACTTTGTGGGGTTCAAACAAAGGTGATTCTCACTAAGTAAAGCATAATCAAAGATTCTCCAAATGATCAACTTGAGCATGCCAAATGTAAAAAGCATCCAAGAATACTCTCATGAAATAAGTCTGATATAGGGAGAAAATTTCCTGCATACACCTTTGAAAGGTGATCAACACATTTCTAAACTCAAACCACATCACAATGTAGGCATCAACCCCCTAATTCATGATAAGCATTGTCTTTGGTATGTCTTGCTCTACCATTCTTACTTGATTATAACTACTAGCCATTTACAAAAGAATAAATTTTCCATCCTGCTACCTCATCTAACACACTGTCCAAAAGGAGTAATGGGAAGGTAACAAGAACACTAGTAGCATTCAATCATTGGCAACCTACACAAATTCTTAATTGTTTTTCTTATTTGGTACGATGACAACAAGGGAGATTCACTCTACATGATCGATTGGAATGATGAAGCATACCTTAGAAAGCAATCAATCTTAGCCTTTACTTGCTCATCAAAATGTGGATTCATGTGGTAATTAGCTTGCTTGGATGGATAAATATCTGGTTCTAAAATTAATATATGCTGATAGATCCTTGGGTCAACACCCTTCATGTTTTGGTAATCTTAAGTGAAAACATGAGTGAACTATTTTAGGAGGTGGATCAAATTTTTATGAAAATATTCACTTCACATATATTTTAACACTTCATGGGATATGCTGCTATTGTAGGTAATAATTAATAACCAGATCCTTGGTCACATGTATCCCATGCTCTTTTACCAAGACCAAAATATTGTACGTCCCCACATTATGTTCCACTTCCTCGATAGTTGGGGTAATCCTTTAGGCACTCCATTGCCTCTGATAAAAATATTCTAAAAGTCAATTGTGCCTGGGGATAGGAGATATTCTTTTAGTGTTCACCAAACTCGTTTCCTCATCTTCATTCAACCCTTCCAACATGTTTACTAGTTTTATAACCTCTGGAAGGTGGTGGCAATCACAAGGTGGTAAATCCTCTAAAGGTTCCATACGTTTAAGGTTATTATATTTGAACATGAGCTTGTGTGAGGACCAATCTTGCAATACATTGGCTTGTGGAAGCCATGGTCTTCCAAACAAAAAACTATAATCCATGCTTGATTCAAGTCAATTCAATACAATGAAGGTCATGGAGAATGTTTCACCATGGAGGGAATGTTGGAGTTCCAGGTCTACGGAAGCATGAGAACAACACAAGGAAGAAGAAGAAGAAGAAGAAGAAGAAGAAGAAGCTCGGAGCACAGCACATAATACTAAATGCATTACCAAGAGAATTTACAAAGATTAGTATCCCATTAGGGTAATAGGTGTATATATAAGTCGAGGGAAAAAACCTCCTAAAGAGGAAAAAATGTGCCCTAGTGGTCCTAGTGTGTTCACAGACATAACTAACTAAATATATCAACAAATCACCCCTCGAAGTGATATGGTGAACAAGCAGATACCAAGCATAAAGCAAAATCCACTAGTGGAGACACGGGTGTCATAGCAACTAGCCCAGCTAGAGTCAGAAAAATCATGTAAATCTGGTGGTAGTGATCCCCCCATGGGATAAAATAATCCAAGTAGCCAGGTAGCACTCAAGTAGTGAAAGATGCACTTAACTGCCTGCCAATGCTTGACACCTTGGCAATGCATAAACTTGCTCTTCTGTGAGACAAAAAATTGAATATCTAGCCAAGTAATGCATAAGTAAATCAAGCATCCAATAGCTTGCTAATAGAGAACAACATCAAATGCATCTCCAATAGCATGAAGACTCAAGGGTAAACCTGCATGACAATGAGTTTACTATCTTCAAGGCCAAAACACTCCAATAATGTGTCAATATATTTTGTT
This sequence comes from Ceratopteris richardii, assembly GCA_020310875.1. Lineage (NCBI taxonomy): Eukaryota > Viridiplantae > Streptophyta > Polypodiopsida > Polypodiales > Pteridaceae > Ceratopteris > Ceratopteris richardii. The sequence continues at coordinate 30,361,157 of CM035407.1, forward strand.
TGACACAAAGATATTTTGCCATCAACTTACATGAACTGAATGCTCAAATGCCTAAAATCTAACATCTCAAATGAGGCATGGAGATCAGCCTTAAAATCAGCAATATGCTTCTCATGCGGACCACTGAACAACATGTAATCAACATACACAACAATGATGAGAAGCACATCATTTACACGCTTAACATATAAGGTGATCTCATGTGGACTCTTCTGAAAACCATGTGCAATCAGGTAGGTTGGTATCTTTTAATACCAAGCCATATAATGTCTTTTTCAACCCACACATTTGGTTTTCATGCCCTTTTTGCACAAAGCCACAGGGCTGAAAAGCATACACTTGTTCATGCAAGTCGCCATTCAAAAATGCACTTTTAATTTCCAACTCATGTAAATCGCAATCATGATGAGCTGCAGGTTCATACATGCTATGAACAATAGTCATTTGGCATGTAGGAGCAAATGTATCATCAAAATCAATGCCTCTTTGTTGAGCATAAGCCTTTGCAACAAGCCTAGCCTTATACCTATCAATCGTTCCATCACGCTTACGCTTCAGCTTGTATGCCCACTTCTTGCCAGGAGGAAAGTCACATAAAGACCAGGTACCATTTTTCATAATAGCATCATATTTTGATTGCATTGCAACCATCCAATTTTTAGAATTTTGTGCTTCATCAAACAAAACAGGCTCATTCTCATTATAGAGACTAGAGGGAGCCATAGCATAGCGATCTGATGCAAGAGAAGCACTACAAGAGCTTGAACGAGTATGATATGATAGGGATGCATCTAATTTGCTATCTTGCAAAGTCTACACCAGCCATTTAGGCAAAGTTTTTGCCTCCTCTATATCACATCTCTCATGAACATAGGACTAGTAGTGACTGTCCACCTGTCAAAAGAGGCAACAAAGTGTCATACATGTCTTTGGAGCTAACTGGTGTCTACTTAGTGCATGAAAGTAATGGCTAAATAGCATCATCCACAAAAACAACATCATGGCTAAGCAAAATGCGTTTAATATGTGGATGATACATATGATAGCCTTTCCTTTTAGAACTATACCCACTAGAAATACATTTGATTACTTTATCATCCAATTTCCTACATTCTTCTTTAGGCACTAATGCATATGCAGGACAACCAAAAACATGCACGTGAGAAATGGATGGCTTGCAACCATGCCGATCCTCATATGGAGTGATAGACTGTAATGCTTTAGTAGGACACTTGTTAAGTACATATGTTGCACACATAACTCAAGCTAGAAACTATGTGGTCAAGCCTCACTCTTAACCATACACCTCGCCATCTCAATGAGTGACCTATTCATCCATTCAAAAACTCCATTCTTTTGAGGTGTATACGGCACTATACACTGATGTTTTATCCCAAGTTCAACCAAAAATGCATTAAAATCAAAAGACATATATTACCCCCCTTGATCAAAATGGAGGTGCCCATTTTACATGCTAAGAGATTTTCAACCAAAACTAGAAACTGTTTGAAGCACATAAACACTTGGGACTTTGAGTTCAATACCCATGCATGCTTGGAAAAATCATCAATGAAAGTCATGAAGTAAAGATCGTTTCAAAAAGAGGGTGTCTACATAGGACCACAGACATCATGATCAACAAGTTGCAATTTCTGGGTAGCTCGAACTATACCATCTTTTGGGAATGAGGAACATTGCATTTTGCCCAAAATAGGCCTTCATAGACATGTTTACCAGGTGCCTTAAGTTTGGGCAGAGAGGACACCATTTCAAATTTTTGCAGGCATAACAAACTAGAAAAATTCAGATGACCAAAGCATGCATGCCAAAGCTTTGCATCTGACAAATCTTGAGAATCATGTATTGCACATGTTCAATCATTCATAGCTTTTTCATAGTCTATGAGCTTATACAACCCATGACATAAAATGCCAATATAAATAATGACATCATCATTTGAAAGATCATGAACTGTACATCTGTCATCAACAAATTTCATAACCAAGCCAATCTTGGCTAAAGGTGAAAGTGATAACAGAATCCTCTTGATGCCTGACACAAATAAAGCATTTGATAATGTAAAAGAACTACCATCAGTAGTAGTTAGAATGATCTTATCAACTCCCATGATGTGATAAGAGGCATTTTTGGTGCATGTGATAGCATTCCTTGTAGGGTATGCTTATATTGGCAAACCAAAACCCGTAAATATCTTTGGCACATAAAAATAAAATTGCTTGCATAAGCAATGCAATAGTGCATTCAGAGGCCGAAACAAGCTCAGATCGTGATTTTGACACCACAAAGCAAAGATGTTTTGATATCCTAATCACCTTGAGTATGCTCACCATTTTTTGTGGAATCTCAAGACTATGAGCAAAAGGGTATCAATGATGCCCTAGATGAAGCGACAACTTTCTTTGATACAAATTGTTGGAGTTCGAGGTCTGTAGAAGCACGAGAACAACACAAGGAAGAAGAAAAAGATTGGAGCACAACACATAATACAAAATGTATTACTAAGAGAATGTACAAAGATAAGTAGCCCATTAGGGTAATAGGCGTATATACAACCGAGGGGAAAAACCCCTAAAAAGGGAAAAAAGTGCCTCGGTGGTCCTAGTGTGTTCACATACATCACAACCTAAATATATCAATAGAGAAATCTGTATATTATGGATTAAATCAACTAGGTGTACCCAGGATTTGTCCTCCATTGAGACAAAAATTATGACATGGTCTATCTGGTTCTAGGCCATCTTCTTGCAAGCAAGAGTGGAAATATTAGCTCTTGAGCTTCCATCTATGAACACTTTGGTATGGTATGGATTTGTTTTTATAACACATAGTGATCAATGATACAACATTGTCCACAATCATGTCTGGTTCCCATTGAACAGTTGTAGTAGTGGCTTCAGAGGGCAAATCTTAGTGAGATGATGTTCTAAGTGTTAACTGAGGTTGCACTGCATCTACAGTGTCATCGAGATTGTGTTGCGGTATTGAAATGGGTGGATTACTACTACTGGAACCTTTCTTAGTAATCAATAGTTGTGGTGGTGCAAATATTGGATCTACTTCTTGTGCTCATTTGACTGCCTTGAACACTATGCATTTTTTGCCCTTTGATTCCACATTCACAAACAGAAATGGGATGCTAGAGGAGCATTTGTGACCTATTCTCTACTCCGACCATCTACACTTTTACTCGAGTGATGATCACCATGTTATCGTAGGAACTTGACATTCTTAATTCCTTTATCATACTCTTGAGCTTCTTTGCAATTATTTCATATATGCTCCATTTCTCCATAGAAATGACACCACATGGGCATTCCTCATGTAGCTTGATTGTTTATCATGGATGGCCAATACTACAAATAGTTTTTGTATTGAGAAGTTGTTTGGTGTGCTGGAATGTAACTGGTAGATGTTTTAGCATAATCCTATATGACAAGATTCATTGCATGTCTGCTATGTGTCTTTGCAGTATATTAGCAACTCTTCATAGTATAGTCGACCCATTGGAAGATATCATAGTACAATTGGTTTAATGAAAAGTTGGCTATTGTGTGGCGATGTGTATGCACTTTGTACAAAACACCTATTTCAACAAGTCCTTTTGTATGGTCTTGGTAGTCTCGATCAGCTCGAAATCGAAATCCTCTACAAAACTTCCAATGTTATGTTCCAGCTATAAGGCCATGTCTACCACATCTTCTGAAGTATTTCGATGGCGATGCACCACATTGCACTCTCCTTCTCGAGAGCTCCACGATGATATGCTTGGAGTAGAAAACCGAGCTCCTGAGGCCGCACGCAATACTCCGTACAAGGGCTGTAGAATACGCAAAAAACACAGTACACAGGGAGCACGAAGACAGACTTCTTAAGTCTTACAAATGGAGTGGAACTTACAGTCTGTGACTAACAAGGCCACTATATGTTTTATTAAAGAACATATACAAAGAAGTGTCCAGTGGCCATTTGGCCTTTCACATGGACACTAATGGTAACAATCTCCCACTAAAGGCCAATATGGCTAGAGTAACTATGGGAGAAAAATAAAGAATGATAAAGAATACCTGAGTGTAAGTATGCAAACTATACCTCCCACCTGATGGGCATGTTACACAGTATACGAGTCACTGCGTAAGATCAAGAATCAAGTAACCCCCATCAAGTGACAATAGTGTCAAAAGCTATCCTGTGGTAGAGCTTTAGTCAAAGCATCTGTAGCATTATCTCGAGTGTGAACCTTCTCAAGAATAATGCTCTTAGTGGCTAAGCAATCTCTAATGAAGTGATACCTCACCTCAATGTGCTTGGTCTTTGCATGATAGACCGGATTCTTAGCCAAAGCAATGACACTCTGACTATCATTGAGCAAGCAAGGTACATGCTGAGGTAAACCCATATCACAAGCAAGACTAGAGAGCCACAATGCTTCCTTACATGCCTCACTTGCTGCAACATACTTTGCTTTTGTGGTGGAAACAGCTGTAGATTCTTGAAGACGAGTTCTCCAAGAGATAGCACCTCCAACAAAATGAAAAATGACCCTGATGTAGACTTACGATTGTCTACACAACCAGCATAGTCAGAATCTGTGTAACCAATAATGGATGCTTTCCCTCTACCTAAGCATAGACACTTGTCCTTAGTGCCACTCAGATATCTCAAAATCATCTTGACCACTTCCCAATGTTTCTTGCCAGCATTAGACATATATATCTGCTCACAACTCCCACTGCAAATGCAATGTCTCTCGTAGCTACCATAGCATACATGAGACTACCAACAGTAGACTGATAAGGAATTTTGGTCATGAATTCCTTTTCTTCATCTGATTTGGGGCAGCCATCCTTGCTCAATTTCACATATGTGGGTGAAGGTGTACTCAATGCCTTTCCACCTTGCATATTGAACCTATGAAGTAGTTTTGATATGTACTCACTTTGAGACAAGTATATGCATCTTTTACTCCTATCACGAGTAATGCGCATGCCAAGAATATGTTTGGCATCCCCCAAATCCTTCATATCAAATGTCGGGCTCAACTTCTTTTTCAGAATCGACAAATCATAAGAGGACTTCCCAGCAATCAACATATCATCGATGTAAAGTATCAAGCATATCAAGCTGCCATTAGAGCATCTCTTTGTGAAGAGACAATGATCCTCATTGCTCCGAGAATAGCCTTGGGAGTTCATAAAAGCATCAAACTTCTGGTACCATTGTCTAGGCGACTGTTTAAGTCCATACAAGCTCTTCTTGAGCTTACAAACTAGACTTTCCTTGCCAGGAACTACATAACCTTCTAGTTGTTCCACATAGATGTCATCTATAAGATCTCCAAGCTATTTTCACATCCATTTGGACTAGCTCTAAGTCCTCCATTGCAACGAATCCAAGCAACATGCGCAAAGTAGTCATCTTGACCACTAGAGAGAAGATTTCCTCAAAATCAACACCATGTTGTTGCTTAAAACCCTTTGCAACAAGTCGTGCTTTATATTTTGGAGAAGCACTATCTGATGTGAATTTTAGCTTATATACCCATTTACATGGTAAAGCTTTCCTGCCCTTTGGCAAAGGTACTAAGTCCCAAGTACCATTTGTGTGAATAGAATCCAACTCACTCTTCATGGCACGCTCCCACTTGACATGATCCTCTATCTGCATAGCCTCTTTGTAGCAAGAAGGCTCACCGGCATCTATTAGCATAACAAAATCTAAACCTGGAACATATCTATCAGGTGGATGAGAGACACGTGCAGAACGTCTCAATGGTTGTTGAACAGGAACATGTGCAGAATGATCTGAATGGACATTCTCTTGAACATCCCTATGTGCAGCATTTTTATGCATGCTAATCGGAGGACTAGTATCCTCAAACACCACTCTTCTCACTTCAACCTCCTTAATGGGTTGTTTATGCATCTTAGACTCATTAAAAATGACATCACTACTTCTGATCACTGACCATGTTTCAGGATCCCATAAGCGATATCCAAATTGTCCGTCTCGACCATATCCAAGAAAAATGCATTTCTTTGACTTATGGTCCAACTTTTGTCTAAGATTCTTGGGTATATGAACATATGCTTCACACCCAAAAACTTGAAGATGATCATAATATGCTGGTTTCCCTGTCCATAACTCTTGTGCCACTTTCAGACCTTTGGTAGTACTATGTGAAAGGTTAATCACATGAACTGCAGTCAATACTGCTTCTGCCCAAAAACCTTGTGAGAGGTTTGCATGATGCAACATAGAGATTACTCTATCTTGAATAGTTATATTCATCCTCTCAGCTACACCATTCTGTACTGGGGTATAAGGAGATGTAAAATCTCTACGAATCCCTCTAGACTGACAAAAAAGGCTGAACCCATGTGAGGTATACTCACCCCCATTATCTGAGGGTAAAGCCTTAAGCTTAGTTCCTTTTTCAGTCTCAATTGAAGCAAGCCATTTTCTGAAAGTAGGGAATACATCCTCCTTTTATTTGATAGGATATACCCAGACTTTTCTAGTAGCATCATCTATGAAAGTGACAAAGTAAAGAGAACCACCTAAGGACCTAGTGGGCATAGGACCACACACATCTGCATGAACGAGATCTAAAGGCTGAATTGAAGAGTCAATGTGCGTTTTATACACATTTCTGTTTTGCTTTCCATATTGACAATGCTCACAAAATGAAAAATCAAAGAAAGATAACACAGGTAAGTAGCCAGAACGAGAAAGATTTTCCATTCCACTACGAGATATATGGCCCAAACGACCATGCCAAATACAAGCCATAGGTTGTTCAGTAACAGCTAACAGGAGTTCTTTTTGTGATACAAATAAAGGATAAAGTGAGCCAACTTTGCTTCCTTTTTCAATAACCATATTGCCCTTTGATATACGAAAGGAGTGAGCATAGAAGACCACCTTGTAACCAAGGTCATCAAGTTGACCAACTGACATCAAACTGCGTGATAACTGAGGTACATGGCGTACATTATGCATAGTAAATTTTGAACCATCAATGAACTGCACAACCACATCTCCAATCCTAACAAAATCACACTGTTAAGAGTCACCGAGTCTCACGTTACCAAGAGACTTTGCTGCGTAATTAGGGAACCATTATCTATGTGGTGTCACATGGAAAAAAGCACCAAAATCTAGCAGCCAGGTGTGGGAAAGAGAATCAGCCATAAGTGCCTCAGATGGCACAGTACTATCAAGTTTCAACACATCAGCATCATCAGAAATAGCATTAATTTCTTCAATCTTCACAGTCGAAGTAGATGGTGCAGGTAACTGTTTAACATGCCCATCAACATTCTGTTGTTTACCTTTAGCATTCTTTAATGCATAATAGTCTTTCTTCATGTGTCCTTTCTTATGACAATAATGGCATTCGATATCCCTCTTCCTTGATTTACTTCTACTCTTATTCCGTTGACCATTCGTTTCCTTGTTCTTGCTCCTGCCACGTTGTTGATTCTTTCCTTGGTAAGAATCACGAACATTATATGCATCTCCACTCTGAGTGCCAACCATAGATTTTCTACGAATCTCCTCACTCAAGAGTGCTCCACATATCTCATCATAGACGAGTTTACCACCAGGTGCACTGTTGCTAATAGCTGTGCAAAACGTATTCCATGATGATGGTAGGGTGCATAACAACAATACTGCTTTCATTTCATTGTCCATATCCATTTTTTGAGCCTGTAACTGGGAGAATATGGCATCAAACTCATTTAGATGAGCAGCAACACTATCTGTGTCCTTCATACGAAGGTCATATAATTTTCTCATCAAATACACTTTATTTGATGCCGTCTCTTTTTCATATGTATTGCATAACTTCTTCCAAAGCTCCTCTGCACACATTATCTGCCAGGGGCAAGCGAATGGTAGACCTGGCCATTTCATCTAACTCATCCCAATCATCTTCATCCATGTCAGCAGGCTTCTTTGAAATCCCATTTACTAGCTTCCATTGCCTCCTTTGAATCAGCACATCTTTAATCTGATTCTTCCATAGAGCAAAGTTTGTGCCATCAAATTTTCGGATCTCAAAATGGTCTTTGCCCTACAAGTTATAGCTCCTCCTCGGAACACTAGCACTAGACCTTGATCCACCGGATGTGCCTGAAACCTCTGATGCCATGATGGTGGAGAACTGAATAGAATGATAATGGAGCTAGAAGAGTCCAAACACCAACAAATAAGTGTATCAAGGAGTAAATCGACCACTGTATAGTTGACTAAACCAAAAATCTAGAAAAATTTTGCCAGAGTATCCCGTGCAAAATTAGCATATGACCAGTGTCAAAGTATCCTAAAACTGCAAGTACTGACATGTCTACGTGCATAGTGAATCACTGACTCCACTACATATAATCAATTACCCATTAGAAGCCAACTAGGCTTATCGAGCACCTATGAACAACTATCATACATCTCCTATGGCGAGGCTGGGTAAGTCTTCCACCTGCATCACCGAAGAGACCCCGACATTTGGGTGTCTCCCAGTTAAGAAAACCTCACCACGACCCTCTTTATCAAACGTAAAAGGCTTTATGCAAAGAACGTAACTGCTAGATCAATGACAACATGGACGTACATAAGTGGTATCCACAGAAGCGTACATGGTGTGTATGTGCTCAATATATGCAGTAAAATGACACTAAAAGGATGAATACACAGCCTAAAAACTAGCCAATAACACCTGCAAGTGTCTGTCAACTCTGATGTTTTAGGCTTAAAAAAAAAAACCTCCATAAATTTGCAGCGACTACTCCCACCAAAACTCAAAACCTCTCGAGAAACCTGTAGTTTTACGAGTGTGGCTGAAAATACAGCCCCAAAGGTTGATATTTATTGTCTGAGAAGTACAAAGAACACTCTTCTTGATGTTCTTGGACCTGTGTGAAGAGAACAATGTGCAAAAGTACTCCAAAATGGCTCCAAAAACACCCCAAAATTGCTTCAGAAATAGGCTTTGAAAGCAAAAATGAAGCTTTGAGGGACCAAAACTTGTTCAAGGTAATGTCAACCTTAGTCTTTCCCCTTCTTCAGACACCACAAGAGTGTAGCTTAGTGGCAAAAGATTGCCACAGTTAAGCGAGCTCTGGGGGGAACAGTACTGGGATGGGTGACCTCCTAGGAAGTACTGGGAACTTCTATATTCCTTGATCGTTGAGGTCCTCCCTCGCATGCAGCCAACGGTGCCAACGGTGACTTCGGTGACTCGGATGACAAGGTATGCCAAGGTCTATGCCTTGGTCGCCGCCTTAGTCGTAAGCCTTGGAGAAAGCCTTGGGAGGGGGGTGCTTGCTTCGCTCGCAAAAAAGGAACAAAGCTTTTGTCTCGAACTGCTTTGATACCAGTGAAGTATTTCGATGGCGATGCACCACAGTGCGCTCTCCTTCTCGAGAGCTCCACGACGATATGCTTGGAGTAGAAAACCGAGCTCCTGAGGCCGCACGCAGTACTCCATACAGAGGCTGTAGAATACGTAGAAAACACAGTACACAGGGAGCTCGAAGATAGACTTCTTAGGTCTTACAAATGCGATCGAACTTACAGTCTATGACTGACCAGGCCACTATATGTTTTATTAAAGAACATATACAAAGAAGTGTCCGGTGGCCATTTGGCCTTTCACATGGACACTAACGATAACATCTTCCACGATCATGTCACCTATACATATGATAATCATTATTTTTCCTAGATATGGGACAAGTTCATTGATAAATCATTGCATTTTCACATCTATAGAAAGAGCGTTATCTTCAAAAATATACCCTAAATTAGTTTTGAATACTATTGCTTACCCTTGTACCAATAGCAAGGGTTTTTTCTTCTTTTTCTAAAAGAAATCAAAGATCATTTCTTTGAAAACATATGCAAGAATGCATCTCACAGTGTTGGATACGCACAAAAATGGTTTAATTGTGGTCATCATACCGTAATTATTTCAAGTGACCAAATATGCACATTTGGATCATGGTCTGGGAAGCCTTTGCAAGGCTCCCATTATGAGGAGACTCTACTCCAAGAGCTTGGATATTTGTGGAACCATAACTTCCAAGCTAGATGAGGTGTATGTGTGACACTTGATGGTATTACATAATCTTTTATGAGCCTATGAATGAAGTAAGGAATGCATAATCTTTTGGGCCTTTGAATTACCATTCAAGGTGAAAATAAAGGCCTTGTGCTCTAGTGGAGTTTCCCCATAAAACCTTAATGGGGGATTGTAGAGGAGTGCATGGGTGGACAACACCATCATTATGTATATATGTATGTATGTATGTCTCTATCTATCTATCTATCTATCTATGTATATTTGTTTCTTTGTATGTATATATGTATGTACTTGTGTGTATGCATATGTATGTAGTAAGTAAGTAAGTATGTGTGTATGTGTATATGTATGTAGTATGTATTTATGTATGCATGCATGTACTTCTCTATGTATGTATGTAAGCATGAATGTATGTATGAATTTATTATTGTAATTAAGTAAGTACCTATGTAAGTATACACACACACACATACATATATATATATATATATATATATATATATATATATATATATATATATATATATATATATATATATATATATATATATATATATATATATATATATATATATATGCGTGCGCACACACACACACACACACATATATATATATATATATATATATATATACATATATATATATATATATATATATATATATATATATATATATATATATATATATATATATATATATATATATATATGTGTGTGTGTGTGTGTTATATATATATATATATATATATATGTGTGTGTGTGTGTGTCTATGTATGTATGTTTGTTTGTTTGTTCGTATTAGCATTAAATAATGCCACAGGGGTTTGAAGATCTTTGAAAAACATTCTACCCTAACCTTCATCTCCATGACACTCCTCCGAGTTATGGAAGTCAAATTGGTCACCAAAATCCTACAAATAATGGCCCAAAGTGGTGAATTAACTATTGTTAAAACACGTTTTAGAACTAGTTTCACTATATATATATGTGTGTGTGTGTTATATATATATATATATATATATATATGTGTGTGTGTGTGTGTCTATGTATGTATGTTTGTTTGTTTGTTCGTATTAGCATTAAATAATGCCACAGGGGTTTGAAGATCTTTGAAAAACATTCTACCCTAACCTTCATCTCCATGACACTCCTCCGAGTTATGGAAGTCAAATTGGTCACCAAAATCCTACAAATAATGGCCCAAAGTGGTGAATTAACTATTGTTAAAACACGTTTTAGAACTAGTTTCACTATCCAACTCTTTTGCAAATTCTGCAACATTGTTTGCAATATGAAGCCAAGAAGATGATCTCTGAAATAAGACCCAGATCTTGAAATTGGAGCTTGAAGTGTAAAGATATGCCTACTAGAAGGCATAGGTGAGGGTGGTGGTAGGTGAAATGAGAGAAAGAGAAAGACGTTGTTTTTCCAAGCTAAAATATCCATCCACATAAGTTAATTGAGGAGAATTTCATCCCAAATATGTATACTTGCATCCTCATGATTCTTCCAAAATCTCCTTAGATAGCTCCTTCACTTGAAAAAAGCAAAATTGAATATAGGTTTACCTCCTCCTTGAGGGGGAAAATGGTGTCTCTGCACTGGACTTTTGAGAGCAACTCATGAACATGCTTTATATCCCATACTCAAGTCCAGAATGCCAAAACTGGGGATATAAGAGATAGTGATTCACTCCATTATAACCACATTGAAGAGGGAGATGAGGGAGAGCGGCTTAGTCCCTTGCATGCACTCACAACAATCTTAAGGTTAGATGTATTTAAATGATGCTTCCACTTGCTCTAATACTAGTGCGGTATGAATCTTCCTTTTTTTTTTTTTTATCAAAGTCACTTGATCGAATTGAGTCCTTTATTGGATGACGATGCCGGCTCACTGTTCAAAGTGAAATAGCACGAGGTTATATTAGAATTTTATTGCTGCCAGCCCTGTACAAGACTCATAATCTCTCTCTCTCTGATAAAAATAAAACAAGCACCCCGGGCTCGCTCGGTGACTCGCACCGGCCCGTCGGTAGGGTGACTTGCTTGAGTGTTTTGTCCGTTTGCTTGAAAGCAGAAAGTCACTTGTTGAATGAAAAACTTGCTTACATTAGAAAGAGAACGATTACAGAAAGAATGGCCTAAGCCGGCCCCGTTGAGCGTCGCGGGTAAACGCGTTACAGTGATCCGGCCTGCGTTGAGCATCGCGGGTAAACGCATTACAGTGAGCCGGCCCGCGTTAAGCGTCGCGGGCAAACGCGTACAACGGCCCCTCGATGGCACAATGGTGCTTTCGAGAGGTGCGTGCGGAGGGGACTAGCACGAAGGCTACCGCACATTGAGTGCAAGGATCGCTTGGTTCGCTTGGGTCACTTGGGTCGGAGGCTCACTATGTCCCCCTATAAGTACTTGCAATTTGGCGCTGGTCGGCAAACCACACAAGCACCAACAGGGGCTGGATAGAAATACAGGAAGGGGGGGGGGGCTCTTCCCCACAGGTTGTCACACTCTCTCTCTCTCTCCCCCTCTCTCTCTCCATGTGATGGAGCATCTACATGGCTCCTCACATGGGTGCCACATGGAAATCGTGTGAGATTCTATGTGTGCATGTCCCTTAGTAGGGCTCCCACCTCCCTTTCCTCATGCTCCCATGTGAGAAGAAGTTATAGTTCAGATGTGATCATGAGAATTTCTATTCCTATTGATTTCTTATAATGCTGAAAAGATCATGAGTTAAGCTTTACCAAGATGCTAAAAGGAGTTGGAATTACTTTTCAATATGATTCTCTAATTAATAGAAAAGATAACAGGTTCTTTTGGATATGTCAACGTCCGAACTGGGAAACATTCTTCTCCACTCTAAAGAATAAAAGGGAGAGTAAATTGAACTCAAGATGCTTAAGGAAATTGCTGAACTCACATTTTCAAGATGCAAAAAAATTCCTGAAGATTTCAAAAGGTATGCTTCTTTTGAATTAATGATACTAAACATCAAACACACGTGAAATATTGCAAAGTTTGTGCACTTGAGAAGATAACGACCTTGAGCTCCATAATGGCAAAATTTAGAAGAACAAGTTGATTCATGAACAGGCCTATTGAAAATCATGGGGAGTAGCTTTTCTCTTCCCAAATCATTAGAAAAGCCCCTCAGAAATGTTTATTGTGGTACTTTCGGTAGATGTGCAAATGCGAACACAGATCCATATGTAGCGTCATTTGACCTCTCACCCACGATCGAAAACTTCGAGCAACAATGTTAGATGATGTGCTATCCCTTCAAATTGTAGCTACATAAATGAAATGAAACGTACAAGAAAGGTGAGGGGGAGTAAATATTTGAGCATGTTATGTATGCATATGTTGACTTATGTCATACGTATGGTCTACACACTACATGCGTGTACAGCAGTATCACATAATACATGCTATGCAGGAAAAAAATAGAACGTAAGAGCAGTTGTAACACATCCCAAATGGGCATGAATCCATCAACAAAATATGGTGCATACATACTCTCGAGCATCAATACGATGGTGATGATACCTTATAATTTGATGGTGATGATACCTTATAGTTTGGTAGCTCTAATATACTTGATGTAGGGTGGCAAATAAGATAGATAATGGCAGCGGAGGCATTTCTCACAGCTTTGATGAACTTCGGATACTTATGGTTAACTTTAGAGGAAGAGAGGACATCAGCCAGTTCCTTTTCTCTTGCTTGAAGATTGCATCTAGAAACAAGTTAGCAGAGCCTTTGAATTGGATCCTATGATTAATTAGAGGCAAGCTCTCTTGGGGGACACCATTGATTCTTCATGGGCCCTCTGGAATGTGACTAGACTCGAAGCCCTTTGGAAGATTTGAAAGGAAAAACGTGATACCACCTTCAGGGAAGCTCCTAAAGAATGCTTTGATTAGAAGTCCTTAATTTCTATGAGCAAACATATTAGAAATTGTAATAGTAAACCCCCTTCAAATAACATAGGGTGTTTGTTCTCGAGAACATTAATCTTAAAAGTAAGTGAATGTGGGATTATAAAATCATCCGTCTACTTTGTGCCTCCATTTAGCTCGCTTGTATTTTCTCTCGTATTCAATTTAAAGCTTTGTTGTGCAATAAAAAAAAGAAAAACCTTTACGTACCTGTTTCTCTGTAGTCCTTAAAGAGGGAAATGCTGGACTACGTTGGACTTGATCTGACTCTCCGAAGGTTCATACTCCTTGATATGTGGATGAGGAGGTTTTGCTATCGTGTATTTGTTGAGATGTTTAGAGTGGGTATCAGAAAGCAAGTCATAAAGTTCCTTCTTGTAGAAAAATACCACAGAGAGAGAGAGAGTCATGCTTTTTGTCCATTTTGACATTGGTAGTTGCACACTTGCCTTGCCAAAGAGTTTCGATATTGTCTAAATGTCGTGAGGGACCCATTGAGGATCTGCTTTCTTGCTCTCCTTTCTCGTGGGAGGTTTTCTCTCTCTTTTCAAAAGAACTTCCGCCATGTCTTTGCTCCAAAGCGCAACAGCATTTCCCTGTCAAAACCGCTTTTCTTTAATATTAATTTGACGGTTAGCTGCTCACCATGGACTGTGATCAATACTGTAAGCAAATTTAGATCCATGGACGCTGTATCAAGGGGCATTTCCCCAGTCCAGTTCTCTCATGTTCCATCCATGTAGCACATAAGCCGTGAGATAGGTGATCATGCTCCATGCATGTAGCATGTGAGCGGTAAGATGGGTGGTGAAAACAATTTCTTGTCATTGACCCGAAAAGTGTTTGAGATGAGCATCGATCTTTCATCGGATGCTCTATCCTGCATGATTGATATCAATATTACATAGTTTCACTTCAGATTTTAAAGGCTTCTGCCAGTTTGGAGCCATCTTTTACAGTGTACGACAAAAAGAGTGATCAATATGC
Source organism: Ceratopteris richardii (assembly GCA_020310875.1). Lineage (NCBI taxonomy): Eukaryota > Viridiplantae > Streptophyta > Polypodiopsida > Polypodiales > Pteridaceae > Ceratopteris > Ceratopteris richardii. The sequence continues at coordinate 30,376,185 of CM035407.1, forward strand.
CGATGGAATGAGTTTTTTTAGAGTACAATGAATTGGAAATACACACTCACACACCCAACCTCGTAAGTAGAGGCATCCATCATGAGAGATTCATGGGCATGTCCAGCCAAGACTTGAACTCATGACTTCCTCCCACAGCTTCAAGACATTAGCCACTAGGCTAGGCGAGCTCAGATGCCGATGGAAAATTGGCGCTAGGTGCACTCGATGGTTTTATGATCAGATTGGGAGTGATTCTGGGAATCTACTGATCATTAAAGGTATGTGGATATAATGCTTCGATGGTCGGATTCAATTGTTGCTCTTACGATCATGAATTTCCATGTTATATTTCTCATTAGAGACGTAGCTAAAATATGTGTTCAGGGCAATCTATACCGTTTTCTGACTCGTTGATAATGATTCTCTTTTCATTATATATAGAACATCCGATGTCTGCACTTTTGCTCCTACAAATTGTAACACAAAATACTCGTTTGACAAAATACAGATTTATTTATTGACAGTTCTGTAATAAATGCAAAATACTCATACAAAATACAGATTTACTTATTGACAGTTCTGTAATAAATGCATCATATATGTGCAGTAGATAACATACCGGAAATTGAACGGATCATTGACATGCGATTGTGCATTAGGTCACCGAAAGGGAATCGATTTCATGACAACTATCTGCTGGTCTTATCGGAAATTCGATTCAGGAAAAATGCTTAGATTCACCCAAAATCGATATGCGAAACTTATCAAAATATAAAATGTCAACGCCCTCTAAAAACAAGTAAGATCAGAGTTTGCGCTTTACATCGTTCTTGACCATTTGATAGATCGAAATAAGGCGAAATTGTCTTGATTAATTGATTTGGTCTCTACTTTTGTGTGATTTGTTCTTTCTCGTGACCACCGTGCGAGTATTAGTGTTTGAGGTCTCCATATCACCTCATATCTGCTAACTATGCATAGAGACGAGATTCTTACACCCTATTCTTTATTTTTCTAAAGAAGAATCTTTAATTTCTTGAAAAAGAAAAGGTTAATGGACTCTTTGGATGCTTGTTTTCAATCTTTGGTGCGATGAGGAAAGTTGAATCTTTTCGCGGGAATGACTGTAAACACTAAATGCGTTGGACCAGATTGGGCACCTACTTTTTCAGTTGCATTGAAATTGAGCAGGAAAAAGGAACGAGAATGTGAAATCCATAGAACCCATAATCAGCTGCTTATTGCAACTCGATCTCTAAGAAATCGCCATGTGGAAGAATTGGTCGTTGGATGGAATTTTTCATATCGGCAAACCATTGCAAGACGCGCTTTGTAGTCCGGCTGTTCAAAGACATCGCCTCTCGCTATTCCGAGAAGGAATAGTCGTTCATCGCTTGCGGGCCTGGTTCAGCCATGCACAACCAGTTACAGGTTCTGGCGAATTCGCTCGGTTAGAAGGCATTACTTCACTTTCATGGTAAGAGACGGTAGTGCCGTGCGGAGAATGTAGCTTTGTTTTCCGCACAGATACAGCTTGCTAAAATACTGTAGATGGGCCCGAGAGAGGCAGCTTTGGGCCACGACACATTCTGTCTGTCTCGATGTGCGAGATCGGCACGTGATTTTAGTTTTGTTTTTCTTTTTGTTTTTTTAAATCAGATTTGGGCAAACTGATTTCTAAGATGCCCTTTGACTTGTGCCCGTGACAGTGTGTCGATATGCGCCATGCAAAAAGCACACACGTAATGTATGAAAAGCACATTATATAATCGTGGGCATGTGCGTTTCGCTTTCTTGCCTTATTGCTGCTTTCCAACATGTCCCTTGCTCTGTTTATTGGGGTAGGCTTTTCCAGCTTTTCGCCGCAGAGTGCATACAAGTGGTGGTTCTTCTGCATAACTCATCGTTGCTTGTATTCCTCTTCCTTTTAATCCATAGTTTTGGATTGGGTTGTCATGGTGGCCTGATTTTGATTTGGTCTTCCTCTTCTTCTAGTTTGAGAGTTGTTTACAACTTTTTTTTTTGGGTATTTGCATCTATCTCTATGGAGAATATAGGCTTGTTTGCCGTTTGACTATGATTTGTTATGTGTTCGTCTCCTCCATTATTTTCAATGTTTGGTCGAATTCTGACAAAGAGTACCTCATATACATTGATATGGTGAAGGTTCTTCATTTCTTATCTTTCCTCAAGCCGCTGAAAGTATGAGAATATAGGCCATCATCTTCAATTAGGGTCCCAATTGAGCCTTTGAAGCCTCCAAAGTCTCTTTTGACCTTCATACCTACTCATTTACATTAGTACTAGGCGTCGTTTGCCTCTCAAGTGTAGGTGTAGGGGTTCAATCCATGTGGGCAATGCTTGGACATCCCTCACCACTTAAGTGGCGAGAAGCTCAAATCAGCTCCCTCAAGGGATTATTGGGCGTTTAGTCTACCCAACTCAAACCAGCTATCTCGTTTGGCCTTACGATCATCTTTTTCCAATGTGTATGGGTTTCAAGTAGCAAGTGAATTGAGTTTCAATTCAATTTTCTAAGTTACAATAACCACGAACCTAACTAAGATAACTATCCTAAGTCCTTGATGGTCTTTTTGATTCTTGTGATCTTCCCTAGAAGCATATCAACTAACCTTATGTAAGATTGCTAATGTAATCCAGTACTGTTGCTATGCCCTTCAAGATCCTTTAGGATTTTTTTCATATACACTAAACGCAGGTGATGAAGAACTTCCCTCCTCGAAGGTTGGATAGACACTAGTTTTCATCACTAATTTTCTATCCTATTAAAATTAAATACCAAAAACAAGAAAAAGTCCAAAAAATGATTCGTCATTTAAGAAATCAAATCATTTACGAGATGGATTGATATAATGTGAAAATATAAAGCATCCTCTATACAAAATAACAGAATATATAATTTAAGTTCAGGGCATCTGTCACTTTTTGAGATATCAAGCTCCTTTTTGAGATATCAAGCTCAACATTTGATGATCAAGGATGACACGTATCACTTTCTTTTCTGGCTAGCTATTAGTGAAATTGCAATTTTTGAATGGATATCATTACTCAATCTTTGTGGTTCGAGCAAGGCCAAAAAAGGAGAATGCTATTCAATCCTTCCATGAGTGAGGACAGACTTGAGATGGAAGCATAAGCAAAACAATCGGATTATAAATTGCTATCCTCAAGATGGTTATGCTTGATGACATTGACAAAGTGACATGGACAACATTTCTAAAATACATACAAAAGGAGATATCATTGTTCTTGTGATCACTAAATATTATGGCTTGAAAAGAACTGCTCTCGCAATTAAAAGATATGGAATTTCAATTTGGTCTTATAGAGGACTAGGAGCTGCTTCAACCTACAGTCAAGAGACATAGAAAATGAAAGCACAATGGCAAAGCTTATGCTAGATTGGCAAGAAGAATTCAAAGGATACCAAATACAAGGAGTAGAGTAGTTTGCACAAGACTAGCAAGCTAATCCACTAACTGCAAGTACAAAAAGAGAATGTTCCTCCTAATACAGTGAAAGAAATTTTAAGGAAATTCAATGATCTTACAATCCAAACTATCCAACAAGTTATTGAATCTCAATCTTTGCAAGGAACAAGAAAAAAAACCTATAGAGGCTCCTAACATTAAGGGATGTATCGAGTTGATACACTCTTAGTAGTCACTTATGTTTGTTCATCAATGGGACATGAAGCTATAGTCAAAGAAATCAAAATAATCCACCTCTAAATCAGCCAACTCAAATAAGCCAACCCACACAAATAGTTCGGAACTATAAACAAACCAATCAACCAAAAATCCTATCGAAAAATAATATCCAACTTCTACTAAGATGCCATTACCTATGCAGTCTTTAGATCTTCCCCAAGTACAAGAAGTAAAACCTACTAAAAGTGGGCAAGGAAAAAAAAAGAACACTTCTTATATGCTAAAGTCGTATATAAAACAAACTACTAAATTGAAGCAAGTTCTTGAGAAACAACTGGTTAACACTGTGATTGAATTTACCTTGTAGAAGCTTTTGGGAATAGCTAAACATGAGTTTCAAGAGGTGATAATCGATCTCTTGAGGCAGAAGTGACAATTAATAATTGAAGCTCAAAACATAGAAAGAATGGATGAGGATTTTCCCTCGTAAATCTCACAAGTACCAAAAGAGAAGAATATCCTTGATCAAGCTGAATATATATGAGTGTCAGGACAAATGGATTGTGAAACCCAACTATTTTCCCTTTGAAGCACTAGTTCTTCTAGTGATAAAGAAAGACAGATCTTATAGGATGTGCATCCTATAGATGACTTAGTAAGATTACCATCAAGAATTGGTATCACATGGCAAAGATAGATGATCTCCTTGATGTTCTAGGTTGGGCATTTGTATATAATAAAATAGATATCAAAAGTGGCTACCACCAAATTAGAGTTAAAGAGCACGATGTATATAAGATAGCTTTCAGGACCGATTTCGGGTAATATGAGTATTTAGTTATTCTTGTTGGTTTGAGTAATGCACACACTATTTTTATGAAGTTAATGAGTGATATTGTTCATTGGAAAATGTATTGTGGATTTCATTTTGGAGTTTGAGGTCTACAGAAGCACGCGAACAAAACATGGAAGAAGAAGAAGCTTGGAGCACAACAAACAATACTGAATGTATTACCACTAGAATGTACAAAGATAAGTGATCCGTAAGGGCAATATGCATATATACAAGCGAGGGAAAAAAACCTCCTAAAGAGGGAAAAAAGTGCCCTGGTAGTCCTAGTGTGTTCACACACATCACTACCTAAATATATCAACAAATCCCCCCTGGGAGTGATGCACTGAACAAGGAGATGGCACTCACGTGTAAGGAAGTTCCAAGCTATGTGGAATCACTCCACAAAAGGAAGTGAGCCCAAAGCTTTGTAGAAAGCTTCAAACTTCTCCATAGGCAAAGCCTTGGTGAAAAGGCGTGCAATGTTCTCTTGCATGGGCACATATGCCAAGCCGATCTCTCTAGCAGAGAACCTCTCCCTCACATAATGATAATGCACCCCAATGTGCTCAGTGAGAGCATGGAACACAAGGTTCCTCGCAACTGACAATGGGCTCTTACTTTCAGTGAAGATGGTGGTGGTAGTAGATTGACCAACGCCCAAATCAGCCATAAGGCATATGAGCCACACACACTCAAAAATCATTGTGAAATCTACCCTATACTCAGCCTCACAACTGGAAGTGGCCTTAGTAGGATGCTTGTTTCTCAACCAAGATATACATGAGCTACCAAGCATGAAGCAAAAGCCATTAGTGGACACACAAGTGTCATAGCAACGAGCCTAGTTAGAGTAAAAAAAAGCATGTAAATTTGGTGGTAGTGATCCCCCGTTGGGATAAAATAACCCAAGTAGCCAAGTACCACTCAAGTAGTGAAAGATGCACTTAACCACCTACCAATGCTTAACACTTGGGCAATGCATAAACCTGCTCATTTATGAGACAACAAATTGAATATATGGCCGCGTAATGCATAAGTAAATCAAGCATCCAACAACTTGCTGATCTTTGGCATCATGAAGACTCAATCGTGAACCTGTCTCCATAGGAATGGCAATATGTTTGCAATCTTCAAGGCCAAAACACTTCAATAATGTGTCAATATATTTTGTTTGATAAAAGTTATTCTACCTTCAACTGGCATAAAGTGAATGCCCAAATAATGATGCAAATGCCCCAAATTAGACATCTGAAATGAGGCATACTCATCAACCTTAAAATCAGCAATATGCTTCTCATGAGGACCAATGAGCAACATGTCATCAACATACACAACAATGATGAGAAGCAGATCTTTAGCACACTTAACATATAAGGTGCTCTCAGTTGGACTGTTCTCAAAACCATGTGCAATCAGGTAGGCATGCATCTTTTTGTACCAAGCACATGGTGCTTGTTTCAAACCATATAATGCCTTTTTCAACCTGCACACTTGGTTTTCACGCCCTTTTTGCACAAAGCCATGAGGCTGAGAGACATACACTTCTTCGTGCAAGTGGCCATTCAGAAATGTAGTTTCAATGTTCAACTGATGTACATTCCAACCATGATGAGTTGCAAGTGAACATATGCTAAGAACAATAGTCATTTGGAAAGTAGGAGTAAAGGTTGATCAAAATCAATGCCTCTTTCTTGTGCATAACCCTTTGCAACAAGCCTAGCCTTATACATGTCAATTGTTCCATCAAACTCACACTTCAGCTTGTATACCCACTTAGTGCCAATGGCCTTCTTGCTAGAAGGCAAGTCGCATAAAGGCCAAGTACCATTCTTCATTATAGCATCATATTCAGATTGCATAGTAGCCATCCATTTTTTAGAATTTTGTGCTTCATCAAACAAAACAGGCTCCTTCTCATCACAAAGAGTAGAGGTAGCATAGCATAACAATAAAATGCAAAAGAGGCACTATGAGCCTGAATTAGTATCATATGAAAGAGGTGAATCTAATTTGCTGTCATGGAAATTTTTCTTTTAGAACTCAGACAAAAATACATTTTGCTACTTTATCATGCAATTTTCTGTGATGTTGTTCAGACACTAATGCATATGCCAGACAACCAAAAACATGCAGGTGAGAAACATATGGAGTATGACCATGGCAAGCCTCATATGGAGTGATAGAGTGCTATGATTTAGTGGGACACATATTAAGTACATATGTTGCACACATGACAGCCTCAAGCTAGAAACTATCTTGTAAAGCTTGACTCTTGACCATACACCTCGCCATCTCCATGAATGACTTCTTCTTTTGTTCATCAATTCTATTCTATTGAGGTGTATATGCCATTGTGCACTGATATTTTATCCCATGTTTAGCCATAAATGCATTAAATTCAAAAAACATATATTCCCCCTCGATGAAAATGGAGCATGCCCATTTTACATGTTGACACATTTTTAGCCAAAACAAAAACTCTTTGAAGCACATAAACACTTCCAACTTTGCTTTTCAATGAAAGTCATGAAGTAGAGATAGTTTCCAAAAGAGGGTGTCTACATAGGACCACAAAAATTACTATGAACAAGCTGCAATTTTTGAGTAGCTCGAATAGAACAATCTTTTGGAAAGGAGGAACACTTCATTTGGCCCAAAATACAGCCTTCATAGACATGTTTACTAGGTGCCTCATGTTTGGGCAAAGAGGACACCATTTCAGGTTTTTGCAGGTGTAGAAAACTAGCAAAATTCAGATGACCAAAGCATGCATGCCAAAGCTTTGCATCTGACATAGCCTAAGAATCATGTACTGCATATGCTGAATCATTCATTGATTTTTCATAGTCTATGAGCTTATATAGCCTATGACATAAAATGCCAAAATCAATAATCACTTCACCATTTGACAGATCATGAATTGTATATCTATCATCAACAAATTTCACAACCAAGCCATTCTTTGCTAACGCTGAAACTGATAAGAGATTCTTCTTGATCCGTAATATAAATAAAGCATTTGACAATGTGAAAGAACTACCATCAGGTGTAGTAAGAATGATCTTAAGGACTCGCACAATAGGATAAGAGGAGTTGTTGGCGCATGTGAGAGTATTCCTGGTAGGGTCAGGCTTGAGTGAAGTGAAGAAATTGCGCTACGAGGTAATATGTTTGGTTGCCTCACTATCAAAGTACTGGCAAACATCTAAGTCTACTACAGACATACACTACTCAAGAGAAGATGGGTCAGAACTGCAAACAATAGTAAATGCCCATTCTTCATTTTGCACTTGATTAGTAGACTCTATTTTCGGTGTAGAGGCCTCCCCAACAACCATTCCAACCTCTTTTTTTTTCCCTCTTTTGCAGCCAATTTTGGATAATTCTTTATGACATGATCGTTTGCTTTAGATTACTTGCAAAACAGTTTTTGCTTTTATATTTTCTTATCATCTTTGTCATGCTTCTTTGATTGTGCAGAATTAGCAGATTTTCTACTTACTAGTAGAAGAGCTCCATTTACCTTAGCCCTTCTAACTAGCCAAGAAATCTTGATTTTCAACATGCATAATGGACCTCTTCTGCCTAGACTGATCAATCTCCAATAGATCTGAGACTAATTCCTCAAATAATAAGGCATTTGGATTGCCTTTCATCATCAAACGAAAAGTAGAAGCAAAACTCTCGTATGAATTGGGATAACCATTCAAAATAATCTTCACAAGTAAACTGTCAGGCAAGATTCCATCAGCAAAAATTAATTGTTCCTTCAGATGTTTGATCATTGTTAGAAAATTGTCCATAGAATCATTCATATGCTTACCCTCTAATTATTTTCGGAGGTAAGCAACACAAGCCTCATTCCTAGGCTGGTACAATGTGGTAAGTGTATCCCAAGCATCCTTAGCTGTTTTGCAAGAGCAAATGTGAGGAATAATGGCACATTTGATAGACAAGGCTATCAATGCATGTGCTTGAGTATCTCTATCATCCCAATGAATTTGCTCTACAGTAGTTGCAATAAGAACTGCAACACGAACAAGAATCTATAGAATATCACCATCTTCAATGCCATCTACATCAGATTCAATACCATACATTTGCACCTGTAATAGGATGTTTTTCAACACCCACACAATATTCCAGAGTCCGTGTGCGACCAATACATGATGCATCATATAAGCCCATAATGGGTAATTTGTACCATCCAACTTATCATCAATAGCCAACATATGAAATACATCACTGCTTTTAGCCATGGCCATGTGTTCACACACATCATATATCAACATTTTGTAGTTAAATTGTTTGTATATAATAGGTTTGTAAATGACCTTAAAACTTACTTAATATAGGTATTAAATGAGCTAATAGAAAATCAATTATTTTTAAATCCAAATAATACTCAATATGGGGCATCAACCGATGCAATTCAAATGGATCCCAAGAAGGTTTCATTCATTTTAGTGTGGCCCACTACTTAAGATGAGGGGCAAGTATGGTCATTTCAAGAAATGTTTTGTTTCTATTGAAAATTGATTTCATCCTCTTCATCGATAGTGGCGATTATAATGAATTTTCTTCAAGGCAAATCAACATTTTCATGAAAGCAAGATCAACAAGATGTTTTTGATACTTTGATGCAAGCCACTTCAAAGGCTCCAATACTCAAAGTGATGGACCCATAGAAACCGTTTGAGTTGGAGACATATGCGAGCAACATAGCCACATAGATACTTTTGAGCCAAGATGCCAAGCCAATAGCTTTTGAAAGAAAAAGTTGAGTAGTGCATACTGCAATCGGTCAGTGCATGAACATGATTTTTATGTAGTGGTGCATGCTCTTAAAGTCTACAAACACTATCTTTATGGTGAAGAATTCAAGGAATACACAAATCACGGTACACTGAAGTATTTTTGTATTCAACTAGATCTTCAATTTAGACATGCTCAATCTGCTAACCTGTGTAGGGGTTTCACATGGAAATCCTATATAGAAGAGGGAAAGAGAATGTTGTGGCTGAAGCATTGTCATGGATAATGTATCAAATCAGCTTTAGAATTCTAGAAATCTCATTAATTCAATAAATAGAGGAAGCAAACACTTGTTACAAATCATTAAAATGATCAAGAATGAGACTATTATATGAGAGGAGGTAGTTTCATGATCATTATAGGAAGCACATGTGGAAGATCCACACTACTTTCATATCATTATAGACATGAGAGATGACACTATTATATGAGAGATGACACTATTATTTGTTGTTTCTTCCCCTAATAAAGAAAACAAGACAAGTCCATATTCCATTCAATGGAGACTAGAATACTCAAATGGAAAGGAAAGGTTTGCATACTAGAGTCCATGAATTTGAGGAGAGAAGTCATGCATGATAACCATTATGTTCTTTGTGCAAGGCATCCTTGTATTTACAAAACCATTCAACTTGTTAGAGGAACATTTTGGTGGCCTTCTTAAGCCAAAGATGTCACCACATATGTTGAACAATGCTTTATGTGTCAGTTCAACAAGGCAAAAAGGATTAAGACACCAGGTCTTTTACATTCATTGCAAATTCTAGAGCACAACTGGGATAATGTATCCATGTAACTTAATTGTGGGGTTACCACGGACCCAAAGGAAGTGGGATGCTATCATAGTAGTGGTAGATAGGTTAAGAAAGATGGCCCACTTCATACCCACAAAATAGATGGTAGAAGCTCCACATGTAGGGGAGGTTTTTATCCTGGATGTCTTTAGATTGCACATCGGGTTTTCCACATCCATAGTTTTAGATAGGGATGATGCTAGATTCAAAAGAAACTTTTGGAAGTTTGTATTTGAAACTTGAAGGTGTAATTGAGAATGAGTAGTGGTGACCATCAAGAGGTAGACAATCAAATAGAGAGGGTCATTCAGATTTTGGAGGACATATTGAGGGCATATGAGTTTGAGAGACAGATACATTGGGATAGTTATTTGCCAGTAATAGAGTTTGCTAATAATAATAGACCTTATAAAGTGACAAGAATGTCTTTTTTTGAGTCGAATTATTGGATGAATTGCTCTACTCCCAGTAGAAAGTATATTTCTAGGGAGGATATTCTAAAAGAGGGTATTGGTTCTTTGTAAGAGAGTGGAAACATAGACATTCTTCACATAAGATATTAGATTAGAGATAGAAACGGTTGAGAAACCATGTCATGTAAGAGTATCTAGTAGCTAGAGAGGATAATTGCATAGAAACTCTACTTGGGAATTAGAAGCTCTAGTTTGCAAGTACTTTCCCTCATTGATCATTGAGGACAAGGATTTGTAGAAGGGAGAGAGAGTATTACAGAATTGTCTATAATGACCATCACATTTTTGTGTGGGGAAGGGCTAGTCATAGCAAAGGA